>CM033027.1:17516211-17879715 GCA_019207045.1 Branchiostoma floridae x Branchiostoma belcheri
CAAAAAAAAGCGAACCTTACCGATCGGAATTCCGAAATTTCAAACAAATGTGCGTTACTTTTCAACACTTGTATATCAAAGTAAAACCCGTGGGCAAAAGGTAAAAAGTGATTTGAGTACCCAAAATTACTTTGTAACTTTTAACATACGAATGAAGGCTCACCGGGGGATAACCGCTAACGCTAAGCGAACCCGTCGGTAACCGCAAAAAAAGCGACCCCTTACGATCGGACTTCCGAATTTCAAACAAAATGTGCGTTACTTTCAACACTTGAATATCATAGTAAAAATTGGCAAAAGGTAAAAAGTGATTGAGTACCCAAAACTTATTTGTAACTTTTATACATACGAATGAAGCTCACTGGGGGATAACCGCTAACCGCTAAGCGAACCCGTCGGTAACCGCAAAAAAAGCGACCCCTTACGATCGGACTTCCGAATTTCAAACAAAATGTGCGTTACTTTCAACACTGCATATCAAAGTAAAACCCGTGGGCAAAAGGTAAAAAGTGATTTGAGTACCCAAAATTACTTTGTAACTTTTATACATACGAATGAAGGCTCACCTGGGGGATAACGCTAACCGCTAAGCGAACCCGTCGGTAACCGCAAAAAAAGCGACCCTTACGATCGGACTTCCGAAATTTCAAAAAATGTGGTTACTTTCAACACTTGAATATCATAGTAAAACCGTGGGCAAAAGGTAAAAAGTGATTTGAGTACCCAAAATACTTTGTAACTTTTATAATACGAATGAAGGCTCACCTGGGGGATAACCGCTAAACCGCTACCCGGGAACCCGGCGGTAACCGCAAAAAAAGCGACCCCTTACGATCGGACTTCCGAAATTTAAAACAAAATGTGCTTACTTTCAAAACCTTGATATCAAAGTAAAACCCGTGGGCAAAGGGTAAAAAGTGATTTGAGTACCAAAATTACTTTGTAACTTTTCTACATACGAATGAAGGCTCACCTGGGGATACCGCTAACCGCTAAGCGAACCCTTCGGTAACCGCAAAAAAGCGACCCCTTACGATCGGACTTCCGAAATTTCAAACAAAATGTGCGTTACTTTCAACACTTGAATATCAAAGTAAAACCCGTGGGCAAAAGGGTAAAAAGTGATTTGAGTACCCAAAATTACTTTGTAATTTTCTACATACGAATGAAGGCTCACCTGGGGATAACCGCTAACTGCTAAGCGAACCCGTCGGTAACCGCAAAAAAGCGACCCCTTACGATCGGACTTCCGAAATTTCAAACAAAATGTGCGTTACTTTCAACACTTGTATATCAAAGTAAAACCGTGGGCAAAAGGTAAAAAGTGATTTGAGTACCAAAATTACTTTGTAACTTTTATACATACGAATGAAGGCTCACCTGGGGGGATAACCGCTAACTGCTAAGCGAACCCGTCGGTAACCGCAAAAAAGCGACCCCTTACGATCGGACTTCCGAAATTTCAAACAAAATGTGCGTTACTTTCAACACTTGAATATCATAGTAAAACCCGTGGGCAAAAGTAAAAAGTGATTTGAGTACCCAAAATTACTTTGTAACTTTATACATACGAATGAAGGCTCACCTGGGGATAACCGCTAACCGCTAAGCGAACCCGTCGGTAACCGCAAAAAAGCGACCCCTTACGATCGGACTTCCGAAATTTAAAACAAAATGTGCTTACTTTCAACACTTGAATATCAAAGTAAAACCCGTGGGCAAAGGTAAAAAGTGATTTGAGTACCCAAAATTACTTTGTAACTTTTCTACATACGAATGAAGGCTCACCTGGGGGATAACCGCTAACCGCTAAGCGAACCCTTTGGTAACCGCAAAAAGCGACCCCTTACGATCGGACTTCCGAAATTTCAAACATAATGTGCGTTACTTTCAACACTTGAATATCAAGTAAAACCCGTGGGCAAAAGGTAAAAAGTGATTTGAGTACCCAAATACTTTGTAACTTTTCTACATACGAATGAAGCTCACCTGGGGGATAACCGCTAACCGCTAAGCGAACCCTTCGGTAACCGCAAAAAAGCGACCCCTTACGATCGGACTTCCGAAATTTCAAACATAATGTGCGTTACTTTCAACACTTGAATATCAAAGTAAAACCCGTGGGCAAAGGTAAAAAGTGATTTGAGTACCCAAAATTACTTTGTAACTTTTATACATACGAATGAAGGCTCACCTGGGGGATAACCGCTAACCGCTAGCGAACCCTTCGGTAACCGCAAAAAAGCGACCCCTTACGATCGGACTTCCGAAATTTCAAACATAATGTGCGTTACTTTCAACACTTGAATATCAAAGTAAAACCCGTGGGCAAAAGGTAAAAAGTGATTTGAGTACCCAAAATTACTTTGTAACTTTTCTACATACGAATGAAGGCTCACCTGGGGGATAACCGCTAACCGCTAAGCGAACCCGTCGGTAACCGCAAAAAAGCGACCCCTTACGATCGGACTTCCGAAATTTCAAACAAAATGTGCGTTACTTTCAACACTTGCATATCATAGTAAAACCCGTGGGCAAAAGGTAAAAAGTGATTTGAGTACCCAAAATTACTTTGTAACTTTTCTACATACGAATGAAGGCTCACCTGGGGGATAACCGCTAACCGCTAAGCGAACCCTTCGGTAACCGCAAAAAAGCGACCCCTTACGATCGGACTTCCGAAATTTCAAACATAATGTGCGTTACTTTCAACACTTGAATATCAAAGTAAAACCCGTGGGCAAAAGGTAAAAAAGTGATTTGAGTACCCAAAATTACTTTGTAACTTTTATACATACGAATGAAGGCTCACCTGGGGGATAACCGCTAACCGCTAAGCGAACCCTTCGGTAACCGCAAAAAAGCGACCCCTTACGATCGGACTTCCGAAATTTCAACCAAAATGTGCGTTACTTTCAACACTTGAATATCAAAGTAAAACCCGTGGGCAAAGGTAAAAAGTGATTTGAGTACCCAAATTACTTTGTAACTTTTCTACATACGAATGAAGGCTCACCTGGGGGATAACCGCTAACCGCTAAACGAACCCGTCGGTAACCGCAAAAAAGCGACCCCTTACGATCGGACTTCCGAAATTTCAAACAAAATGTGCGTTACTTTCAACACTTGAATATCAAAGTAAAACCGTGGGCAAAAGGTAAAAAGTGATTTGAGTACCCAAAATTACTTTGTAACTTTTATACATACGAATGAAGGCTCACCTGGGGGATAACCGCTAACCGCTAAGCGAACCCTTCGGTAACCGCAAAAAAGCCACCCCTTACGATCGGACTTCCGAAATTTCAAACATAATGTGCGTTACTTTCAACACTTGAATATCAAAGTAAAACCCGTGGGCAAAAGGTAAAAAGTGATTTGAGTACCCAAAATTACTTTGTAACTTTTCTACATACGAATGAAGGTCACCTGGGGGATAACCGCTAACCGCTAAGCGAACCCGTCGGTAACCGCAAAAAAAGCGACCCTTACGATCGGACTTCCGAAATTTCAAACAAATGTGCGTTACTTTCAACACTTGTATATCAAAGTAAAACCCGTGGGCAAAAGGTAAAAAGTGATTTGAGTACCCAAAATTACTTTGTAACTTTTATACATACGAATGAAAAGCTCACCTGGGGGATAACCGCTAACCGCTAAGCGAACCCGTCGGTAACCGCAAAAAAGCGACCCCTTACGATCGGACTTCCGAAATTTCAAACAAAATGTGCGTTACTTTCAACACTTGCATATCATAGTAAACCCGTGGGCAAAAGGTAAAAAGTGATTTGAGTACCCAAATTACTTTGTAACTTTTATACATAGGAATGAAGGCTCACCTGGGGGATAACCGCTAACCGCTAAGCGAACCCTTCGGTAACCGCAAAAAAGCGACCCCTTACGATCGGACTTCCGAAATTTCAAACAAAATGTGCGTTACTTTCAACACTTGCATATCAAAGTAAAACCCGTGGGCAAAAGGTAAAAAGTGATTTGAGTACCCAAAATTACTTTGTAACTTTTATACATACGAATGAAGGCTCACCTAGGGGATAACCGCTAACCGCTAAGCGAACCCTTCGGTAACCGCAAAAAAGCGACCCTTACGATCGGACTTCCGAAATTTCAAACATAATGTGCGTTACTTTCAACACTTGAATATCAAAGTAAAAACCCGTGGGCAAAAGGTAAAAAGTGATTTGAGTACCCAAATTACTTTGTAACTTTTCTACATACGAATGAAGGCTCACCTGGGGGATAACCGCTAATTTTGGACTTTCTTTAAAAATAAAACAAAATCACATTGCTTGCCACAAATTCTGAAATACAAACATTATCAAGGAACGACACCTACTGATAAAGCAAATCTGTTTAACAGGTTCTTCTTCTCTGTTTTTACTACCCCTGTAGTAAATCAGCCTCTCCCTGAGATCAGTGCTTGGAGACATCCCTTCCTCGGCAACATTGACTTTACAATCAAGGAAGTTCTAGATGTCTTGCTTACCTTAGATTGTACAAAAGCTATTGGCCCTGACTCTATATCCCCAGTGATCCTACGCGAGGGTGCACACGTATTAGCTCCTCAACTTACTGCCATCTTCAACAAAAGTATTCAATCGGGCATAGTTCCAGCTAAATGGAAAGAAGCCAACGTCTGTCCCGTCTTTAAGAAAGGCAGTAAAGACTCTGTTGAAAACTATCGACCCATTTCCTTACTCAGTGTAGTAAGTAAGGTTATGGAACGTTGCATTTTTAACCGTATTTTCCCTCACCTTCAAGACCAAATTCACCCACTACAACATGGCTTTATTAAAGGAAAATCTACTACTACCCAACTATTGGAAACCTTTCAAACCGTCGGGACAACTTTGGATCACAGTGGCCAGATAGATATAATTTACCTCGACTTTTCCAAAGCTTTTGACAGCATTCCACATCACCTTCTTGTACACAAACTTAAGACATTTGGATTCCACTCGAATCTCCTAAATTGGTTCTCTGATTATCTGTCTAATAGAAGACAACGAGTAGTCATTGAAGGAGTTTCTTCAGACTGGCTTCCTGTAATATCCGGAGTCCCACAAGGTTCCATTTTGGGACCTCTACTTTTTTTACTTTATATTAATGACCTGCCCTCTACTATAGAATGTCCCATGGCCCTTTATGCTGATGACTCAAAATGTTACAAGCAAATTTCATCACCAGCTGATTGTATTTCCCTTCAGCATGATATTGACAACATGGTCGAATGGAGTGTCACATGGATGATGAAATTTAATACCTCTAAATGTAACGTGCTCACTATCTGTAGGTCTAAAACACCAGTGCTCTATGACTACGAAATTGAGGGACAAGTGCTCTCATCAGTTTCAGAATTTAATGACCTAGGTGTAACTATGTCCAACTGCCTATCCTTTAAGAGTCATATAAAAAACATCACAGCTAGTGCCAACTCGACCCTCGGCTTTATTAAGAGATCTGTTGGTTACCATGCCCCTGCAAATGTTAAGAAAATCCTATATATTACACTAGTTAGGCCCAAACTCGAATATTGCTCGTTGATCTGGTCCCCCCACACTCATAACTTAATTACTTCCCTTGAAAAAGTCCAGAGACGTGCTACAAAATACATTCTCAACAACCATACAACTGATTACAGGGATAGATTGATCTACTGCCAACTCTTACCTCTATCTTACCGCAGAGAATTATTAGACTTATCCTTCCTATTTAAATGTTTCTTGGGACAATACGGTATTGACATTCATCAATATATAAGTTTTCCACTCACATCCCTAAGATCCAACTCACAAGCCAAGCTCCAGCCCCAAAAATGTCTCACCACTACGTTTAAAAACTATTTCTTCCAAAGAATCGTTCACATCTGGAACGCTTTACCCCTCAACATTAGAACTCTAAAACTGTCCCCAGTTGTTACAATTAATACCTTTAAGAAAGCAATCCTAGTTCACTATCTCTCTCTTACCAACGACAGATTTAACTCCAACGACGTATGTACTTGGGTCACCCACTGTCAGTGTCCCAGTTGTACACCTTTCTAGATATTTCATATTTCATCTTACCATTATTTCTATGATTTATTTCTTTATATTTGTTATTATTGTATATTTGCTTTTATTGTCATTGACACAATCATTATTATTTGATTGTACAATTGTTATTATTTGTTATCATTATGATTATTTTTCTATTATTGTATAATTTAGTTGCACGGGAGGCAACTAGTAAAGGTTACAAAGTACCTGTTTTTGCCTCCCTACCATTTTGTAAACACATATGGTGAAGTTCAAATAAATAAAAAAAAGTAAAACACGTGGGCAAAAGGTAAAAAGTGATTTGAGTACCCAAAATTACTTTGTAACTTTTCTACATACGAATGAAGGCTCACCTGGGGGATAACCGCTAACCGCTAAGCGAACCCGTCGGTAACCGCAAAAAAGCGACCCCTTACGATCGGACTTCCGAAATTTCAAAGAAAATGTGCGTTACTTTCAACACTTGAATATCATAGTAAAACCCATGGGCAAAAGGTAAAAAGTGATTTGAGTACCCAAAATTACTTTGTAACTTTTATACATACGAATGAAGGCTCACCTGGGGGATAACCGCTAACCGCTAAGCGAACCCGTCGGTAACCGCAAAAAGCGACCCCTTACGATCGGACTTCCGAAATTTCAACCAAAATGTGCGTTACTTTCAACACTTGAATATCATAGTAAAACCTGTGGGCAAAAGGTAAAAAGTGATTTGAGTACCCAAAATTACTTTGTAACTTTTATACATACGAATGAAGGCTCACCTGGGGGATAACCGCTAACCGCTAAGCGAACCCTTCGGTAACCGCAAAAATGCGACCCCTTACGATCGGACTTCCGAAATTTCAACCAAAATGTGCGTTACTTTCAACACTTGAATATCAAAGTAAAACCCGTGGGCAAAAGGTAAAAAGTGATTTGAGTACCCAAAATTACTTTGTAACTTTTATACATACGAATGAAGGCTCACCTGGGGGATAACCGCTAACCGCTAAGCGAACCCTTCGGTAACCGCAAAAAAGCGACCCCTTACGATCGGACTTCCGAAATTTCAAACAAAATGTGCTTACTTTCAACACTTGAATATCAAAGTAAAACCCGTGGGCAAAAGGTAAAAAGTGATTTGAGTACCCAAAATTACTTTGTAACTTTTCTACATACGAATGAAGGCTCACCTGGGGGATAACCGCTAACCGCTAAGCGAACCCTTCGGTAACCGCAAAAAAGCGACCCCTTACGATCGGACTTTCGAAATTTCAAACATAATGTGCGTTACTTTCAACACTTGAATATCAAAGTAAAACCCGTGGGCAAAAGGTAAAAAGTGATTTGAGTACCCAAAATTACTTTGTAACTTTTATACATACGAATGAAGGCTCACCTGGGGGATAACCGCTAACCGCTAAGCGAACCCGTCGGTAACCGCAAAAAAGCGACCCCTTACGATCGGACTTCCGAAATTTCAAACATAATGTGCGTTACTTTCAACACTTGAATATCAAAGTAAAACCCGTGGGCAAAAGGTAAAAAGTGATTTGAGTACCCAAAATTACTTTGTAACTTTTCTACATACGAATGAAGGCTCACCTGGGGGATAACCGCTAACCGCTAAGCGAACCCGTCGGTAACCGCAAAAAGCGACCCCTTACGATCGGACTTCCGAAATTTCAACCAAAATGTGCGTTACTTTCAACACTTGAATATCAAAGTAAAACCCGTGGGCAAAAGGTAAAAAGTGATTTGAGTACCCAAAATTACTTTGTAACTTTTCTACATACGAATGAAGGCTCACCTGGGGGATAACCGCTAACCGCTAAGCGAACCCTTCGGTAACCGCAAAAAAGCGACCCCTTATGATCGGACTTCCGAAATTTCAACCAAAATGTGCGTTACTTTCAACACTTGAATATCAAAGTAAAACCCGTGGGCAAAAGGTAAAAAGTGATTTGAGTACCCAAAATTACTTTGTAACTTTTCTACATACGAATAAAGGCTCACCTGGGGATAACCGCTAACCGCTAAGCGAACCCGTCGGTAACCGCAAAAAAGCGACCCCTTACGATCGGACTTCCGAAATTTCAACCAAAATGTGCGTTACTTTCAACACTTGAATATCATAGTAAAACCCGTGGGCAAAAAGTAAAAAGTGATTTGAGTACCCAAAATTACTTTGTAACTTTTCTACATACGAATGAAGGCTCACCTGGGGGATAACCGCTAACCGCTAAGCGAACCCTTCGGTAACCGCAAAAAGCGACCCCTTACGATCGGAGTTCCGAAATTTCAAACATAATGAGCGTTACTTTCAACACTTGAATATCAAAGTAAAACCCGTGGGCAAAAGGTAAAAAGTGATTTGAGTACCCAAAATTACTTTGTAACTTTTCTACATACGAATGAAGGCTCACCTGGGGGATAACCGCTAACCGCTAAGCGAACCCGTCGGTAACCGGAAAAAAGCGACCCCTTACGATCGGACTTCCGAAATTTCAAAAAATGTGCGTTACATTCAACACTTGAATATCATAGTAAAACCCGTGGGCAAAAGGTAAAAAGTGATTTGAGTACCCAAAATTACTTTGTAACTTATCTACATACGAATGAAGGCTCACCTGGGGGATAACCGCTAACCGCTAAGCGAACCCTTCGGTAACCGCAAAAAAGCGACCCCTTACGATCGGACTTCCGAAATTTCAAACAAAATGTGCGTTACTTTCAATACTTGAATATCAAAGTAAAACCCGTGGGCAAAAGGTAAAAAGTGATTTGAGTACCCAAAATTACTTTGTAACTTTTCTACATACGAATGAAGGCTCACCTGGGGGATAACCGCTAACCGCTAAGCGAACCCTTCGGTAACCGCAAAAAAGCGACCCCTTACGATCGGACTTCCGAAATTTCAACCAAAATGTGCGTTACTTTCAACACTTGAATATCAAAGTAAAACCCGTGGGCAAAAGGTAAAAAGTGATTTGAGTACCCAAAATTACTTTGTAACTTTTCTACATACGAATGAAGGCTCACCTGGGGGATAACCGCTAACCGCTAAGCGAACCCTTCGGTAACCGCAAAAAAGCGACCCCTTACGATCGGACTTCCGAAATTTCAACCAAAATGTGCGTTACTTTCAACACTTGAATATCAAAGTAAAACCCGTGGGCAAAAGGTAAAAAGTGATTTGAGTACCCAAAATTACTTTGTAACTTTTCTACATACGAATAAAGGCTCACCTGGGGATAACCGCTAACCGCTAAGCGAACCCGTCGGTAACCGCAAAAAAGCGACCCCTTACGATCGGACTTCCGAAATTTCAACCAAAATGTGCGTTACTTTCAACACTTGAATATCATAGTAAAACCCGTGGGCAAAAAGTAAAAAGTGATTTGAGTACCCAAAATTACTTTGTAACTTTTCTACATACGAATGAAGGCTCACCTGGGGGATAACCGCTAACCGCTAAGCGAACCCTTCGGTAACCGCAAAAAAGCGACCCCTTACGATCGGAGTTCCGAAATTTCAAACATAATGAGCGTTACTTTCAACACTTGAATATTAAAGTAAAACCCGTGTGCAAAAGGTAAAAAGTGATTTGAGTACCCAAAATTACTTTGTAACTTTTCTACATACGAATGAAGGCTCACCTGGGAGATAACCGCTAACCGCTAAGCGAACCCGTCGGTAACCGGAAAAAAGCGACCCCTTACGATCGGACTTCCGAAATTTCAAACAAAATGTGCGTTACATTCAACACTTGAATATCATAGTAAAACCCGTGGGCAAAAGGTAAAAAGTGATTTGAGTACCCAAAATTACTTTGTAACTTATCTACATACGAATGAAGGCTCACCTGGGGGATAACCGCTAACCGCTAAGCGAACCCGTCGGTAACCGCAAAAAAGCGACCCCTTACGATCGGACTTCCGAAATTTCAAAGAAAATGTTCGTTACTTTCAACACTTGAATATCAAAGTAAAACCCGTGGGCAAAAGGTAAAAAGTGATTTGAGTACCCAAAATTACTTTGTAACTTTTCTACATACGAATGAAGGCTCACCTGGGGGATAACCGCTAACCGCTAAGCGAACCCTTCGGTAACCGCAAAAAAGCGACCCCTTACGATCGGACTTCCGAAATTTCAACCAAAATGTGCGTTACTTTCAACACTTGAATATCAAAGTAAAACCCGTGGGCAAAAGGTAAAAAGTGATTTGAGTACCCAAAATTACTTTGTAACTTTTCTACATACGAATGAAGGCTCACCTGTGGGATAACCGCTAACCGCTAAGCGAACCCTTTCGGTAACCGCAAAAAAGCGACCCCTTACGATCGGACTTCCGAAATTTCAAAGAAAATGTTCGTTACTTTCAACACTTGAATATCATAGTAAAACCCGTGGGCAAAAGGTAAAAAGTGATTTGAGTACCCAAAATTACTTTGTAACTTTTCTACATACGAATGAAGGCTCACCTGTGGGATAACCGCTAACCGCTAAGCGAACCCTTTCGGTAACCGCAAAAAAGCGACCCCTTACGATCGGACTTCCGAAATTTCAAAGAAAATGTTGGTTACTTTCAACACTTGAATATCATAGTAAAACCCGTGGGCAAAAGGTAAAAAGGGATTTGAGTACCCAAAATTACTTTGTAACTTTTCTACATACGAATGAAGGCTCACCTGGGGGATAACCGCTAACCGCTAAGCGAACCCTTCGGTAACCGCAAAAAAGCGACCCCTTACGATCGGACTTCCGAAATTTCAACCAAAATGTGCGTTACTTTCAACACTTGAATATCAAAGTAAAACCCGTGGGCAAAAGGTAAAAAGTGATTTGAGTACCCAAAATTACTTTGTAACTTTTCTACATACGAATGAAGGCTCACCTGGGGGATAACCGCTAACCGCTAAGCGAACCCTTCGGTAACCGCAAAAATGCGACCCCTTACGATCGGAGTTCCGAAATTTCAACCAAAATGTGCGTTACTTTCAACACTTGAATATCAAAGTAAAACCCGTGCGCAAAAGGTAAAAAGTGATTTGAGTACCCAAAATTACTTTGTAACTTTTATACATACGAATGAAGGCTCACCTGGGGGATAACCGCTAACCGCTAAGCGAACCCTTCGGTAACCGCAAAAAAGCGACCCCTTACGATCGGACTTCCGAAATTTCATACATAATGTGCGTTTCTTTCAACACTTGAATATCAAAGTAAAACCCGTGGGCAAAAGGTAAAAAGTGATTTGAGTACCCAAAATTACTTTGTAACTTTTCTACATACGAATAAAGGCTCGACTGGTGGATAACCGCTAAGGGAACCCTTCGGTAACCTCAAAAAAGCGACCCCTTACGATCGGACTTCCGAAATTTCAAAGAAAATGTTCGTTACTTTCAACACTTGAATATCAAAGTAAAACCCGTGGGCAAAAGGTAAAAAGTGATTTGAGTACCCAAAATTACTTTGTAACTTTTCTACATACGAATGAAGGCTCACCTGGGGGATAACCGCTAACCGCTAAGCGAACCCTTCGGTAACCGCAAAAAAGCGACCCCTTACGATCGGACTCTCGAAATTTCAAACAAAATGCGCGTTACATTCAACACTTGAATATCAAAGTAAAACCCGTGGGCAAAAGGTAAAAAGTGATTTGAGTACCCAAAATTACTTTGTAACTTTTCTACATACGAATGAAGGCTCACCTGGGGGATAACCGCTAACCGCTAAGCGAACCCTTCGGTAACCGCAAAAAAGCGACCCCTTACGATCGGACTTCCGAAATTTCAACCAAAATGTGCGTTACTTTCAACACTTGAATATCAAAGTAAAATCCGTGGGCAAAAGGTAAAAAGGGATTTGAGTACCCAAAATTACTTGTAAGTTTTATACATACGAATGAAGGCTCACCTGGGGGATAACCGCTAACCGCTAAGCGAACCCTTCGGTAACCTCAAAAAAGCGACCCCTTACGATCGGACTTCCGAAATTTCAAACATAATGTGCGTTACTTTCAACACTTGAATATCAAAGTAAAACCCGTGGGCAAAAGGTAAAAAGTGATTTGAGTACCCAAAATTACTTTGTAACTTTTCTACATACGAATGAAGGCTCACCTGGGGATAACCGCTAACCGCTAAGCGAACCCTTCGGTAACCGCAAAAAAGCGACCCCTTACGATCGGACTTCCGAAATTTCAACCAAAATGTGCGTTACTTTCAACACTTGAATATCAAAGTAAAACCCGTGGGCAAAAGGTAAAAAGTGATTTGAGTACCCAAAATTACTTTGTAACTTTTCTACATACGAATGAAGGCTCACCTGGGGGATAACCGCTAACCGCTAAGCGAACCCTTCGGTAACCGCAAAAAAGCGACCCTTACGATCGGACTTCCGAAATTTCAAACAAAATGAGCGTTACTTTCAACACTTGAGTATCATAGGAAAACCCATGGGCAAAAGGCAAAAAGTGATTTGAGTACCCAAAATTACTTTGTAACTTTTCTACATACGAATGAAGGCTCACCTGGGGGATAACCGCTAACCGCTAAGCGAACCCTTCGGTAACCGCAAAAAAGCGACCCCTTACGATCGGACTTCCGAAATTTCAAAGAAAATGTGCGTTACTTTCAACACTTGAGTATCATAGTAAAACCCGTGGGCAAAAGGTAAAAAGTGATTTGATTACCATTTGCCCACGGGTTTTACTATGATACTCAAGTGTTGAAAGTAACGCACATTTTGTTTGAAATTTCGGAAGTCCGATCGTAAGGGGTCGCTTTTTTGCGGTTACCGAAGGGTTTGCTTAGCGGTTAGCGGTTATCCCCCAGGTGAGCCTTCATTCGTATGTAGAAAAGTTACAAAGCAATTTTGGGTACTCTAATCACTTTTTACCTTTTGCCCACGGGTTTTACTTTGATACTCAAGTGTTGAAAGTAACGCACATTTTGTTTGAAATTTCGGAAGTCCGATCGTAAGGGGTCGCTTTTTTGCGGTTACCGAAGGGTTCGCTTAGCGGTTAGCGGTTATCCCCCAGGTGAGCCTTCATTCGTATGTAGAAAAGTTACAAAGTAATTTTGGGTACTCAAATCACTTTTTACCTTTTGCCCACGGGTTTTACTTTGATATTCAAGTGTTGAAAGTAACGCACATTTTGTTTGAAATTTCGGAAGTCCGATCGTAAGGGGTCGCTTTTTGCGGTTACCGAAGGGTTCGCTTAGCGGTTAGCGGTTATCCCCCAGGTGAGCCTTCATTCGTAAGTAGAAAAGTTACAAGGTAATTTTGGGTACTCAAATCCCTTTTTACCTTTTGCCTACGGGTTTTACTATGATATTCAAGTGTTGAAAGTAACGCACATTTTGTTTGAAATTTCGGAAGTCCGATCGTAAGGAGTCGCTTTTTTGCGGTTACCGAAGGGTTCGCTTAGCGGTTAGCGGTTATCCCCCAGGTGAGCCTTCATTCGTATGTAGAAAAGTTACAAAGTAATTTTGGGTACTCAAATCACTTTTTACCTTTTGCCCACGGGTTTTACTTTGACATTCAAGTGTTGAAAGTAACGCACATTTTGTTTGAAATTTCGGAAGTCCGATCGTAAGGGGTCGCTTTTTTGCGGTTACCGAAGGGTTCGCTTAGCGGTTAGCGGTTATCCCCCAGGTGAGCCTTCATTCGTATGTAGAAAAGTTACAAAGTAATTTTGGGTACTCAAATCCCTTTTTACCTTTTGCCCACGGGTTTTACTATGATATTCAAGTGTTGAAAGTAACGCACATTTTGTTTGAAATTTCGGAAGTCCGATCGTAAGGGGTCGCTTTTTTGCGGTTACCGAAGGGTTAGCTTAGCGGTTAGCGGTTATCCCCCAGGTGAGCCTTCATTCGTATGTAGAAAAGTTACAAAGTAATTTTGGGTACTCAAATCCCTTTTTACCTTTTGCCCACGGGTTTTACTATGATATTCAAGTGTTGAAAGTAACGCACGTTTTGTTTGAAATTTCGGAAGTCCGATCGTAAGGGGTCGCTTTTTTGCGGTTACCGAAGGGTTCGCTTAGCGGTTAGCGGTTATCCCCCAGCTAGGTGAGCCTTCATTCGTATGTAGAAAAGTTACAAAGTAATTTTGGGTACTCAAATCACTTTTTACCTTTTGCCCACGGGTTTTACTTTGATACTCAAGTGTTGAAAGTAACGCACATTTTGTTTGAAATTTCGGAAGTCCGATCGTAAGGGGTCGCTTTTTTGCGGTTACCGACGGGTTCGCTTAGCGGTTAGCGGTTATCCCCCAGGTGAGCCTTCATTCGTATGTAGAAAAGTTACAAAGTAATTTTGGGTACTCAAATCACTTTTCACCTTTTGCCCACGGGTTTTACTATGATACTCAAGTGTTGAAAGTAACGTACATTTTGTATTATGGATTGAAGAACCACCTTTTTTTGTTTGCTTGTTGTTTTGCTTTGTTTCGTATTTGTTTTGATACGTTGCCAAGAATGATCGTTTACACAAAGAGAGAGAGAGAGAGACGCTATCACTTGAGACGGCTTAGTCATTCCTACCTCCCAGCTCTCTTTGAAACTAGCCTAACAAAAAGTTAATTTTGTTACCAGGAAATTACAACAGTCGAAATCAGTTTATGCGTGTGGTCTAACTGAATTGTCAACGACTTGTTAGCTTGATTAGGAGCAGTGACTTCAGGCTTGATTGACTTCCCGAGAAAACTGAATGACAAAGGGTGACTGACCTAAAAAAAATGTCATTATACTTCGCTCGACATTCGTATTTTGGAACAAGTGACAAGTGAAGACAACGACTGTAGGCCCTTAAACCCCTGCCACACATTTAGGACCTACCCTTAAGTCTCGACGTCGGCCCCTAAGCCCCAGTATTCAGGATCTTCCCACGTCTTTTATCTGGCCCAACACTACTCTCCAAGCGGCAACCAAGGTCCGACGGGCGCTGGGTTGGGGGTAGGCGTAGGTGCCGTTATATCGTACCGGTGTCACAAAGATCTGCCCTCCCTCTGACATCACCGGGGAGGGGGCGGAGCTCGCTATGACACCGGTTCAAAGCCATTTTTCTTATTATTGGACCGTTTGGGGGCTTACTGGTCGAAGAAAATAACAAAAGTGTAAATAACAATCCAGGCAGTTTCGCCTTATAATGTTTTACAACGCTAATGATGTGCGCCGAATGAATACTCCATCAAACAGATTTACAGTAGTGAAATGGACCATTGCTTTTAGTATTGCCCATTCACAAGTTTTCACATACTGAAGCAGATCCAGGTTCTTTTCTCTAGACCTGAACCGTACCTGGACCTGAATTTTCTTTACCGGTACCCACCCCTAGTTGGGAGCATAGCATGGAATCTATTCTATTCCCTATTCTAGGTCCAGTTCACTCCTATGATCGCATCTAAGCATATGACTTTCCTGAGGTTCATAGCCTATTAGACAGGCTACTTTTAAACTCTAGTAGGTAACCAAGGCGACCAAACTCCTAACCACAGGTGATCTTTCTCACGATTAAAACTACAAACCACTGGATGGAAAAAGTTGGGAGGACATGGTTGGCTATGTGTACGTGTATGTGTGACAAGGGCCTGAAACTACGTCACTTACACCAACAGATATGTTGCTTGATTTTCAGAGATTTCACGAGACGAAAGAGTCATTTTTTCAGATCTTTTCTGCAAGTTGACAGCTATCGTCATTGATCACTGAAAAGAGATTATCTGTAAAGGGGTAGAACTAACTGTTATCAAAATCGTTGCCATGTTTTCAGATACCCTGGACACTGGTCGGTTAAAATTTAAAAAAGAAGTTTATTTTGTGCAATATTGATAAACTGAGCCATTATCTTTAAAAGCATGTGTAGTCGCAATATTCATTCACACCTTTTCACCCACATTTACATTTCAATAAGAAACATATTCTACATAAAAGTAAAATTTTCATATTTACTATAAACAGCTTAAAAAAGAAGCTCTCTTCTCTTTACAAGAAGTCTCAAAGACACATTACAAACGACTTCAATCAAATACGACACACCCTCGTTCGACATTTCATCCCCTTCATAGAATAGGGGATTCACCAATAATAACGTCTTTGAGGCAACAGTTAACACAGCAAGTTTGGGGATTTTCAAATCAATGAACACAAAGGCACGTTGCAGCTAAATATACCGTGATGGTATGATAAAAACGGCACACAATTAATATCCAAGCAGATCCTAGGATGGCATAAAATATTAGTACCAAACTGGCCAAGGATTGTAGTCGGCCAAGAGGTGCACATTTGCCAAACACACTCCTAGGCCGGCCTTAACTCCTCTGGCAGCGTTTGATACTATCATGCGCTACCGTGGGATCTGCTTGTAGATTATACACAGTTCACAGCCACCTTATGCTAGAGTTTACAAACCGGGGCCCGGTCAGGCTGTTTTCGGAAACGAAAAATAAAAAAATTGTATACCTAGAAATAAACAAATCATACTCACAATTTTCCTTTTACGTTTTGCGTATTTTGGTGTCATTTATATAATATTTTTCGTTCCCGAAAGTTGCCCGATCGTGGGTTCTGGTTCGGAAATGTGACCCTAAGGCATTACTTTGTGACTTATTCTCTACTTGCAGTGGAAAAGCCAAGCTTTATGACCCCTGTACATCAAACAGCGATCGCCGAGTGACCATACAAAGACCAGCATTTGATTTGTTTTGATCAATTTCATGATCGGAAATGATGCTGGATCAAAAATCATGTATTTCAAAAGACAGCAAGACATGGGAAACGTAAAAAAGATTAGTCCTTTATCTCGGAAATTTGTTGAGCTATTTGTCAGATGTTTGGTTGCTGAGCGGTCGCAGTAAATTCTCAGCCAGTAGTAGAAATGGAGGTAATACAACATGTAGCACTGCTATCATTTAGGGGACACCTTTGCAAGCCACTTAAACTTGTAGGCAGCCACTCCGATGCCAATGCCGACGCCTGCGACCACCACACCGGCGGCCACACCTCCTGCCAGCGCGCCCTGGTCAACGCCGGACTCCTGCTTCCCCTGTTGTCCATCGCCCGGCAGGGTTGTGGTCTGGTCCTCCTGGCTAGTGGTCGGGGCCTGCGGGACGGTGCTGGTGGTTGTGTCGAGGCGGGGGTGGGTGCTGGGTACCACCGCCAGGGTGGTGGGGTCGGCCACGGTAGTAGTCGGGACCGTGGTTGTAGGTAGCGCCGTCGTCGTTGGGGGGATCGTGGTGGCTGTTAGAAATAGAGAAATCAAAGAACGTTCCTCTTTGATTTCAAAGATCTCTAAGTCAAAGTGCATTGGAAAAGAACTTTCACTTCAAGACGAAGATTAAGCTATCACTTCATTTGGCATAGAAAAGCTTCTTAAGTTTGGACCTAATAAACACTTTAAAGATAGATTTTTTAGCAAAGAATTACGATCTTCAAAATTTACAAATCAACAAGAGAACAAGTAGACTTACGTAGAATACAGCCTTCGTTGTCCCCAGGACCTGGGAAAAAGAGAGTAGAATTTTCAATCATTGTATCATTGTAAGATCCCATAACATACCCAAAAGGATGTCAATTTTGGCTTGACAACTACTCCACCAAGTTTAGGATCCATCCACCCATACGTTCAAATGTAGGTACATACGTCGTACATACATACATACATACATACATGCAAGTGTGCATACATACATACATCTGTTTGGACGTGTCTTTACAGGGTGGTGGAATTTTGTACCCTGGTGAAATCCGGTTGGTAAATGTTCGGTAGTTGAAAAGATAATTAAAATGGTGGGAACTGACCTAGCTGACAGATGTACATTACCGAACGTGTACAGTCGAGGTAACTCCAGTCCATCCATGCGGACCCCTTCAGGACTACGCAGTCTTTGTTGATTTCGTTGTCGGAACTACCACCACCCAACCAACTGTGTGAAAAGTACAATAATCAATGATTTGCTTTGTGGTTCATTCACATTGTAGAATTTTTGCCCACGTTTGACACACAGTCGAAGAAGCTCGGCCGTACTTGCAAAGCCAATGAGGGTGCTCGGTTTTAGGCTAACGTCACATTTCCAAACCGGGGACCGGTCAGATTGTTTGCGGAAACGAAGAATAGAAATGTACTAGTATACGTAAAAAATATACACAAATAATGCCCACGACTATTTTCTTTACGTCTTGTGTACTTATGAGTCTTTTATATCATACTTTTCGTTCCCGAAATTAAAAGCTGCCCGGCCGGGCCCAAGTTTGTAATGTGACGTACACTTTAGGGCGCAGTCCGTATGAGATCCGTATTGACATTTATTCATACGCAGAAGTCGTGCACACAATACGCAAATCATACGCATTTTATACATTTGATGTCAGTTAAAGGTACGCAGGCATACCCACAGATAATTTATGTAATTGAAATGGCGACGATTGTGTCTTACATACTGCCTTACTATAGAGACAATCCAAGCCTGGCAAAGAATGGATTGGATGTTTAGTCTTGTGGTTTAGCAGCATTTTTTACGTTTTTTTCTTGTTTTTTTTTTCGCCCACGCGCAGTACTAGGTTTAATTTCAAAAGGAAGTCATCCATAAAATGAAGTCTGTATGGCCTGACATGCGCGAACAGAAATGATTTGTAATGCGACTGAACATAAGAATATACCGGTGCACGATTATGATAATGTAACAAATCAAGATACATGTAGTACTTACTTGGAGTAAGAGCATCTTTCGATCAGTAGGCCGTCTTGATAAATTTCCTGCCCTTCTTCGGACATGTCGTCAATACCGATCCAGTGGTCCATTGAGCGGAAGGGGCTCGTCCTGAGAGGTTGTTTGGGAAAATGGAAACAAACTTTATTTTTTCAAACTGAGCAGTACATGTACAGTTTGTACATGCTTGGGACATCTACAAGCACACAAGCACACAAACAGGTCCGATATTATAGCTTCAGTTGTTGTGAAGGTAACAAACAGACACCGGTTGAAATATCGTCGTTAACTCAAAATTGAAAACACCAGGAGTGGCACGAGTTTTATCAAATTCGTGCCGATTTTATTGATATCGCACGAAGCGCTATGCGAAAACGTAAGAATGGTATGAAAAACGCACACATCACTATGCTAGAAGGTATGAATTCTATAAAAAAAAACACGCAAATCACTTTACGAAAACGTATAAACCTTTTGAGATATGCAAGAATCATAATGTGAAACCATGTTTAGCCCTCGGTGAAAATACTAGTAGTACGTAGCATAGCTATAGTTGTTTTGTGTCTCCCATTGACACTGTAGCGATAATCTAAGCTAAGGGCACAACCCACCGTACGTGCAAATACGTGCAATCTACGTGCCAAAACGCGGGCAATCTTGTGGAATCCGTAAGTGGTAACTTTGTATGAACTCGTAGGGAATCCGACGGATTTTGGAGCACACAGACACGCCGTAGAACTTTATGTGCAGGCAAAACTTTCTGTTGACGTGTTGACATACTCCCTCCCTGCTCTTGCCTGTTGTTCCCCACGCTTTCAGAAATACGTGGCGGACGTGGCCACCCCAAAAAACGTACGGACAAATAGCAAGTACGGCGGGTTGTGCCCCTAGCTTTACAAAAACGTTTCATGTAACTACTGCGTTTAGCACATATGGACAAGGACGTGCAAATAAAGATCATTGTCATCGTCATAACGATCGGTACAAATATCATCACGAATGCGAACGTTCAGGCACCCCTGAACACCGACGTACTTGATGACGAGGCCCATGAGGAGGAAAGTGATCCCTGCGTTCTTCGGCATGGCCAGGGAGGCACCGGCGGCGTCACATGCATCCGAGGCGCCCACGTACGTTTGCATTGATCCGGTATTTACGTAATAACAAGTGTCTCCACTGGTAACTCCCTCCGGGTGGTCCGTGCAGCTGTCAGCTGTGGAATCGGAAAATCGTCATCACTATAGAACGATGCGTTGTGGCTGTGCTTTGCTAACTTTTAGCAACGCCCCTTAGGCGTCGGCAAAATTTAGCACAGCTACAAAACATCTGTAGCTTCTACCAGGCTCCCAGGTCACTGGAAAAATAGTAAAAATTGGCCAAATAGACAGAAAACACACCAGAGAAGTTGGTTGGCTGAGGAATACAGTTTGTGACCTAAGGTCGGCTAAAACATTTACTCTCCAAGCAAAGGTTTGACTGGCTGTTTTTGACGTGTTTTTAGGGGTTAAAATCGGGCTGTTGTGTTGTTTTCTTTCCGCCTTCCTTTATGCCGAACCTCTGCTTGGAGATTAGAAAGACATAAAGAAGACAGCACAGAATAGAAGCCCAATAAAAAACACCTAAAAACTTAAAATGGTCGAAACCGAACCTCTGCTTGGAGAGTATAGACATCCAAGTAATGATATGCTCAATACGAAATAAAAATAAGTTACTCAGGCTGTTAGGCATAAAAGCTGTTAGGATATCAGTTAACACAATCCATCCAGTTGCTTGGGTAACTTTTGAATTGTATTGTATATATCTATATGAAATATTCTAAAAAATGCAACATTTCTTTTTAAATAAGTGAACACCACCAGTGAAATAGGAGAGAGTGACTATCTGTTCATGAAAGAGCACAGATGATTCAAACGTTCTCTGAGACATGTTGGATAGACTCTTCTAAACGTGAGCGAAATGTTGTCGTATGTAGCTACTCACTTGATCCACAATTCGACTCATGCTGCCCTGAAATAGAAAAGAAAGACGACCATATGTAATATGAATCAACGTTAATTATTCCTAGAAATCTACAAAATTTTCCCACGCTTTTAACACTTTAACGATCAACAAAAAACAAGCTTCTTGCTTAAGTAGTCCAACCCAATTTTTGGCAATTATCTACAAAAATGTTGGACAATTTATCTCCCACAGCATACGGAAAAGAAGTCGAGCCCCCCAAATTGTCTAGGTAGAAAAATATTTGAGAAAGATGTCACTTTCCGTTGAATTCATCTATATATTTTATTTTCATTCTTTTTAATCATAAGGCTATCTATGCCACTGTTATACTTTGCAATTAGCCATCGGACATTATCTTGGAATAAAGTTTTGATTTATAAATGAACCTGGCAAATGTCAAGAATTTTGCCTCCAACTTTGAACCTCCGCAGTACCGTAACTCGCTGCTAGGACGTTAATTATCGAACACGGCCTTCCCTTTCCCAACCCCTACATAACTACCAAAAACCTTACAAAGTTCTCGTCTCGAGTTATCTTGTCTGCAAACACACACACGCACACACACACACACACACACACACACACACACACACACACACACACACACACACTCGCCCCGCTGCAGTGCCGACGAAAAGTGCCAAGTAAACCATTTTTGAACGAGACCTTTGTTTCTGTAACCGCTACTCAATACCAAATATCATAACAATCCATCCACAGCTACTCTAGTTTTATGCTGTTAACCTACATATAGAGACACAACATCATGTCTTGACTCAAAACATAACCTTGCCATTCTGGCAAAGGGAATTACTGTTTAACTTTTAGTTGTTGTTTTTTTCATCCATTACACCACATGTGGTCATTTGTGCAGCTACGGGCATGAACATGCAATAAAGAATTTTATCATTATTATTATCATTATTATGAAAAAAAACTTAACTTACCGATCTGGCAGATGAGCCCAGACTTGAGCGTGTTACACGAGGAGTCGGCCCATTTGTACCAGGACGTGAACTTGATGTACCCACAGTTCCCGGCAGTGTGAGCAGTGTTCGCCTCGTCCCATGCCGAGAACCCGCACTCGCTCACAGTGGTGCCGGCTTCGTCCATCCACGTCCACGTCCCACCTTCGTTCCTCAATCCTGTCAGAAATACAGCCAAACCTGTCTATAGGGATAACTCAAGGGACTGGCCAAATTTCCCCCTATGGTTTGGTGGCCGCTATAGCCAAATAGGTACATTTGACCACGAGAAATAAGCGTAAAATGCTTTCCCCAAGGGAACAGCACTGGGATTTGAACTCGGTGCCTCCGGCTTTTGAGTTAACAACCGCAAGGCCTACGTCACATTTCCAAACCGGGGTCCTGTCGGTCAGCTTTCGGGAACGAAAAGTATGATATGAAAGATATCAAAGTGCACAAGGCGTAAAGAGAATAGTAGTGAATGTTTTCTGTGTATATTCTTACATTTCTCTATTTTTCGTTTCCACAAACAGCCCGGCCGGCCCTGGTTTGGAAAAAAATCTGCATTGACTCAACAAAATACAGTGACGTTCGCAAAGCCTATAAACTGCTTACACAATGAATATCTAAAGATATAAATACGTCAACATACTGAGTGTGTGTGTCTTGTTCACTGTTCGTTCTGAGGTATAAACATTCTTTGATATATTTGCCTACTTGTACACAGTAAGGGTTATCGCCCCCCCCCCCCCCCCCCCCCCATAATTTAGTTGAATTTATCTATCGAACGAAAAGTAGCAAATTCTTTTGGAAAATAAAGCGGAAAGAACTGTTCATAATATCGTGAATAATCTATAACAAAGTGACGTTCATCTTCGATCTCATTTGGGCAGACGTTAGATATAGCCTCATCACAGGCCGGCCACCGAGAACGATTGCTAAAGACCTAAGAAAACAAAGAACCAAATAAACGAACAAACAAACATGCGACCACTTACCGATCCAGGCATCGGTCATTGGAGACAGATCAATGATGAGACCAGTGAAAAACATGTCCACGGATCTGTCCTTAGGCATGGCAAGCGTTCCCCCGTCCGCTTCACACCACTGCACGGCTTGGGCGAACGTCTTGAATTCCTTGTAGGCCCTGTAGCAGACGTTTTCGAACAGAACGTATCCATCTGGGCAAGGTCCTGATCCAGATGCTTCCTGGCCGTTTGTCGTCCCTAAAAGATGCAAAATTCGAAACTATGTTTTTTTTCCTTTTAATTAACAAAAATACGGAATAGATTTTTTCCTTCTCCAACAGCAAAATTAAATTCTATATCTTAATGTAAGATCTTTTTTTGCATATGTAAAAGTTAGGTAAAATACATATTCAGTTAGTCAAGTTAAAGTCCTTCGAACTCCCGCGCCTGGTGGCGCATAGGGTGGCGCCCATCTCCGGTCCAGTAGCCCTGGGCCACACTACTTTGTGCAATCACTACAGCAGGGGGCTAGTCCGCTGGTAGTGGTGTGTGTTCAACTTCCATACTCTTTCCCGAATGCTGAGTACATTTTTAAAGTCTTTGGTATGACTCGGCCGGGGATCGAACTTACGACCTACCGAATTCAAGACGAACACTCTACCCACTCGCCCATTGCACCGGTTTTACATGTTCAGTACCCACCTAGTAATCCAGAGAAAAACAACAACCAACACAGATGCCCGAAGCGCCGTGACCGAACACTGGGTGCCATTTTCCTGTGCGTCCCGTTTACTCAAATACTAGGATTTGACAACTTCCCTCAGCGGCCACCGTGTTTGTGAGTCTTTCAATCAAATTAGCACGTTTAATGGGGGTTTAAATGGGGTTTACTGACCTGTCGGATCGAACAAAACTGAACTAACGAGGGCGTTCTTATATTACTAACACAGTTTCCTAGTTTGCCTTTCAGGTGTTCTGATTGCGTTGGACCCTCATTTCGGATCAGGTACGGGTAATGATGTATTTTGTCTGAAAAAGACAACGCGATGGGAAATAGTGAACATGGTTATAGGTCACTGTTCCAGTTACTGGCCAATTGCTATGGCAACAGTGTTGCCATGGTGTTGCCCTTAGTTGGTATAAAGGTTTGAGAGATGTAGAGTATGTGGAGAAGGACAAGCTCAAGCCAACCGTTCACACTTACGCCTCATCATCCCCACAAAAGACGCTGGAGCCGCATGTTTCCCGTTTAGAAACTTTTCGAAACTAGAGTTCGGCGACCTCATACCTCCATGAAAATTTAAAGCTTTCGTAAATTTCATGCAATTGACTAAGACATTAACATAATGTATGCATGGTGTTGTTAATCATTGACTAATGTTCACATGTCACAATTATAAAATTCCCATTATTGATCATAAAGAGGTTTTGCAATTTTTACATAAATTATGCAAATAAGTTCCTCATTACCATATTTGGTATCTGCTTATATTCCACCTATCATAATTAACATGTGTTACATGTATTGAGGTCCAGTTATTGAAAACAATGGAACTGTACAATTTCCTCATTAATTATGCAAATTCAGTCATCATTTGCATAACATGTATATCATTATGAACATCTTTGCCTAAGCTACCTGCATGCCTAAAATGCAGGCAATCCGTCGTTCCTTTCTGTAGTTATCCTCTTTGGAGTGTCTTGACAAAAACGCCCCTGCAGTTCCACAATTGAATGTTAGGGGACTGAAACTTGCCCCACTTTGTCATGACGCTAAAAGCTATCTACCACCCAAATGTCACGAGCATATCACGTACGGGACAAGAGATACATTGAAAAAACTGCTATGATAGAATATTCTCATTAATTATGCAAATGTACTCCTATTTTGCATAATTAGTATTTTATCTTGTACAACATTGTCTAAGGTACCTACATACCAAAAATCATGAAAATCCGTTGTTCCCTTCTTGAGTTATCCTCGTCAGAAGTTTTTGACAAAAATGCCCCTGCTATCCCAAAACTAGACGCTAGGGGGCCCAAACTTATGTCATTTTTTCCTGAGCACAAGAGCTATCTAATACTTAAAAATCTTGACCATAGCATGTTCAGAACACCGAGATAGCAAAACCGGAAGTTGCGCTGCAGTACCAAGGTCACACACCAGGGGGCCCAAAATTAAACTTGACCTTCGTCTTCCCAACCCCTACCCACACACCAAATATCATCGTAGTCCATCAAGAGATTCTCAAGTTATGCTGACCACAATATGCGGACACACAGACACACACACACACAGACACACACACACACACACTCAAAACTATACCTCCATTTTTTCATGGAGGTAACAACGCACAACAAACATGTTTCGCCGTGTGGCTTCCTCGGTGTTGTGGGCTTGAATGAGCCCAGTACAGCATGTCCTTGCTTTTATGGGCCAAGTGCATAGTGCACTGACTGGGTGTAAGGTGCCCTAGGTGGCTTAACCAATCACAGTTCAGCAAAGTGGTTTCACGCTTGTTATCTCCATGAAAAATGATGATACTGTTTTTTGTGTGTGTGCCTGTGTGTGTGTGTGTGTGTGTGTGTGTGTGTGTGTGTGTGCGTGTGTGTATGTGTGTGCGTGTGCGTGTGTGTGTGTGTGTGCGTGTGCGTGTGTGTGCGTGTGTGTGTTTGTGTTTCCAGATTTTTGTAGTCAGCTTAAGTCAAGAACCTCTTGATGGATAATTATGATATTTGGTATGTGTGTAGGTGTTTGGAACACGAGGGTGAAGGTCAATTTTGACCCCCACCCCAGTATATGACCGTGGTACTGCAGCAGAAGCTCCGTTTCCTGTATCTGTCCATGCTTTATGGTCTTGATTTTTGGCAAGTAGTTTGTGATGTATGTACAAACCGGTGTATGTTTGGGCCCCTGGTTTTTGCGACATTTAGTATATCTTGACCTTCATAAAAGCATACTAAATGTCGCAAAACCATAGTATGAAATATAGCAGAAAAACACATGAAACACCGCTTTTACCTTCATGAAAACTAAGGTTTTGCTTTGTTTGTATGTCGTATATTATGTTTGTCTTCGATGTGTTCAGTTTTGTTTCTGCTGATCCAGGTCCAAACATGTGAAGATTCAGCTGGCTTGTGTCCAAGTTTCTTCGTCAGATTGGCAAAAAGTGAACCAGAGGATGAGAGTACAGCATGCAATGTGTGAAATGGATATATATGGCTCTGTTATACGTATATTTTGTTAAGAAATTTACCAAAAACAATAGAAGTGAATTCTTCTACTTCTTACTCTTCGTTGTGCATTGCATAATCTTAAAGTAACTTTAAAGACTATCATAGTCCACATTCGTAAAAGTTTGAAAATAAATCTATGTAAAAAAAGAACATCTTCGACAGGCTCCGTTCCTTTTATTGTCAAATCTTTTGTATAGTGATTCCTTTCATTTACATACATATCACAATCAACAGTGAAGTGCACTTCGTGTTAAATAATAATGGTGTACTTTCACGTCACAAGTGTATCAAAATAGTAATGTGATAACTTGTTGAGACTTTGTACAGGCTTCCTGACAAATTTCAACTTGATAAAACTGTTAACGGAGTATAAACCTTATGAAGGCTTAGTCCCGAGATTGTCTGGTGTAATATGTCTTCAAACCTGACATTTGACATATTTCAAGACGTTTTGGTCTTGTAGCAAGACTATAAATATTTTCTGTCAGATATACACGTAGTATTTTATAGCTTGGTGTGTCAATTTGTTTTAGATCTCTGAGTAATGAGATAAATTGATAAACACGTAGCTCATCACATAGTACAGAAAAACATACCAGAAGTTTGCACAACAAACCACATTAAAATCTGTTACTCAAGAAAACAACGCCCTAAAATGGTATCACAACAAGCCAGTAGCTCTAAGCTTTTACGATGGGAGCAACCTTGGCCAGCATAAACTTCTTGTAAGCAAGGACTCCCACGCCGACCCCCACCCCTACCGTAGCTACTGTCCCAACCGACCCTCCCACCACGGCTGTGGTCCCGCCGGCATCTTGCCCCTGTGCGCCTGCCTGGCCACCTTGTCCAGGCATGGTGAGCGGGATGAACGTGTTACTGGGAGGCGGCGGCGGCGGTGGTGGTGGGGTGCTGCCGAGACGAGGCCAGGTCCAGACGGGGACTGTACTTGCACCTTGACCTTGAGTTGTCTCTACAACAGCTGGTCGGGTTGTCCAAGATGGCGGGTCCGAGGTTGGAATGCGGCGTGTCGTTGTGGGGACAGTCTCTTCTAATAGAGAAAAAAGTAAAAATTCAAAAGTTAAGAAATACAAAACCATATGTAAAAATTATGTTTTTCCTACAATATCAAGACGATTTATGTAGCTCTTAATGATTTTTTTGAAGAGACAAATTAAAACTAATTTTCTAATACTTGTGGGCATTTTCATTAGAATAGTCAACTTCAGCGTACAACCGTCATAACCTACACTTACAACAATTAAGTACGACTCAAATAAAGTACTTACCAGCCCCGCAATCTTGAGTGATCCCTGGACCTAAGGGAGTGAAAATGGTTCAGCAAACATTAGAAACATGAAGTCAACGTATCATCAAGACATATGTCTTGAGCATTACATTTTTCAAAGTTTGTAGGTATTGATTATAAATGACTTCTGAGTAAAAATGTGTCACAGAGTGAAAGACTAAGAAGAAAATCCAACCACTCCTTCTTAGCGAGTGACATTCAAAGATTTTTGATTCCATCCGTTAATTAACGTGTTATGCTTTCAAGAGGAGTTGTGCTATTTTTCCAAGAATAATAATGCATAATCGAAAATGGATACTACTACTACTACATCATCATCAGAGACTGAAGGAAAACACAAAGAGCCATTGGTTTTGGCAGTTCAAGTCATCGTTTTTATTCATCATGTAATTTAGCTTTTCTTTTGTAAAGACTAAAAAGGACTGGTCGGGTCGGGTTGGGTAAAAAAATACAATGTACTAGAATCTGTATATATCGTACGAATGACGTCATAATGGGCGATACCACTTTACTTTTGGGTTGTATTTTTCACAATTACATAGGGTGGCCATATGCACATCCATTCACACTCACCGATCTGACACATGTAGCTCATTGTCTCAAAGCAGGGCATGTCGTGCCAGAAGTAGCCAGGGCTACTCCAGTACATGATACAGTTCATCATGTGAGCCCTGTCTCTTGGGGACATGGCAGACCACCTGCATACCACAAACAGGACAATGTATAATGTTAGTTAAGTTCTTAACAATAGTTTATTGGAGTTTCTTGCCCGAGGGCTATCAACATAAAAGGGACGGACATGCAAAGAGTGTAGAACAATATACATGTAGTGTGTGTCAAGTGTTAAAGCTAACTCTGAATTCTAAATTATTAAAGCTAACTTTAAGTTCTAACTTGATATGTCAACATGTCATGTTAAATCGGTCCATAGGGCGCATAGGTAACATAGGTCGTGCGGTCTTTGTACGAATTTGATGCCATAGGTTTTTCAAGCAGGCCGTGACCTAGCCGTGACAACCACCGACACCCGCAGGAGACGTACATCTTTGTCCTCCAAAATGTCCGAAGTTAGCGATCGTACAACGATCGCACGTCCTATGTCAAGAGCCATAGTTAGGCGAAACGACGAATTGTTATATATCTTTTTTTACCATTTATTTGCAAATCCTTGCCCGTGGGCTAATTGCAAGGGTACATGCATGCAGTAAAAAGTATCAAGTGTCTATTCTATAGAGCTATCTATATGCATGATTCTACATTCTTTACTGGGAGGTTTATATACACAAATAGATAAACATAAAATAGAAATAGAAATACACAAATAAGACTATTCTCTTTACGTCTTGTGTAGTTTGGTATCTTTCATATCATACGTTTCCGTAGGCTGCCAGACCGGGCCTTGGTTTGGAAATGTGATGCAGGCTTTACAGATACTTAGTAGTTGTTGTATCCAAAAGTGCTTCTATCCCATGGAAGAGCGCTTTTGTAACAGAGCACATTTTGGGATAGGCCTGCATCCCAAAAGTGCATTATCCCAAAATCGCTTTTGGGATAGAGCACATTTAGGATAGCACAGTAGTGGTTAGTAACCACATACTTTATGAAGGCACAGTCGGCCAACATGGTGCCGTCAGCGAACATGTGGTTGTACTCCCAGCGACGGTCCTCTATTCCGATCCAGAAGTCTTCTTCTGGCGCCTCCCTGGGTAGAAAATGTTGAGTTGTCATATTGAGGGTGCTACATACGTAGTTGACTCATTCTTCTACAAAGAGACGAACCTGCGTCCTAAAAATCAATTATAGACTGTCTAGGCCGCCTGCCTTGTCAGGTACCTCATTTAAATATGATGACTAGGTACTTGAATATTGTAATGAAGGCAGTGTGAGCTCAAAAGTTTGTAATTATGCAGTAGTATATATAGTAAAGATCGCGTGGGGCAATCGGCAACATAATATTTTGTTTCAGAAAAGAAACAAAATTGACAAAACAACATGGAGCACTGTAGTGACATATCATGTATCATATATTGGTATACATGTCTTTCAATCTTTTGATCTACTAAAATGGTAAACCTAAACGTTTATATCTGATTGCTACTTTCCAGTTTCGGAATATGTCAACCATTGTAATGATAGGGCAAACCTTATCATAAGTCCTATGAGAAAGAAGTCGGTCTGCAAGTGTTTGGGCATGGCTAGAGTTCCTCCGTCCGCTGCGCATGCGCTCTCTGCCTGTGTGTAATTGAACATGGCCCGCTTCGCCCCGTAGCACGTGTCCCTCAACTTGTGGTACCCTGGCGGACAGTCCGGAACTGCAGCACAGAAAATACACAGGAGTAATTGTATTAGATCGGGACTGATTCTTGTGTGCACCGGTACCATCTTTGCTGTTCATGACCAAAAGGAAACATAAACGCCTAGGTCACATTTCCAAACCGGGGCCCGGCCGGGTAGCTTTCGGGAACGAAAGGTATGGTATAAAAGATACCAAACTACACAAGACGTAAAGAGAGTAGCCGTAGACATTATTGGTGTATATTTTTTCCATTTCTATATTTTTGGCTTCTATAAACAGCCCGGCCGGTTTGGATAAGTGAAGTTAGCCATATATGAATCACATGAATCTTAGGTTTTCAGAGTGCAAATGCATACAAATGGCACACCACTACGTCTGTTTTCAAGCTAAATGATTCTAGATAGAATTAAGTATACAAAACAAGGCGTAAAATGTCTTAGGCCAAAAGTTGAAAAATTTTCACTGAAAATAAAACAGAAATAATTTGAAAAAAAAAGTACATTTTTCCTTTTATTATTGCATCCAAACTAGTTTTATGGGAGCCTACCAAAGGGAGGAAAAGCCGGGGAAGACCCAAAGTCAACTACATCGACAATCTTAGAGCCGACACTAACCTACATGATGTGAGGGAAATCCAGTCCTTGATGAAAGACAGGGAGGAGTGGAGACGACTTTCTAGCTTGGCTCGAGCGGGAGCTCGACCAAAGTAAAGTAAAGTAAAGTTTTCCTTTTGCAGATAGGAATTGACACATTTTCTTAAATTATCGCGTTTTCTGATTTTACCTATAAGCAGACTGTAGTCGGTACATCCCGGACAGTCACAGTGGAGTTCGGAACTGCCACACTGTCCGTCAGCAGAACAACATGGCGCCCGTCCTGTAGCGTCACACTCTCCCGGAACCCCTCCTTCAACGGGGAAGTCTGGCCCGCAGCGCCCGTCTGGTCGGATTCGGGCAGGATCTGGAAAAGAACAACAACAAGACCATAAGGTACACAAACCGGAATTGTGCAGTAGTACCAAGAAAAGTCGATAGAAGCGCTCATAATCCACCTCCCGGGCGGTCTATCTACCTAAGAAGTACAAATACTATCACAATCCATCCAAAGCTTTAAGGCTCCTATGTTATTGCTTCAGAAACACACATCAACACGGACAGACAGGGTCAAAACGAAACACCTACATTTTTTATAAAAGTAGCAACAAGTCATGAAAATCGAACACTTTATCTTTTTCCGTTTTAGATAGAGACAAGAAGACAATAGAGCTTATATCTAAAGAAGGCAATAGAGAATTTGAACTAGAGTTGATAATAGAGTTTAAGCGGGAAAGCTATTTATCTAAATGCTTTCCTACGGATTTTGTCCACCGAGAAAAGGGTCTCGTGGCACAACTGTAGGTACAGTTGTTTACTTTATTGTTGTTTACGGTTGTTGTTTGCTGTATAGTTTGTACAGTTAGCTATAATGTCAAACACATTTATCCGTTTAAGTCCTTCCCTAGATACGATAATATCATCTTAGTTGAAGCAAAATATGTGAATGACGAAACCAAAAACTAAAAAACAAAAACCTCACTTACCTCTTGTAAAGACAGGTCTTTCTCCTAAGGTTTGGAAACAATGCACAAAGTTAGATCTGAATAATCATAACAGTTGAGTAACGAGGCTGTTTAACGTGGTTGAGGCACCTCCTCGAGCACGGGACCCCTGTTTTACGTCCCTTCCGGAAGACGACTTCATGGAATGACCATTAATTATGAGATAAAAAGATTGATTTTCAAATTTCAAGATAGCATAGTTCTAAGATTCTGGAAAAAGTTTTATAAAAGAGCTTACCGGAACAGTCATCTTGGTCTCCAGCCCCTGTGTAGAAAATAACATACGATTAATATTTTTTTTCACAAAAACAAACAAACAGACAGACAAACAACATATGATTTAACTCTTCTTTTATGAAAAATAGATAACAATTTAACATTTCTTCACAAACAAACAATATATAAATGTACTCTTCTTTCAAAATAAATAACAAACAATTTGATATTTCTCTACAAATTATACAAACATCATACGATCTAGATTTTCGTTAACGTTATATAGATAACATACGTTTTGAATGTTCATTCACAGATCTAAAAAATCTGTAACAGAATGACAAGGAAAGACAAAGAACGAGTCAGGGTATAAAGGAACACGAGAAGCGGAATCAGCCGGAATGCCGTCAGAATGACTATTCTTCGATATTCCTGGGTATTCGAAGTGTCTTCTAGAAATTCCCGCTGCGTCCCAGATATTTCTGCCCATTCTTGGGGTCGTCCCGAATGTTTTTTAAATGCTCCAAACTTTCGAGGTGCAAAGGAAAGGGTAAAAATCGGCAAGCCACTTCAAATCCATGCAAAATGTGGCCAAAAGAATATCTGAAATGCAGTAAGAATGTCTAGAATGCACTACAGATACCAGGAATGGACAAAGAATACTTATTCTTGTGGCATTTCAGTTCATTCCCTCTCGTGTATAAAGTCCATTTGGAATTGGAATTCCCACCCGAATGTGGCGCGAATTTTGCAAATTCTTCATTCCGGCTGGTTCTGCTTGATTACTGCTGATTCCGTTTCAGTGCAGAGGAGGGATGTGTCGTATCCCACAATGCATTGGAGTTTCCGGTCTACGCCACATATATACGTTGAACCTGAAGTTTTATTTCATTCGAAACCATGTCAGCGCCACAGACGGGCGGAAAAGTGGTGTCGTGGGTAGCTTGACACGTCCCTTTTTCTTTCCCTCTTCTTTTGTATGTTCTTTGAAATGATGTAAAAAAAATCAAAACAGTGAAAAAAACGTCTTGTCCCTCTTGTCTAGTTATCTTTCTTTTTTTTGATTTTGTTATACCCCAATTAAAACGGGAAAAGTGGTGTGGCTCCCGTCTTTGCCTCCTGTAAGCATAATTTGTTTCAGTTTGAAGGCCCTATCAGCAATTTAGCTCACTCACCATATTGGCAGATGAAGCGTTTCGGATCAGCGCAGGTAGACACGGACCAAAGAAAATCGGTCCAAATCATGACACACTGGGGTGGCATGCGGGACATAAATGAGGGAAAGCTGGGCTGTCCTTCGGCGAAAGCGTCGTACTGACAGCCGCTTGCAACCGGCGTGCCGTCACTCCAGGTCGGCACAGGGTCCATCGGATTAGGGTTCTCTATTCCTGAGGGGGAACGACATCGTGTGGTTAGAATAAGAATCGCTTTTACTGCAGGACTTTGTGGCCGTTAGACACCCCGAAATCCCTGCACATCATCTTGTACAATGGGGGCCTACTACTAAGGGAAACAGAGGTAGGGGAAGACCCAGAGTTACCTAGTACTTAAGGCTTAGGTCACATTTCCAAACCGGGACCCGGTCGGGCAGTTTTCAGGAGCGAAAAGAATAATATGAAGAACATAAAAATACACAAAATGTCAAAATAAGATTCACCTTTGACCCATGAGCTAGCGACCGCTAAAAATCTTAATAATATCACGTGGAAAACACATCAAATACTAAGTATCATATCGCAAAAACCATACGTTATGCAGCTGCAGAGCCACGGAAAGCCGCTAGGGCTCCATAATGTAACCGTCTTTCAAACATGTACCAACATAACAGGTATTATCAAGATCCGTCGATGAAAGCTAGGCATTCTTAATACGCCTTATAGCAGTTACTCAAGTGGTCAAACATTTCAGGTAGCATCCATTACAATTACTTTTCATCAGTGACACTGACGAATGTTGGAGTCACTGACGAAAGGTAGTGGATTCTACCTGAAACGTAGACAAAATTAAATCCAATCGCTTGGGTAATTGCTACATTTGGCACATCATAACAATCCATTCGCGACTTCTTGAGTTGTGCTGATCACAAAGAAACCAACAAAGAAGACAGACAACCAAGAACACGGTCGAACGTAAAAAATAACCCTTTTGACAAGCATTCCATTTAACATACAAAGAAAATACCATGAAATTAGTCTGTTAAAAAACTTGATTACTACTTCGCTCTTCTTTAAATCTCTAGAAGTTTTCAAAAGCTTGTTTGGGGCGCGGTCACATAGCCATAGGTCGTGCGATCGTCGCACGATTTGATGCCATAGGATTTTCAAGCAGGACAGAACAAACCATTGACATACACTCAAAGCAGCATTCTGTGTACGAAGACAGTTTAACTTTGCAGGAGACGTACAATTTTCCCCTTCAAAATGCCAGAAGTTAGCCATCGTACGACGATCGCACGACCTATGTGACCGCGACCTTGCCAAGCGCCTGCCTACCTATCCAATATCCAAATTCATAGCCGGAGTACTGAATGATTCCCAGGATGTAGGCGTCCACTGCTGGTGTCTTGGGCATGGCCAGTGTGCCGTTCCGCTCCTCGCAGTACTGTCTGGCGTCATCATATCCCAACTCCTCAACAGGGAACTCGTAACAGGCGTGGTTAAAGGCGATGCTCTGGCCAGGACACTGCGAGACACTGACATCTGAGAAGATAACCAAAAGCTGTATTGTAGATTCTTGCCTGTGGGCTAAATGTACTCTAAAATTAGAGGTTAGGCTCTGATTGTTTTTTTGTTGATTTTATGGGACTTTCTATTTTGTACCGTTTTCTTTATGTCTCGCGGCCTAACTTTTTTTTTTTATTTAATGCCGCGAGACGTAAAGAAAAAGATACAAAATAGAAAGGTGGATAAAAACGCATGAAAACGTAAAAAAAAACAGCCGGAGCCTAAATTCTGCTTTGACTGTAGGCTAATTGCAAGTAACATGGAAGGGGTATAAGCAGTACTTATCTTCTTATACACAGTTCTTACACTTGTGTCAGATCTAGAGACAAAAAAAGTTCTCTCCTACTAACACCATAAGACACACACTTAACAGAAAAGATGGGTTCCTTTGTCTTCTACTGTCTCATAAAATGAAATCGAACCCAATATTTTAGAATTTAGACTAGAGTAGACACATACAATATCTGTCCGGTCGCTTTTATTTGATGTAAGCCCTCGGGTAAGAATTGGAAATAAACCTCCGAAAATAATTTCATCAGGTTGGTAGACATAAGACTTTTCTTTTACACAACCAGTTTATCTCACCTGCTGACGTTTCGATGTCTGTCAGACATCTTCCTCAGAGCTTCCTCGTTGCTTGCTTGTCTATCACATAAAATGTTTTCACTTACACATCATAACATCACTAAAGAACCGTTAATTGACTTGTTATATCAGACGTAAAGTTTATGGTAAGACGTACCTGTATTTAGCAAGATAGCCAACGCTACTTTCAAAAACGTCAGAAACTTTAACGAGGGTGCCATCTTGGGCCAAAGTGCTGCTTCCAGTGACCACCTCAGACTACTAACTTAGCGGTACGGGTCAGCCTTCAGTATATATGAGATATTGTAGTACTGACTCGATTACTGACTTTAAGCATAATTAGTAAAACCAGAGCCTTTCTTTTGTAGAAAATTAGGGTCAACGTTTTGATTAAAAACTCTCTCTTTGAACAATTGAGTTTAGTTGCCGTCTGTATACCACGAGGTAATCATATTACCTTTTGTAGTCTTACATACGGGGTTAATGTCGGTCAACGGGATGCCTAGAGCTCTGTGCCCACAAACAAAAAAACATAACTACAGACATAAACATAAACACAAACAAGCGTTTTAGTCTGTTTTTACTCATATCTTATCACAAGTGTGATGGGTTCTTTTAAAGTGTCCGGGGTGTGATTCGATACACTAAAGCATAGGACCAAAGGTTTAATGTCCTCGGTCAAATACGATGTGCTCGTCTTGCTATATCTTGTGTGGTGACTAATGGTATACTATAATGCTTTAGTCTGAATTTACACAATCTCTCGTTGGCTGGGGTTAATAGTTTAATAGTTTTTAAAGTTTAATAGCCTTTATTGCACATTCATACCCTATCGGGCTAAGTACAGGCATATAGATACAAAGGGTAGTAATGCAGTAAACATAGTTTCTAAGACTAATCTAAAACATAAATTCTAAAACTATTCTAATACATTTGTTAATGACCCCCTCCCGGGCGGCAACTGTAGGCCCGGCCGCTAGGGGCGTGATTTTAGTCAGGCTATTGTAGAATCCTTTGGACAGATTACAAATTTGAACATGTGTTTATGCCGATATTTACCTCCATAAAAACTGAAGGTATGGTTTTGTTGTGTCTGTTTGTGTTTCCAGATTTTTGTTGTTTGTTGTCAGCATAACTTAACATAACCTCTGGATGGATTGTAATGACATTTGGTATGTATGTACATGTAGGTGTTGGTAAGACGAAGGTCAATGTAAACTTTGGTTGGCCTGGTGTGTGATCTTGGTACTGCAGCAGAACTTCATATTTTGTATCTTTTAACGAGGATATTCTACCTTGTGATATAAGGAAGACGTAGTTTAAGTTTGGACCCACTAGCATCTTGTTACCTCCATGAAAAATGGAGGTATAGTTTTTGGTGTGTCTGTCTGTGTATGTGTGTCTGTTTGTGTTTCCGGACATTTGAGGTCACCATAACTATAGAACTTTTGGATGGATTGTAATGATATTTGGTAGGTTGGTAGGTGTTGAAAAGTTGAAGGTCTGGGCCCCCTGGTGTGTGACCTTGGTACTGCAGCAGAACTTCGATTTTTTGTATCTTTTGATCTGGACATGCTATGGTCTTGATCTTTTTGTGCACATGGGGCAGATAACTTGTGATGTAGGGAAGACGGAATGTATGTTTGCCCCCCCCTAGCGGCTTGCTCTGGAACTGCAGGTTGTGTTTGTGTTTGTGTTTGTAGGTGACAGAAAGCCAGGCACCACGTTGTCGGGACAACAGCCCTGTATGAGTAATATCAGACGTCAAACGTAACGGGTCATGCATATGGAAGATCGACCAACTACTTTTCTTTTAGAAGAAAGGAACAAAATAGACTTACTACTAAGTAATCGATGAATGTCTGTAATCAAGTTTGTACTAATAAGGCCTCCTATGTTTCCTCTAGCTCTCACGCGAGCTCGGTACACCTAAGCCAGTTATCAAAACTGACCTTTGCAAATTAGAGCAGCACTGTTGGCGAAGATGGCGTCCGCTTTCTTGGCTTTCTCCAACGTGGCGTTGGCAATCGTGCTGAATATAGGTAAGTCTAACAATAAGCATTCATAGTTCTGAAGTTAGGAGACCATACTGTCAAAATTTGAATACGTGTAGGATACATTAGAACGTGTGGTAAACTTACCAGTAACGGAGCGGCCACATTTGGTGTAGGTCGTTGGACGATTTTGATATCGCAGAAGTTTCAAGGTAGGTAACCAGTGGTTATACCCCCTTTCCACTCAGACGGCGCTCTCACGGCGCTCTCTCTGCGACCTCAAATTAGGAAGAGCGCGGTGGGATCGTTCTTTATCTCTGAAATTCGTTGAGTAATCTTTCGGACCTTTGCTATCTCATAAAAAGATGATGACATTTGAGTTTTTCGTCGCGGTGAGAGCGCAATGGGGTCGCCGGAGAGAGTCCACTAGAGCAGCTTTTTCCGGCATCGCGGCACTCTCATGGCGCTCTGGCCAGTTTTCCATCGCAGCGAGAGCGCCGCGAGAGCCCGTCAAGTGGAAAGGACTAGAAGAAGTGAGTTCAATCCTGGTTGCGTCGTTCACCCGACATGCACGCTACCGAAATGCCGTGGTCTACTGTTCATTGGGCTTGTCGAAGTGCTAGGAGACCTTCTCCGGTACTGTACATAGCGTCTGTCCTCTCTGTTGCTACAAGTGGAAGACTAGCTCCTCAGTGAGCTAAAATTGCATCGAGATCACTATCCTTTACATAACTTTCAAGTTCGTGACAGTACCATCCGTTACATGACAACAGAGTTTCTCGGGACACATGCACGGTTATCCTAGGAATACCGATCGTACGATGATCTTACGATGATCGTACGACGTACATATGTACATGACCGGGCTCTATCGAGTTCTTTTCCCCAGGTGTCAGCGTCTCACAATGCCCAGACCAGAGCATCGCCTTTAACCACGCCTGTTACGAGTTCCCTGTTGAAGAGTTGGGATATGAAGACGCCAGAAACTACTGTGAGAGGCTAAACGGTACACTCGCCATGCCCAAAACAGCAGTTGTGGACGCGTTCATCGTGGGAATCATTCAGTACTCCGGCTATGAAGATGGGTACTGGATAGGTGAGCAAAACGCAAGCTTACAGCTCTGAAGATTTGTAGCACAATGGGATAGAAATCAGGGATTACGAATAATTATTCCCATGAAAATTGCAGCTATTTTCATGGTGCGTCTGTGTTTGTGTTTCCGAATATTTGTTGTTTAGCGTACAGTTCAGAGCCTCGGATTCTAGATGGGTTGTGAAGACGAAGGTCAATGTTGATTTTTAGTCGATTGCGACCTTTTTGGGGTTTACCACAAAGTAAATTTCTTATACAAAACTATTGCTGATACTGCGGGGTTCGCTCAATGTGGCACTGTTGTGTTCTTTTCGTTCATTTTTATAATGTACATATTGCATAATACATAAAAGTATGGTATCTCACTGCACTTGGGGCACCGGTGCGGCACTGTGGGGTTCGTTCACTGTGACACTGTTGTGTCATTTTCGCCGATTTTTATCAAATTTAGATTTTGCGTAATACTTTACGTATTACGCAAAATCTAAATTTTATAGTAGAACCTAGAAGACAAAATACACAAAATGTAAGAAAAATCGTTCTTTATCTCTGAAATTCGTTAAGTAATCTTTCGAACCCGAAGTGCCGCACCGGTGCCCCAAGTGCAGTGAAATACTAGTACCACCTTTACCACCGCTACGCTCATTTCCTCTTACTTGAATGTGAAATAATGTGATAGAGGGGTGCTATCACATTTTTTCATTAACCCTATCCAGACTGGGCTTTTTGGGCCTTCCTATTGTCGGCCATCTTGGATTTTGACTAATAACGTCATCTCATTAGCATAATTTATGATATTAAAGATATATGAAAAGAAGTTAAGTTTAGCAAGAAAATTTTAAAATCCCATTGTTTAAACCAAAATTAGTGATTTTTGTAAAATTTGCCTTTCAGAAACCCGTTGCCATGGCAACACGAAAAATCATAAACATACCCGATGTTTTTAAATTGTTACCAATAATATTTTAGGAAAACTCACCAAGTTTGGTTGTTCTAGCACAAGCCGTTTGGGAGCTATAGGAGGTCAAAGTTGGCGTGGGCACTTTTAGCCCCTCCCCCTCCCCAGTCTGGTTAATAGACACAAACTTTTTTTCTCTTACTGGTGAACTAATGTGATAAAGGGATGCAAGACCCCTCTATTGCATTATTTCACTAGTACTAATACAAAGCTCATTGCCGTGAAGTCGTCTAATGACCTTGCTTTGAATAATCTCGCTAAAGAGCCCTTACCACAATCGGTTCCCCCTACAGGTGTAGAGCAGGGTGAGAATAACGAGCCGATGTGGAGTGACGGCACGCCAACCGGTACCGCCTGCCACCACACAGCGTTCTCTTTAGGAGAGCCTCACTTCCCCGCCCCTCTAACCCGCATGCCGCCCCAGTGTGTCCACATCAGGACTCTCGAAATTTGGAAAGATTTCCTCTGGATGACTGAAACATGCTGGGAGAGCAAGCGATTTGTCTGCCAATTTGGTAGGTGCTCAGTCGTTTAAAAGTGGTATCTTGGGGCACCGTTACGTTGCGGCACTGCGTGGTTTGAAAGTTTACTCAACGAATTTCAAAGATAAAGAACGGATTTTATTAGTAAACGTTTTGTACATTTTGTTGTCTTCTAGGTACTAGGTATTACGCAAAATCTAAATTTCCTAAAAATCGGCGAAAATAACACAACAGTTTCATAATGAACGAACCCCACAGTGGGTGGTGTCTCACCTCACTTGGGCCACCGGTGCGGCACTGCGGGGGTTCGATCGTTCACTATGACACTGTTGTGTTATTTTCGCCAATTTTTAGGAAATTTAGATTTTATACCATAATTGTTATATTAGCCGATTTTTTTATGATTTAGATATTGCGTAGCATGTAAATGTATGACTTACAACAAAAGACAACAAAAATCTCGTTCTTTATATCTGAAATTCGTTGAGTAATCTTTCGACCCCGCAGTGCCGCACCGGTGCCCCAAGAGAAGTGAGATACCACCTTTACCCTTGTAGATCATGCGTTTATCAATTCATGGTCAGTTTCCAAGTCTTAATCTATGGAAAGGGCATATTAATCAAACGGTATTCTCTCTATAGGAGCAGGGGATCAACCCGAATGTCTCGGTGAGCTTTTTTTAAATTCATAATTGATATAATGATGATAATCGAGCATTTGAAACTTCCGTATGCATAAAAAGTTGTACAAGAAAGATACATATCGCTAATATGGAAAATGCGATGCACGGAACGACGTTAGGATAATAGGTTTCGTGATTACACCATGTTTTCCGGGGATGCTGTATGTAATCAAAACGGGACCAGGGGATGTCAATAGGCGCATCTTGTCTCCCAACATCTGCTTGGAGATATAGCGTTTGCAATGTAGTTCCACAACATCGTTCTGTTGATATAGTCTGCAATAAGGCGTTGGCATTTACTTCTTCATATAGTTCGAAGAGTATGTCTTGTTCAGATATACTAGTACCTATACCGATGGAAAGTTTTTATAGTATTTCTATACTGCTGTTATGGACAATTCGGTCATATGTATAGTGTAAAGATGTAAAGAGCAAAGTATTATGTTTTATATCATGATTCGTTATGAAAATTAGCTCTGACTGCCTGCGTTGGTTTTTGAATCTTTAGCAGAAAGATCCGTCTTTACACAAGGTGAGTGGGATTTTAACAGTTTTGTAAACGTTCAAACGTATCAGGTAGCTGAATAGTCAATGACTAAGGAAAGGTAGTGGATGGTATCTACACAGTTGCTTGAGTAACTGTTATTTTCAGTATCTTATGACCTACTAGATGTCTTTCGTCGACGTGACCTGAAATTAGTTTTGGAATAAGTAATTTTGCTAGAACTGGTATGTATAGGGACACCCTGACCCTAACCCTAACCCAACCGTAACCCTAACCGTAACCCTAACCCTAACCCTAACCCTAACCCTAACCCTAACCCTAACCCTAACCCTAACCCTAACCCTAACCCTAATCCTAACCCTAATCCTAATCCTGACATAGTCCTGAGTGTCGCAACGTAGGGGTGTCGGAACATCGCTAATCGACCCCCGGAGTTGACGGGGTAAGTCCATAGAGAATATGGGTTTGTCCCCGTTGTTCTTTTCCAGACCCTGCCCGAATCCGACCAGACGGGCGCTGCGGACCAGACTTCCCCGTTGAAGGAGAGGTGCCGGGAGAGTGTGACGCTACAGGACGGACGCCATGTTGTTCTGCTGACGGACAGTGTGGCAGTTCCGAACTCCACTGTGACTGTCCGGGATGTATCGACTACAGCCTGCTCATAGGTAGACACATGTTTGCTAACTGATTTTCATGTTTACCTTAACAGAAGGGCAACATACTGTTTTGCTAAGTTGCTTCCTCAGAGTGTTCACTCTCTTCCGTTCCGAACAAATAAGATTAATGACCGGGCCACCAGACGGCTACAACCAGTAAAGGAACAGCCATCCCGTGGAGGAGGGAGAGAGAGAAGGAGAGAAAGAGAGGGAGGGAGAGAGAGGGGGAGAGAGGGAGGGAGGGAGAGGAGAGGAGAGGAGGGAGAGAGAGAGGGAGAGAAAGAGAGGGAGGGAGAGAGAGAGGGAGGGAGAGAGAGAGGGAGAGAGAGGGAGGGAGAGAGAGGGAGGGAGAGAGAGGGAGAGAAAGAGAGAGAGGGAGAGAGAGGGGGAGAGAAGGAGGGAGGGAGAGGAGAGGAGGGAGAGAGAGAGGGAGAGAAAGAGAGGGAGGGAGAGAGAGAGGGAGAGAGGGAGGGAGAGAGAGAGGGAAAGAGAGGGAGGGAGAGAGAGGGAGGGAGAGAGAGGGAGAGAAAGAGAGAGAGGGAGAGAGGGATGGAGGGAGAGAGAGAGAGAGAGAGACCGTGTACAGGTAAAGATTATGTATTTGCTTTTGCTGTCAAATGTTACCTTCTTATTTTTCTGTATACCTTTTGCTATTTTTTCCTGGTTCTAAGTATTGTCCATGAATATTCTGTTCAAGGAAGTACTTTTTATCCAGATCATGGTGGTCAAAATTATCATAGAGAGACAATTTTCGTCAACTTTTCTTGTATTGCAGTTCCGGACTGTCCGCCAGGGTACCACAAGTTGAGGGACACGTGCTACGGGGCGAAGCAGGCCTTGGTGAATTACACACAGGCAGAGAGCGCATGCGCACAGGACGGGGGAACCCTCGCCATGCCCAAACACATGGAAACCGATTTCTTTCTCATAGGACTCATGATAAGGTGTGCTGCAATGTTAGTTTTAGTAATGCTAGTTTCATCGTGACAGAGTAGTTGGTAGTCATATTCTAAACATCAAACGGGAGTAAAGGGAATTATTAGATAGGCATTGTTTTATGGCTGCTATGGACATGGCTAAAATCTAATCGTCATTCTTTGTAGTCAGTCAAGCCTGTCTGATATCCAATCAATATCAAATTATTCAAATAACAGACCCATGATTAGCCGCTAAATGGGGAATTAATATGGCGTCCTTATGACAACTAAGCAATTTTTATTCAGGACGTCCTTATGGCAAATTAATTTATATGCAATTATTTTCTCAGGGCGGCACCAGAAGACGGCTTTTGGATCGGAATAGACAACCGTCGCCTGGAGTATCACACGTTCGCTGACGGCACCATGTTGGCCGACTGTGCCTTCGTGAAGTAAGTCTACACATCTACTGTAGTTACCAACCTCTACCAAGTATCTGTAGCGAACACTAGCGATGCTTCTCCTGCCTTACACTGAGGAATACGTTTAGCGCTTTGTCTGTCCGTCTTTCCGTCTGTTTGTCTTTCAACCTATCCGTCTCTCTGTCTATCTCAGTGTAGACATTCCTGCCTACCTACCCGACTGCCTGTTGTTTGTCCGTCTGTCTCCCTGCCTGTATGATTGCCAGTTTGTCTATGTGGCTGCCTACCTGTCTGCGTGTCTGTCTGTCTACCTGCCTACCTACCTACCTGACTGACTGTTTGTCCGTCTGTCTTCCTGCCTGTATGATTTCCAGTCTGTGTGACTGTCTGTACATGTGTGCCTGCCTGTCTGTGTGCCCGTCTGTCTATTCGCCTACCTGTATGAATGTCTTTCAGTCTTTCAGTAAGTTTGTCTGCCCGTCTAACTGTCCGCCTGTGTGGCCGTCTGTCTGTTTGCTTGTTTCTAGATCCAATAACCAGGTTTTTACATAGGTGGGTCAAAGTAGAAAATAAATTCTTCCCACAAACTGAACCGAAGCTAAGAAATATCAAATTGAATATAGAACTCATACGGTTTTGATACACACATACCAAATGTGACAATCCAATGTGAAATGACTGAAATAAAAAGATGTTACGGTGCGTCCGTTTTTTGTATCTAGGTGGTCGGAGACAGCCCAGACGGACAGTCCTCAGAAGTGTATCTTGTACGACCGTGAAGCTGGCTACTTTTGGCGTGACAGGAGCTGCATAGAGGAAAGAAAGTACCTGTGTCAAATCGGTGAGTGCTAACGTTACTGTGTTTAAGTTATTTTTAGAAGACAGGGATCCGGTATGTGATTTGCAGAGAATCGCACGGTGTGAGACGATTCCGCTGGAAAGGAGAATCGATTTTTAGAATTCTCAGTTTGGATACGAATACGAATTGGATTCGTGTTACAATTAATTGACTTCTTAATGGGAATATCACGCAAAACATTCAAGTATGACTATAAAGAGAACAAAACACACAGAGCGTAAATGGATTCGTTTTTGTCAATGAAATTCGTTGAGCGCTCTATCAAATCGCTCAGCTGAAGCGAGGTCGCCAACCTAGCGCAACTTCGGTGAATACCCGTTGTACGAAGGACAATGTTTAAAGTAGTATCAGGTGAAATTTATAGCATTTGTGAAATATTCTGGCAGTCTTGTAAAATCAGAAAAGATTGCATTGTAATTGTAACGGATAACTCTATGAAATCTGCAAATGCAGTTACGTGTATTGGATTTCATTTTTAATAATTATGGAAACGAGATAAGGTAAAATCTCGTTAAAATCAACTCATGGCCATATGCGAATCGAATTATATTTCAAAGCTCTACAGTGTGTTTTTCATATCATCATTTAACTTTTTTTGTATCATCCTGTTAGGTCCAGGAATAACTGAAGATTGTCCGACTGGTAAGTACCTTAATTTGACAACTTACTCAGTATTGCTACTACTAGTTAGTATGCCAGCCCGGAAATGTTGTACCGGTGTACGTTAAAGATTTAGTATCTCCAATAAAACACCTCACTGTGGGTAAGTCTTTTCATCAGAATTGATATTTCCAAATCTGTTAAAGGTACGTAGAAAACTAAGCTAGACTGTTAGGTAGACTCTTAACATCGAATTTCGTCGTAACCGACTGAGCCCCCAAAGTATGTGATAAGTTATCTCTTTCACAGAGAAATAAATTGAAATAAAAACAAAATACAGGTAAGACACAATATTTGAATTATTTTTTTGCAGTATGTATCTTAAATTGGCTTTTTTCTCCATGATAAGTCCCCACAACGACACGCCGCATTCCTACCTCGGATCCGCCATCTTGGACAACCCGTCCACCTGTTGTAGAGACAACTCAAGGTCAAGGTGCAAGTACAGTCCCCGTCTGGACCTGGCCTCGTCTCGGCAGCACCCCACCACCACCGCCGCCGCCTCCCAGTAACACGTTCATCCCGCTCACCATGCCTGGACAAGGCGGCCAGGCAGCCGCACAGGAGCAAGATGCCGACGGGACCGGAGCCGTGGTGGGAGGGTCGGTTGGGACAGTAGCTACGGTAGGGGTGGGGGTCGGCGTGGGAGTCCTTGCTTACAAGAAGTTTATGCTGGCCAAGGTAGCTCCCATCGTAGCAGCGTAGAGCTACTGGCTTGTTGTCATAGATATAAGTTTAGGGCGTTGCTGTTTAGATTCGTAACGTATTTTTCAGATGTTTCTTGTGCAAAATTCTGGTATCCTTTGCTGTGATTTGTCAGGAAACCTGTAAAAAGTGTCAAGAAGTTTTGATATCACTCCTTTGATGCACTCGTGACGTAGATGTACAACGATTGTTTTCACAATAGTACCATACAGAGGATTGGACAATAAAACTAACGGAGATCAATTTTTTTTTTCATTTCATTCAAACTTTTAGATATTTGTAAATCATGTGTTATTATCAACGTTAACGGCCCATGTAGATAATTTCATCGATATGTAACAAAATGTAGCGAGGAAGCCACCCACCTTATTCATCTGTGTAGCACCCGAAGTGTCCCTATCGTATAAGATTGACGTCTTCAAAGTCCCGGCCCTTGGCCCTTAAAGTGACGAAAATCCTGGTACCAATAAGCCTTCTCACGGACGCATGTGCGGCGACAGGAATTCTATAGGTACTAGTAATATGTCAAAGGGTAAGGCACACAAAAAGTAAACAGTCCTTGTCTTGACCATTGTTTCGATTTGCATAGCAATGTCCAGGCGGGTTTTGTTTACTTTTTGTGTGCCTTACCCTTTGACATATTACATAGAATTCCTGTCGCCGCACATGCGTACTAACTAATGTGAGAAGGCTTATTGCATCCACAACAGCCGCTGCATCCATCTACTGCAAGTGGTATCCAAGTATAATTGAAGCTATGGAAAGCAGATGCGTTTCTCAATACTATGTAAGGAAGCGACAAGTTTTGATCTGTCAAGGACGTTACATGTAACGTCCTTGGATCTGTCCACCATCTTGGACCACTTTTTTTCACGTAGCGGAAATGACAGAAACAAGCTGAATGAACTCAAAGAGAAAAAAAAATATTAATGATATCACTTCCATTCAGTTTTTCTTCCTAACCGCAATAAGTTTTAAATCATAACATCAAATAATGAATATTCTAAGTAGTGTTATGCACGGAAAAGATGTAATAATGTTAGGAATTTAGAGTAGCTTACAAATGCAAAACAAAAGTATAACGATGCAAATGTATGACAGACATACAACCTTTCTCTAATTGGTCGATTTTCTAATTACCATGCTATCATTGGTTGAGCTGTAAAAACTGTACGGGGGCTCCCAAAATAGCCAGGATTCTTTGCTGGTTGTCAGTGTCGAAGACCCCGTGGTGTTCAGCTGTAAATCGCTAGATGGGGCGAGTACACGTACACATTGATGCGTTTCAGGTTTCACGGTTAGCTGACCGTAGCGTCTTACGTTTCTTCCCTTTGTGCTGGGATTTTCCAAAGTTTGACTTCACCAACGTATTTCAGAGTTAACTTTCTGTTACTTCCATCAAGAGCAAACGCCGCAGGTAGCCAGCCGAGCGCAAAGGAAAGTAGAGATCAGTAGAAGTTGAAGAAGATTAGATCAAAAAAAGTTTTTGGCTGGCGTTAATTTGTGGGAGGGGGGTAATTTTGGCACTTTTCCAGAATACATTTAATAGAAGTAGCAAGAATAATTTATGATATTAACAATAGCATTAACACGTGTACCTGATCTGTTAACGTTAATAGCCTGCGGCAGTTTTATTATTTATAAACCAGACTGTGGCGGTATATTCAAAATCATGAATTCTCACTCAATTGTTTAAGTGTATGATTAAAATTATTATATAATTAAATAGTTAACGTTAACGTTACTAATAATAAGCTTTTCTTTTTTTTTTGTTATATAAGAACTTAAGTAGGAAAGCAGAATATATTTTGTCAGAGCTTAGACACAGGGATCATAAATTTTTAACCACTACCAACTTTTTAATATAATTTCCCTTGACTTATGAGTCACTTAAGTTTAACATATCATATTTATAAACCTCTCAATTTAAACAGTCTGTCTAGGACAAGAGAAAAGAACAGCTAAAACACTACTAAATGGATGACCGTTATATTCCAAGGCAATCACTTTGAAGTTATCTTGCCAACAAAATTTTGCGAACGTTTCATTGTACAATTGCATCCAGGTTTGGACATAAAAGTGCCAAGATCTCTACCGTGTTGCTAAGTACGTGATCTGTAAATGCAAGGAATGTTTGCTTCTGAATCAAGAGGAATCTTGGAGTAAACGTTGGTCGTTATTGATTACTGAGCACATACCAACGTGTTGACACAGCGTCTCCGAAAACAATGTGCCACCGGGAGATAACAAGAAGAATGAGCTGTTTAAAAACTCGTCGAAAATCCTCAACGACTGTTTGCGTAGTGACTGTGGTTTGCTCACGCGGCTCTTTTGTGCGAGTCTTTGGGTAGTTATTTTTCTTTTAGCCAGAGCGTTTCTGCGGACGAGAAAAATCACTTAATGAGACGACGTCAACCGGTGCTAGACTTCCCGTGTGTTGACTGTGCTTTTAGGGGTCACTGTTTATGAGTAGGTGGGGGGAAGAACAATGCCGGCACCAGCAACTGTTCATGTCATGGTGACTTGTCATGAATGGGTCGAGTCTGCCGCGGTTGGACAAGGGTTAATCATGCCTCCCTGAACTTCAAAGACTCGGCAACTGATCCAAGGGGGGGAACTTGCAGCAGACAGACTGGTCGTCACCAACTGACTGTTAAAGGTTGGAGAAAACCTCCGCAAAAATGGTTAAAGTGGTCCTGTCTGCTTTGATTGATCCGGCGAGTGTACACCTTAAGAAGAGATCAATGTACCTGTCTGGGGGTCTCGATTTCAGGTGAGCTTTCATACCTGATATTTATACAGGTGACGTAGCCGCCAGTGTGGGTGAAAGAATAGGCACTGTTGACTCAACACCCGGTGCTGAGTTTATTTGTGTATCATCCATACATCCATGGCACCACAACGGCGCTTATACCGAGGTGAGGCAATAGGGTTTTATGAGTGTACACAAGCGTTGAGACTGTGTGTTTGAACGAATTATCCCGAGATGACAGCCCCTTTGTGAAGCTGTTCTGTACGTGTGGGTTTGACAGGTGTGTTTGTTTGCTTTTTGTCCGCAGGTGGGACTAAAACATGGTGTGACTTGGCAACTGCCAAGCCCGCATGAGTTTTTTTTCAACATCTGACAAGCTATTTATGCGGGCATCATCATTACTGTGGGTATAAAAAACCACCAACTGCTTAGGATAAAGCAAAGTTGCACAACAGCAAGCTTAAATCTCAACTGCCAGTCACTGTAGAATCAAACAAGACAGTGAAGATGGAAGAGCCATAGGAACACAGTCCAATTCATCAGTGTCAACCACCCCCACAGCCAGCAAGCTATTATAGTACTAAAGAAAAAAAGATATCACGATGCTGTGAAGGTCTGCATTTCAGCACTGTCGATGGCGGCAGACATACAGCCACCATTCGCGTCGCGATCCAAGGTAAGGTTCGAAGGCGTCAGCGTACACAGTAGTACCAGGGAGAACACGGAGTGCAATGTCGTCGACAGTGACCTCGACAGCTTGACTTCTGCTTTGTCAGAACTGGAGAAAGAATTTCACGATGAAGAGAAAAGTGAAGAAGATGTCTCAGCAGTTGAGAGAGAACAGGTGTCATCAGACAAAGGTTTGGTGCAAGAGGAAGAAAACACAGGAAGGGAGTTTGTGGTTACGCCTGTATCTGAGGGCACTACCGGAAGGACCCTGGTACAAACCATCATTCCCTATGGATTTCAGCACAGACAGATGTACGAACACAACAAGAAGCTGACTGATGTAATTGATGGTAAGTATTGTACTGTAACCAATAATCAAGAATAATGATATACGGGAAAACCTTATAATTAGTCTATTCACATGAGTCTGATGGAACGAATACTATAGCAGTGTTTCTTCTGTTGATATAGTGAATTTCACACATATAACATCAATTTATAACCATTTATTCAAAACTAATGTTTTTTTAATCCTGAGCTTAAAGACTGCAGATAATATTGTATATATGGTGTGCTTATACCCCCCTCACATTAGGCGAAAATGGATTGGACGAGTCTGCGGGCTCTAAATTACAAGGAGGCATGACCCTGCTGCCGACGAAGAAATGGCAGAGTTCCCCCCTTCCCGCCAGGGTCATGCCTCCTCGTAATTTAGAGTTTGCAGACTCGTCGTCCGATCGATTTTCGCCTAATGTGAGGGGGGGTATTAGTAAACTCTTTAAAAAGTTAAGACGTCAAATATGTGGAACAGCACCAAGACTGCATTTTGAACCATCTGGGTTAACTGTAACCAAAGAAGAAACCTGATATACTGTAAATGTACATTGTGAGTCATTCTGTGTAATAAACCGAGTTTGGAGGTTTAAAAGCAGCCTAATATGACAGTACAGGTGCCTTTTTTGACCTTTAATACTTACTTTGATGTGTATCTTTCGAATGAAACTTCTGGATCAAAAGTGGTACAAAATTTGCCTAAGTAGAAAGAAATCTGACTCCTGACCTGAACTTTTACTTTTTTTTTTTTCCAGTGGCCTTCAATGGTCGGCTGCGGATGTTCAGTATCCTGGACACGAGGGGCATTACGTGTTGGTATAGTGATGTCATTGTGGGACATCCTGGTTAGTATTCTAAACAAATATTGTGACGTACTATAAAATCAACATGCTTCAAAAACTGAAATTCATTTCACTTTGAATATGACTGCCTTTTCAAATGTGAATCATTACATCAAAATCAGTTAATATGTGAATTATAAAAATCTTATATGATTTTGAAATTTATTAGTCTAATATGCTTGTACTGACAAGTTACAGTCCATCAATTGGCTATAATGCTGGTTCACCTTTATCTGTGGGGTAACCTATATCCGTTGCTTTTTAAAACAAGGTAATGTAGGTTTATTATGTCAAGCTGCATGCAATATCCTGAAAATATTGCAACTTTAAACCAACCTGCGTCAACTTAATATCTGTACATACCCTTTTGTAAAACAACGGAAATAGGTTACCCAACGGATAATGGTCCTTCACTTGGCTATAAATGATAATGAAAAATGCTTTAAAAGCTTATTATCAATAAAACCAAAAAATTACTCTTAGACTATTTTTGGTAAAATTATATTATGATCACACAGTGCTTGAGAACATTAGTTTAACTAACTGTTTATGTTTTGATCTTTACAGTTGTCCGCAGCCTTCATTACCCAAAGTACATGTTCAATGTCATCAAGAAGATCGCTTTCTCCAAGAAGTACAACGTTTACTTCACCCTGGGAAAAGACTTCTCCCTAAAGGTGAGGTCTTACATAACCAATTTAATTTTTGTATCAATTGCATAGGTATTGAAACAGATGTAGTGTCAGAACAGTAAGTAACGAAAAATGTTATAATTAAAGGCTAATTCAATTCTTTCATTCTCAGACAGTTCAGGAAGAATTTAAGTCTATTTAAAGATGAAATAAAAATGGGGCTCATAGAGGGTCACTTGACTTTCATCTTTCATCTTAAAAGAGTATGTACACCACTTACATATACATGTAATTCAATATATAATTTTCCGTAATTCGAAGGGAAGCTATTTTATTTCAGATAATTCGTAATTGAGGATGCGAAAATTTACTGTCAAACGTAACCTGTGCATTTCACTTAATGTATAATCTTAGCCTACAAATTTCACGTTAAGTGTAATCTAGCATAGAATTATCCTGTAAATCGTAGTCTCCTCTCCTAATTTTCGTTAGTCATCAGTGTGGTCTACCATAAATTTTGCCCCTCGAAGTACAGGAAATGGCATTTCAGAAGGTGAAGATTTCAAAATTTTGCCAAACCCCCCTTCGCCCTCAAAAAACTTTTTTGCTAATAAAAATGTCAGGACCCCCATGCAGACCCTCCTTTAGGGTTGGCACTGTGTAGGTTAAGGAGATGACATTTCATGAAATCAAACTGATGTGTCCTTCATATGTATACAACAGGTTTACAACAAGAACTTTGACGAGACGTGCAAAGTAGAGAACCATGACCTGAAATCTGTGCTGTTCATGCTGTGGAACCCCGGGAGGGACGAGCTGATCACCGGGGGGGTGGGGGGCACCAAGGTGTGGCAGTTCACCAAGAGGCTGGAGATGATGGCAGACATACGACCCATGTCCAACTACAGGCTGGTGCTGAAGTAAGCAGAGTTTATCTTTGATAATTATCAAACACTGTTCTCTTCGTTGTATGTAGTAGAGTGGACTCATTCCTCAGCTAACTGACATCTATTGCACCGCAGTCATCCCTTAGTTTAAGTGATACATCTGGAGCGCATAGTTCAAGTTTCTGAACCTTTATTCAGCCTGTTGTTCAAGTTAGGTCAGAGCGTAAAGTGCTACCGGTATGTACATAGGGCACCATGTACTAAGGGTTTTACAAAAAATTGCACTGGATAGATACTAGGGCATTATGCACTGGAAAGGTATATACTGTAGGTGACCGCTTCTCGAACTTGTGTCATTAAACCTCTAGCCACTGAAGAAGTTGTACGCAACGAAACTGGTTTGGTCGACAGGCTGAATAAAGGTTCCGAAACTCGAACTAATAGCTCCAGATGTCTTACTGAGAGATGACTGCGGTGCGATAGATGTCAGTTAGCTGAGGAATGAGTCCACTGTACTATATATACTGTTCTCTCCATTGGTATGAAAGGTACGTAGGGTGCAGTAAAGTTATGAGGCGAAATAAAAAAGATTTTGTTTAGCTTCAAGGCTGTTACAGCAAGTACTCAAAATACGCAAGGACCACCTGGTCAATGTGACCTGGACTTTTTGTTGGTTATTTAGATAGTTGTTTCTTTCATTGACATAAGCATGTAATTAAAAATCCTGTCCATATAGTGGCCACATCAGGCCCCTCAGTTGTCTTTTTGGGCAGTTTTGACTGTGCTTGCTAGAAGGGTTTAAAGCCTGTGATAGGTTCTTCACCTTTATTCCATAGAGCAGGCAGTTGAACTGTTGCATCTGCTCTCATCAACAAGAGTGGGGAATTGTATCTGATTCATATTTTAGCAGTTAAGACATTTTTCCATTAATTTCTTAGCTTCTTTTGTGCTTAGCTGAGTATTGTGTTCTAGTGTAACAATACTGTTACAAGCAGTTTTGAGAAAGAACGGTTGCATGTATTAAATTAAGTCTGTGTTTAAGTGTAACATTTACATAATGTCCTTGCAGACACGAGTGGCCAAATGTGGGAGGCAGCTGGGCCCGTTATGTACAGCTAGACCTGAACATGCAGCATCTGTACTGCTGTACCGAGACAGATCTATACTGTTACAGCACAGAGGGACAGCTGCTGTACAAGATCCTCAGGTAAGTTCTGCTGTACTTTAAATTAAATCTGTACTGCTGTAGTGAGACAGACCTGTACTGTTACAGCACAGAGGGACAGCTGCTGTACAAGATCTGTATGCCGCATGCTGTACATAAGGGTAAGTTCTGCTGTACTTATATCAGTACTTCTGTACTGAGATAGACCTGTACTGTTACAGCACAAGCACAGATGGACAGCTGCTGTTTTACAGTAGAAGTCTTAGGTCCTCAGGTAAGTATGACTGTACTACTGTCACTAGTACTGCTGACATATTTGACAGACCTGCCCTGTTACAGCACAGATGGACAGCTGCTATTTTACAGCAGAAGGTCCTCAGTTAAGTACAACTTACACTATCAGTACTGTTGAACTGTCCTAACAGACCTGTCCTAACAGTAACAGCACAGAGGAACAGCTGCTATGCAATATCCTCAGACTGATACATTAGCTGTCTAAAGTTAGCAGGCTGTATCTGTGTTGCTGTACAGGGAAGCTATTCCTGCAAAGAACCTCAGCCACAAATGACATTGGAAAACAAAGTCTTGAAGAGCAATGTTAACACTCTATATACTGTACATTTCTACTACTGGTATATGAGGTTTGTCTCAGAGTGTAAAAGACAACATTTTCTTTCCTGTTATTGCAGAGCCCACAAGACCTTCATCACAGGTTGCCAGTTCTCCCAGCATGCCAAGCTACTGGTTACCAGTAGTCATGACTTTGAAGGTAACATAAATATCCTATGATCATTTTAGCATTGATTCCCATGTCAAGAAGTAAACATTGCTTAGCATGTCTTATGGCCAAGCATAGCTCACCGGTAGACTTTATATGTATGCTTTTGCTCTTGTACCCAGTTGAAAAGTAAGCCTTAGTTTAAAAGGAATCTGTTAGGGAGAGGACATACCATGCTGTCCTTGGTGCTGAAGTGCAATCAAAGGCCTGTGCTGAAAGTTTGACCAAGAAATAGTTCCTTCACTAGAGGCTTTACATACTTGAATGTATACTTCATTTGAACAGGAAGCTTTTATTCAAAACTAAGCTGCTAGAAGAGAAACAAGCTAACCTGCCCTTGGTGCTGAAATACTATCAAAACCTCTATTTTAAGTGTAACATCAAATCTCATAATTCCATCAGGTGCCATAATACCACCACTTCAAACAAACGTTACAATAGAGGCCTTCTCATGTGGCAGTATTATGGACACAGTGGAATTTTGGGAGCTGCATATCCATAATTTGATCACTTTTTGAGTTGTTTTAGTAATGAATTAACCAAAAGCAGTGAAAGACTATTGACCAAAAATTTCTGCGTTTCCAGTAAAGGTATGGAGCATCAAGGGCGGACTTGTCCACGTGTTCCGTGGTCACTCCCGCGGTGTGACCCAGCTGGTGCTCCACCCCGCCACCTCCGCACTCGTACTGACCTCATCACTGGATGGCACGGTCAAGATGTGGTCACTGGACACCATGGACATTGTCTACAGGTATTGAATACCAGAGTGTTAAGCTATTCTTACATTTGATGTTATCTTGATTTGTGAGTAGGGACATTCAAGAATGTTTGAATAGAGATAGAATTTCTTTTATGAATGATTTGAGACCTTTCTTGTACATTTCTGCCCAACCTAACAAAGTACAGGTCACAACAAAGACAAACATACAAGTAAAATTGTCATTGAATACTAGATAAATCTTGCCTAGCATAGAAGTTCTGCTTCTTCTCTCTTCTTGGGAATACCAAAAATGTAGAATTTGGTGGGTTTAGCTAGTAACATTAACTCTCATAAATCTACCTGGTGCCATAATACTGCCACATCAAAAACATTGTTATATTTAGCTCATGACTGATTGTCCGTATCCCTGCAGTGTCCGTCTTCGAACCCTTGTCATTTTCGTAACCCCAGTAGTGTCAGTACTCCCAGTAGTGTCCGTACCCCCAGTAGTGTCCATACCCACAGTAGTGTCCATATTACCATTAGTGTCCGTACCCCCAGTAGTGTCTGCACCAACTCACCTATCAGCTCATGGTGGTAAACTTGACTATAAGACATCTGTATATTTCATGACCTCTGACCTGCACAATATCCCGTATATGATAATGTTATGTACATGTAAGATATAATATGATAATAATGTTTTTGTTTATGTTAATTGAATGATGATGTATTGATTGACTGACGTTATGAGTAATTTAATTTATTGCATAATATGATATAGTTAAGAATGTTAATGATTGATTTATGCTAGTTGCCTGATCAATATTATCTGTATAATTTGTTGTTATGTATTTCATTGTAGAGGACTCCAGGAAGAATAGTTCAATGTAACTAATGGAGATTCCTTATAAACAAACAAACAAACACCAGTAGTGTCCGTACCCCTAGTAGTGTCTGTACCCCCAGTAGTGTCCATATCCAAAGTAGTGTCCATTACCCACAGTATTGTCCGTACCCCCAGTAGTGTCCGTACCCCCAGTAGTGTCCGCACCACCAGTTCTGTTTGTACACTCTGCAGTGTCGGTACCCCAAGTAGTTTCTGTACCCCCAGTTGCACCCCTGTAGTGTCCTTTCCTCTGTAGCGTCCGTACTACAGGCCTGTAAGTAAACATAAAGCATTCATCTGAGACAGGCAATGACTTCCCAAAAAAAAGTAAAAATGCATATTGCTTGTTTATGATAAAGTTCCATAACTATGTCACTAATGCAGGGATTGACAAGAAAAATAATCGAAAGACATAGAGATTTATCATTTACCCTACATAGGATCTGTTGTTGACAATCATTTCACGCATTGTATAATAATCCAATCCTCACCTTCCTTATAATTAGCCTGAGCCTACACAAAGAGGGGATCCAGTGGATGGGACTGACCAATGACAACCTGCTGTACTGTGCCTCCCCGCGACGCATCAGCACATGGTACCTCAACCACGTGGTCGACTTCTGGGCCCACGCACGCTGTCGGGCTTGCTCGCTCACCGTCGTCCCGGCAACGGGGAAGAGCAAGAGAGTCATGCTCGTGGGAGATGACTCAAGGTAAAACCAATTACATGTTACTGGCGTTGTTAATGCAAAGTCAATGTTAGGGTCACTTCACTCACTCACTCATCCTCTTGCACATGGTGCGTAGAGCCGACTGCGTGCACTAGAGTTCTCCACCGCCCTCTGTTCAATGCTGCTGGCTGCGCCTGCTGGGGTGTGATGTTGATGCTGCGGAGATCTCTGGTCACCACGTCCATCCAGCGGGTGCGAGGCGCCCCCCGTGGTCGCCGCCATCCTGCCTGCTTGGGATCGAAGTCTAGCAGGGCTCTCGTAGGGTGTTCTGGGGGGAGGCGAAGGACGTGGCCATACCAGCGGACTCTTCTCATGGCAGCGAGGCTAGAGGCAGGAGGTTGTCCGGTCTGCTCCCGGAGGTCGCAGTTACGCACATGCTCTTGCCAGCGAGTGCATGTGATTCTCCTCAAGGCTCTGCTGTCAAACCCATCGAGACGGGCTGCCAAGGTGTTGCTCAGCGGCCAGGTTTCGGAGCCGTACAGAAGGACTGATACGACGGAAGAGTTGTACACGCGCTGTTTGGTCTGTAAGGAGACATGGCGGTGTCGCCAGAGTGGTTTCCACAGGGACTGTAGGACAGCGGAGGCCTGGGCACGTCGTTGATTTATCTCTGGCTTCAAGTCGCCTGTCTTAGAGATGATAGAACCCAGGTACTTGAATGTGGAGACAAACTTGACGGGGCAGCCGCTGAAGATGAAGGGTTCAGGGTCAGGGCCGTCTCCAACATGCATCAGTTCCGTCTTGCCCCAGTTGATACTGAGTCCAAGCTTCTTGGCCTCCTCGTCGTAGACTGTGAGAGCGTCTTGAAGTCGGGTCAGGTCATCGGCAAGCAGGGAAGTGTCGTCGGCATACTCTATGTCCGCCAGGTTGTACTGCCCGAAAGATACCCCAGGGACACGCTCACAGACCCTGGACATCAGATAGTCGATGATGCAGTTGAAGAGATCCGGTGCAGCCACGCATCCTTGTCTGACCCCACTGTTGATGGAGAACCACTCGGACTCTTTCCCGTTCACTCTGACGCAGCTCTCCGCAGAGTTGTACAGCTGCTGGAAGAGGGAAATTGTCTTCTGAGGTGCTCCAAGAAGTCTCAGGATTTTCCAGAGGGAGGCGTGGTCTACCGTGTCGAACGCCGCTCGGAGGTCGATGAATGCGATGTAGAGGTGACGGTCCTTTCTGAACTCCCGGGCCTTCTCGATAGCCAAACGGAGTGCAGAAATGTGGTCGATGGTGGAGCGGTTTGGCATGAAGCCTGCCTGTTGCGGGCGCCGCCTGCTCCTGATGGCAGGGATGGCTCTGGTGAGGAGGATACGGGTGAACAGCTTGCCTGGAATGGAAAGTAGGGTGATGCCTCTGTGGTTGCTGCACACCAGCTGGTCTCCCTTCCTTTTCCAGAAAGGAAAAGAAGTGCTTCCAGAAAGGAAAAGAAGTTCTGAAGTGCTTCCTTCCACAATGTTAGGGTAGAGAGTTGTAATGTTTCCTAATCTGCATTATTTTTTCTGGTAGTATTCCACCCTCTCTGAGTCAGTGTCTTGAGATGTTAGGGTAAAGTACTATAAAAAAAAAAAACTGGATAAGAAAGCACAATACTGTACCCCAACATCTGCTTGGAGACTAATATCAGTGGACTATTATGATACATTTGTATTTCCATTGTATCAATCTGCATAAAATATTTCATAGGTAGCACACAAAATCATAGCATTTTGTCACAGTGCATGTGGCTTTCTTTCAAACCAAACTAAGAATTTCCATTCTTTGGTGAAGTTTGTCATGTTCATACTATGGTGGATTTTAGCTTCCACAAATAAAAGGATGTATGAATGTATGGGGGGTTCTTTCTTGGCACATACATTCACATTAACAAAACAATAGGAGTTCATCCGGATAAATAAGATACTATTAGCAATTACGTACATCAAATACTTATTAATTTTATGACTCGACATCTTTTTCTACTTTCTGATTGGTGGATATGTTTGGTATTTTTTCCAGTGTACGACTCTTCTCGCGGAAGGAGCGAAAGAACCTGTCCACGGTGCTGCCTCCCCCGTCCATCTCCCCGTTCCAGCAGGTGGAGTGTGTGGCGTACAGTCGGACCCACAACATGGCCTTCCTACTCATCAACCCATGGGAGATATGGGCATACACCACCAAGTAAGGCTGTTGGGAGCTATAGAAGTGATACTGAATGGGAAAAGTAAATGATGATTAGGCCTAGGGAAAAATGTTGTCCCGTGCATACACCACCAAGTAAGGCTGTTGGGGAGCTATAGAAATTATTATCATATTGAATAGGAAAAATAAATGATGATTAGGCCTAGGGAAAATGTTGTGAATCATGTTTCATTCTTTCAGCTAACACTGTAATGTACCTGACCTGACCTTAGTGCTGAAGTGCTTTGTTCCAGCAAATACCATAGTGCACCTTCCCTGACCTTAGTTCTGAAGTACTTTCCTCCACAAAATATCATAGTGCACCTTCCCTGACCTTAGTTCTAAGAAGTACTTTCCTCCACAAAATATCATAGTGCACCTTCCCTGACCTTAGTGCTGAAGTGCTTTCTCCCAGCAAATACTATAGTGAACCTTCCCTGACCTTAGTTCTGAAGTACTTTCCTCCACAAAATATCATAGTGTACCATCCCTGACCTTAGTGCTAAAGTGCTTTCTTACACCAAACACCATAGTGTACCATCCCTGACCTTAGTGCTAAAGTGCTTTCTTACACCAAACACCATAGTGTACCTTCCCTGACCTTAGTGCTGAAGTGGTCTCCTCCACAAAATATCATAGTGTACCATGGTAATGATGTACTTTCTTGCTCCAAATACTATAATATAGCATCCCTGACCTTAGTGCAGAAGTGTTTTCCTCCACCAAAGATAATAATGTGCATTCCCTCACCATTAACAGTGAAAACTATGAATCCTTTCCCTGGCCTTGGTACTGAATTCCTCTATCAACACTATTATATAAGGCACCTTCTTTGTCCTTGGTACTGAATTCCTCTATCAAAACCATTATATAAGGCAACTTCTCTGTCCTTGGTACTGAACCACCATTTTTCCACCTACTGTCCACAGGAGTGACCCAGCCTGTCGCCACCTTGTGTGGGACATAGCAGAGATACAGGAGGAGTACGTCACCAAGGCTAAAGAAGCAGCTGCAGACATTGAGAAAAGACAACTCAGGTATGTATTACTCCTTACTTTAAGTGCTCTGAACATCCTTGTCCATTGTGTGTCATACACATAAGAATGGGGGAAATTAAAGGTACCAAAAGTATGGCTCAGATATTACTGCTACAATAGGCTGACTTCCTTATCATAAAATCTGCATTCTGCAAGTTATGTTCAAGTCATAAGTCTATGAGAGGAAATTTGCCACAAAAACATTCATCTATTCAGAATGAAACATTTCTGAAAAGGATTTTGATTCTTAATTGTGTGTAAAATCAAGTCAAAGTCCTTCCCGTACCTGATGGTGCATAGGGCAGTGCCCATCTCCATTTCAGTAGCCCTGGGCCACACAACTTTGTATAATCACTACAGCAAGGGGCTAGTTCACTCATAGTGGTGTGTGTTCAACGTCCATACTCTTTTCCGAATGCTAAGTGCTAAGCAGAGAAAGCAGCATGTACCATTTCTAAAGTCTTTGGTATCATTCAGCCGGGGATTGAAGTCAAGACCTAAGGCAAGGAAAAGACTCTACCCACTAGGCCATGGCACCAGCTAATTGTGCAAAGGGCAAATATTTTATGAACCACATTTTCCTCCAGACCATCCAACCGCGCGGCCCTGCGGAAACTCCAGCAGACAGAGAAGGCCACGTACAACGGGTGGGGCCACCAGGACGTGGTGCCGTGTACCAGCCTGGGCACGCTGCAGGCCGGCGTGGAGTACTGGACGGAGAACGGTCGCTGCTGCCCGCGGGCCGAGGCCTTCCTCCTGATGGGGATGCAGGACGGACGTGTGCTGTTCATGGATGTACTACAGCCGGGGGTCAAACATCTGGAGCTACAGGCTAACAAGGATGAGGTAGGTTTCCCGGTGTAACAGTCATTGTTTAACCATTCGGGTGATGATATCATCTAGTGTACTAATTGATAAGTTTTCATAATCTTGTAAAAGGTACTTTCGTAGTCAAAATATTTCATTCACTTGAAATGCAAATTCTTTGTAGTGTCATACAGAAATAAGATGTGCATTATACTCATTTTGGGGATTTAATTTATTAAAAAAAGTGTTTTGTATACAAGACAACATATACAATGTGATTCAGTCAAAACTAAGTGACCAAAGCCAAATTCTTAGTTAGTGCATCGCTCAAAAAGAACTCAGCTAGCCCAAATCAGGTCTTGATGGCAGACAAAATGAAACCTGACAAAAAAAAAAGATTCGATAAAAAGCTTTAAAAATGTCTGAAACCATCCAGAGCCTATCCTTTGCTTGAAGTACATGTACATGACATACTGATATACAGTTTTCAAGAGTAATATAAGCCAGTGCTGTTTTTTTGTTGCTTTTTTTGGTAAAGTTTGATCTACAGTAAACTTTGTTTCTTGTAGATCATAGAGGTGTACCATGACACAGAGCACAACTGCCTTGTGACCAGAACCAGACAACAGGACACAGACATTCTACAGTTCTTCTGTCTACCTGAACTCTCGCTGATACACATGGCCAAGATAGGCACTGATGTCATATCATATGCACGGATCGTGAGTCAAACTTTCTTGTCCTTACGTGTGCCAGAATATAAGGTTGTGTTCATATATATAGATTATAAAGTTTCATATCATTGTGTCCAAAGAGAGATTGTATGCAATGGTCATTACTGTGATGCTACGTTGACCAAATAGAACTAGACAAATTTTGACAGCTGGAACAATTTTGAATACCAAAATCGAGATGTGCATGTTCTGGGTATACAATTTCACTACCCCTTTCGATGATTCTAGCCTTTATGTGGTAATTATACATGCCAAAATAGTAATGTTGTTATTGAGCCCAACATCTGTTAACTACTATCAAAAAGTGTTGCTACCAAACATAGTTACCTTTCACTATTGACTATAAATGTTTTACCTGGCGGTAATTTCTAAATTACATTAATTTTGTTGTAGTGATCTATAGATTGTAAATGATGCATTTTCTCAAATATTTCTATAGGGCTCCTCACTTCTATGTGGGTGCAGCAGTGGACAATTGGACCTTATCACTCTAACAGAACATAACGAAGAGTCTACAATACTGGAGGAAGGTAAGTCTGAGCTTATGTCAAATTATCTTAAAGTAATGGTGACAACTTTGACTTCTTCTGCTGTGAAAGTCTTTAAAATCTATATACAGAAAATTGGTCTGGAGAAAAATTGACATTTCCTTAAAAGATTTTATTGGTGCTTCATGAAGATGGTAAATGACAGTATGGGATGTAAAGAGACTGATTGCAGCTGCAGAGTGTCCAGATCACTGCTGCAGCAGGACACAGTGGACTACTATTGCTAGCTACTTATTGAAGATTCCTCACTGAGTAGACTTGATGTTATTTCCCAGGAGACAATGAGAGCCAGACCTCGTCAGAAGGTTCAGAAAGCCGCAGACTGAAGGCAGATCACAGCAGTGCCGTCCTGTCTGTGGATGCCTGTCATAACATGGGCATCTTCTGCACTTGCAGGTTAGGATTCTGTTGTTTTTAATCCTGTAGAGACATTGTGTACGTTACGGGATTTGCAAAGATGTTCTTTGTCTCGTAGGTTTCTAGTGGTGTTGTCCAACATTTTCTTTAGTATTGATAAAGTACAAGAAACTGTACCTGATGATAAGTCGTGATGACTTGCTTTAATCAATACAAAAATTTTACTGTCTGGCATTAAAAATCTGTACTTTCTGTGTAGTGCTGAAAATTCATGACATCAAGTTCAACATTGCCATTTGCAAATATATCATTATATAAGGATTACCCTCAGGCTATTTCCAACGGTAAATTGTACAGTGCATAACCCATTTATCAAAGTCAGTCTGAATAGTATTACACAAAACCCCCAAAGACTAGAAAAAGACATTTATTAGACCCAATTTCTGTCTGTAAATTGCAAATCAAACTCTTTGGAGGGAGTGATTTTGTACATTGAAGTTGAACTTTGATGAATTTAACCAACTGTTATGGAACTGCACATAACACTAAATGAATTGTGCAATATCTTGCACCTGTTATGCAAATATTCACAACTAGAGTTTGGCGACCTCATACATCCATGAAAATTTAGAGCTTTCGTAAATTTCATGCAATTGACCAACACATTAACACAATTTATGCATGGTGTTGTTCATCATTGACTAACGTACACATGTCACAGTTATAAAATTCCCATCATCAATCATAAAGCGGTTTTGAATTTTTACATAAATTATGCAAATAAGTTCCTCATTACCATATTTGGTATCTGCTTATATTCCACCTATCATAATTAACATGTGTTACATGTATTGAGGTCAAGTTATTGAAAACAATGGAACTATAAATTTCCTCATTAATTATGCAAATGAAGTCCTCATTTGCATAACATGTATATCATTATGAACATCTTTGCCTAAGCTACCTGCATGCCTAAAATGCAGGCAATCCGTCGTTCCTTTCTGCAGTTATCCTCTTTGGAGTGTCTTGACAAAAACGCCCCTGCAGTTCCACAATTAAATGTTAGGGACTGAAACTTGCCCCACTTTTTCATGACGCTAAAAGCTATCTACCACTTAAATGTCACGACCATATTACGTCCGTGACAAGAGATACATTGAAAAAACTGCTATGATAGAATGTTCTCATTAATTATGCAAATGTACTCCTATTTTGAATAATTAGTATTTTATCTTGTACAACATTGTCTAAGGTACCTACATACCAAAAATCATGAAAATCCGTTGTTCCCTTCTTGAGTTATCCTCGTCAGAAGTTTTTGACAATAATGCCCCTGCTATCCCAAAACTAGACGCTAGAGGGCCCAAACTGTCATTTCTTCCTGAGCACAAGAGCTGTCTAATACTAAAAAATCGTGACCATAGCATGTTCAGAACACCGAGATAGCAAAACCGGAATTTGCGCTGCAGTACCAAGGGGAGTCGCTAGAGGGTCCAAAATCATTTCCAGCTTTCGTCAGACACTACCAACACACCAAGTATGAAACCAATCCGCCCAACCGTTCATGAGTTATTTTGTTTACACACACACAGACAGACAGACAAACGCGGGGTAAAATATAACCTCCATGACATTTCATGGAGGTAATTAAACATTTACCTTTCAGTGGTGATGGAGCAGTGAAGATCTGGGACACCCAGAAGGTGCTGGTGACAGAGATCATGTTGGACGACTCCCTCAGCTGTGCCTGTTTCCTCAACAACAGGGCAGACCTACTGGTGGCTTATAAACATCACATCTTCACCATACCTCAAAGAAAAGGTAATACCAGTTCAGTTTATCTGTGGTGTGGGGTAAATTAAACCCCCTTTTTTTAAACAGGGTTAATTTTAGTCAACTGATGGTGGTTTGCAATTTTTGGCAACTGTCTGTCAACTTGATATCCCTAAAATACCTTGTTTTTAAACACAACGGATAATAAAAATATAGGTTAACTAACGGATAAAGGTGAGCTGATGCTAATACTACAACAGAATCTTGTTTTGCAATTAGAAATAGCCAAAACATCAGGAACATACAATGTATCTAAATGTGAATTACAATCAATATGATAATGGTAACTGTCGACAGGTGTAATAGATATTCTAAAATAACGTTGACAAAATGTAACATTCTGCATCTTATCATCCTTTGTAAGACATTTTTGATATCTCATTTTTAAGTTTCTTCCATTTTCCAGTGTGCCCGTCTTTAACTGTGCCAGAGGTTAGGGAAGAGGACTTGGAAACAGGTAACTGTTCATGTTATTGTTATTCCAATCTGAAAAGTGCTTGCTTGGTTGTTCAAGAGTCTTGTTCATCATAAGTGGCTCTTGAATATATACTGAGTTTTGTAGTGCAACAAATGTATCATAAGAAGCCCGTGGCCTGGCTGCAGTACTGGCACGGAATGATATGATGATGATCATTAAACTACTACATGTAGAGATCATGAGGATGTGAATTGGCGTTGATCAAGATTATGCATACTCCTTAAATCAGGTGCGGGTTTTGCAAGATCCTATAATGTATGTTAAAGATGAATGACACACCTATAGCAAGTACCTCAAGAAGTGCCTCTCAGCAAGAGGAAGAAGTGGTCCTTATTTGCCACTCACAGGTCTGTACAATACCTTTGTTTCAAAGACATTGAGAAATGGAAACCCTGACGTTTTGCACACATATGTTTATTTTGTCTCTCCTTTTTTCCAGAGTCCTTAATCTATGAGGACCCCAGCATGTTATATGATGGGGATGATGAGTTAGCGGAGCCAACCAACCTCAACACCTACTTGGTAAGTCAAGCAAACTATTAAAATAAATCTTTACCTCTGAGAATCAAACAAAAAGATTTTAAGGAATAACAGGATTTGTAGTTGACTATTGGATTTTTGTATTTGTTGTGCTAATGTATATTGTCTTCATTTTCTGTAATCCTTCATGGTTTGATAATTATATGTTATGGCATAATTACAGGTACCGTTTGAGAATCTACAGGGGAAAATGAACAGGCCACTTACAGGGAAGCATAGCATGACAGAGGTAAATGTACTATAGTGTGTCTTTTACGCCATTGACATTCAGATCAATAATGTTGTTGTTATAATGGTTATGAAGGTCTAAGCAGTAACGTATGTGCATATGGCAGTGCTTATCTCAGTTTCAATAGCCCCTGGCCACACAACTTCACCACTGCAGCAGGGGGCTTTGTTCACTGGTGGTGGTAATGTGTTCAAATACTCATTTCCAAATGCAGAGACACCTTTTCCAATGGCCCCACTGGCATGACATTGGTCAGGGTTCGAACACATGGTCTACATGTAACAAATGGAAGTATGATTTTCTACTTGTACTATTATAATAGCTATTTCAGTGGTCGTGGTGAAGGTTTTCTCTCTTCTGATACTAAATGTAAACTTAATTCCACAATCCCCCACCCACCTCATGCCACAGTTGGAGAGTGTCTCCAGTGACCTGTCCCTGGCCCCCACAGAGACATACCTGTCTCCCTGTTCCACACCTCGAGCCTGGTCAGAGATAGACCTGGTACTGTCCGCTGATGTCAGCACACAGGATCTCAAGGACAAGGAGAGGGGTACAGCACACTTTTATTTAAATTCTAAAAGGATGCTGGAGTTTTGATCTTTCATCCCTATAGTAAACCCGTTACTGAACGTGGTCTGAGGTAGTCAGAAGACCAACTGATGCTACTTTTGATTATTATGTTATGCTGTATTTTTCTATAAAATCTGCTACTATTTTGATATTACATGTACAACTATTACTTTAAACATGATTAGGTTTCAAATTCCAAACATATTCTAAGACCAACTGATGCTACTTTTGATTATATTTGTTATATTTGACTTTTAACATGATCAGGTCTTCTGCAACAACATTTCCTTGTGACTTTGTTGTCGACAATTTCTTTCAGTTTGGAGGTTTTTATTGGAAAGTTCAATAGACACTAAAATTAAATGTGATAGACTAGTATCTAGCTTTATTCTATTATTCTTTCATTACTTTGTATAAAAAATTATACAGCCTTGAGTCAAACTGGTTTCCACCGGTCCGAAGACAGCAGACCGGAGACAACAACAAAGGAGTTTAACTTCCCGCGGTACGGCAAGTCTCCCGGACCCTCCCCGCCTGGTACGCCTAGTAAGTCTAAGGACAAGGACATAACAGAAGAGCAGAAGGAGAGAATCCAACAAGTTCTACAAAAGGTGATTGTACTAGTTTGAACTGACAGTCACATTCTTATACATGTACTGTGTTATCAATGTAGGTCTGGCGTACGTTGTAATTGAATTGGATTTGAATAAGATTTTTTAGTTCTTCTTCATATCACACTATTTAAAGCAGATTTGTAGCAGTTTGTGTAAATATTTTCAAGTGTGCTTTTTTGTCAACAATTCTATCTGACCCTAACCTCCCTCATGAACTCAATGAAAAGTGGCCTGCACGCCGATTTGAGCTTCTCATGAATAAATAAAAGTTCAAATAAAGAAACAAAACTATATTTTTTTAGAATTTGATGTGCAAAGTTGTGTGATAGGTCATTCAGTGTATTACTGTTGCTGCATTGCTTGCCAGCAAATCTGGTGTTACACTGAAAGGCAGATGTACTGGCCAGTAGAACACAGATTAAGATACATTACAGATACAGAAAAACTGCTTTGAACTGCTTCTAACAAAGTAGACAAATGACATTGCTCTATCGTGTCCCTCCAACAGTGGGTGTCGCAAACGGATGAACCAGATGATGAGTCAGTGTCATATGAAGACTTCATGATGCAGACAGAAGAAGAACCCATGCCTAAGCCAAAGAAGAAACAACCAGCAAAATCAAAAGCTAAATCCAAGTCTAAGGATACTCCTATCAAGGTACAATATACATTTTGTTTGAGCCCTTGGTACTGATTTGCCATCACTCATCATGTTGATTTTAGCCTGTCTTTTGGTATTTTCAAGTAATACATAAATGTTAAATTTTTCAGCTATATAGGCTAAGTTTTTGCTTGGTCAGTAGCATTGGTTCATTCATTACTCCTCTCCTTGGTGCTGATCTGCCATCATTTTTTAATACACATATGAACTATATGTTTGTCTATCAAGATACATGTATTATCTATTAATTTTCAGCCATATAGAAAAAGTGTTGCCTAGTCACTAGGATAAATTTGTACCTTTACACATACCCTTGGTGCTGATTTGCCATCACTTATTATATCCAACTCAGTCAATGTGTCTGATATTCAAAAGGTAATTGCTAGAGTTTCATCTAGGTTGACATGAGTGTTATGTCAATGAAGGTTAGAGTTGATTGTTGCAAACAGAAGAAGTACTCAAGATGTTACGTCGATGAAGGTTGACTTGACTGTTGTTTGGCTTATGTCTTCACTTCTGTTCCTGGTGCTGATTTGCCACCACTTACATATCCCAAGTCCTTCCATTCAACTTGAGCTTTTCAGTATTTGTAATGTTTTATCTTACTAATAGGTACATGTGCTGCTTGGTAATTGGGATTGGTTCGTAACAATACCACTATCCTTAGTGCTGATTTGCCATCAATCAGAATATGACTGTGCATCCACTGCTGTATCCCTAGCTCTGATTGGCTACCTCAAACACACTTCGCTCATACAAACATCTTCCTAACTGGACTGGTTTCTCAATGCTGTGTAATTCTGATCCAAGCTGATTTGACATACCTGAATAGTGACAAAAACATATTTAAAAGAGACTTTTTCCCTGCAGTTTGATGAAGTGGAGGATGGTGAATCTAGGTTCAAACAAGCCAGTAAGATTGACATCAAGTCCATCATGAAGACAGGAAAGGTTTGTGATGTTTTCGTTTTGTGTTTAGGTAATAGATATTTGTTGTATTTCATACTGTTAATATTTCTACTTTATGTAGGGCAAACTATAAAAATGCCAAAAAACATGATAACAATTCTTTCTTAAGAGAAATTGTATTAGCATGCTAAGTACATTTTTGTAGTAGTGAATTATCAGGGAGGAAATTACATATTTACATGTAGAATTCTGACAAAGAAAGGAACATGTTTTAGAGAGCATCACCACAAAATGATATGTTAATGCTCATTTTATAATCTAATGCATTCTGTATTGTACATTTATGAGTCATAGGCTGTGTAGACTGACTGACATTAGTAGTAATCTAAAGCAGAGTATTTGATGAAAAATTTCACCTTTAAATAACATATGACTGTGCTCTTTAGAAACCCAAGTCAGCACCAGGAGGAAGATCATCTCTAGATGCGGCAGAGAAACTTGGTCAACAGGTGGAGCAGGAGACACGCCCAAGGTCAACTGCAACTGGCAAGAAGGTCATTTATATGTCATGTCTTATATCATAACATAGAATGTTAAGGGTACAGGGTTTGGATGGTAAAGAAATTAAATAGAAATGTAACAGTCAATGCTTGACATTTACATGGTATTGACAATGTCAAGAATCTACAGTTTTACATTTTTCATTTGATACACTCATCTGGTGCTTGCAAAGTTGTTCTAGCTAGTAGAAAAATTCAGTATTTGGTGTTGCATTGCAGACAGTGTTGTCATAGTTTTTCTAAATTGTTTTAGAGAATCTTATACATTTGTAAATTGTATTTAGAGATGTCCTTGGTGCTGATATGCCATCACTTGTATTGATTTAGAAAGTCACTGTAACTGTAACAGCATTTGGGGATTTGGCCATAGTTTAACTTAGAAATAGAATACACAAATAAAGCTCTATTTTGAAATGCTGCATCAATTGGCAGGCTAGCAATAAATCCCACTGCAGTGTAAAATGCAAAGTTCAGAATGATCTTTACCTTTGCCAGAATGGCTAAGGTTATGTTTTGGGCTTGTGAGTCTGTGTGTCTGTCTGTCTGTCTGTCTGTCTGTGTGTTAACAGCATAACTCAAGAAGTCTTGGATGGATCCCGATGATATTTGGTAGGTGGGTAGGGGTCGGGAAAACGAAGGTCAAGTTCGATAATGGGTCCCCTAGCGACTTGCTAAGGTACTGCAGCAGAACCTCAATTTTTTATATCTCCTGTTCTAGACATGCTGTGATCATGATTTTTGATCATGTAAATAGCCCTTGAGGCAGAGAGTAATTGCTGTGAGTTTGGGCCCCCTAGCGGCTTTTTTGGAACTGCAGGCGCCGGTTTCTTTTCAAACTTTGGACGAGAATAACTCTACAACGTGTTGATGGATCATAATGATTTTTGGTATGTAGATAGAATAAGTGATGACTTACATAATGGTATACTAATTATGCAAATCAACAGCTAATTTGCATAATTAATGAGGAAAATTTATAAATCCACTGCATTCCATTATAGGACTTTCAAACGTGTCACATATGTAGCTGGGAAGGAGAGAAATGTTGATAGATATCAATTATGCAAATTATGGTCTCATTTGCATAATTAATGAGAAAATATGAACATGTTGACGGATCATCATGTTTTTCGGTATGTAGGTAGCGTAAGTGAAGACCTACATAATGAGATACCAATTATGCAAATCAACAGCTAATTTGCATAATTAATGAGGATATTTTATAAATTCACTACATTCCATGATAGGACTTTAAAACTTGTCACATATGTAGCTGAGAAAGAGAGAAATGTCAATACATATTTATCATGCAAATGATGATCTCATTTGCATAATTAATGAGAAAATATGAACGTGTTGACGGATCGTCATGATTTTTGGCATGTACATAGCCTAAGTGAAGACTTATATAATGTGATACTTATCATGCAAATTAACAGCTAATTTGCATAATTGATTAGGGAAAGTTCATAAATCCACTGCATTCCATTATAGTACTTTCATCAAAGTTGTCACATATGCAACTGAGAAAGAGGGAAGAGAGTAAGAGGTGTATTTAAAGACTTTGAAAGAGAATAAGTCAAGAATGGATCAAAGGATCATCATGATTTTCGGGATGCTGATAGCTTAAGTAACGCTTGATACAATTTGATATCAATTAATTGTAACTTGGGATCTAATTTGCATAATCAATGCCGAAATTTTATAAACCAACTCTAAGCATATAATTATAAAGAAAATGAAATGAGTAACGCATTTGTCTACAGACATCATTCTACATAACAAACCTGGTTTATTTGGCAAAGGTATGTGTTCGTGGAACTCTAGTTTATTTATTCTGTTCTTATATGCTTAAGGCCTCAATATGAGCAACTTTCTTACAGTGTAATATTACACTTGTACATTTATGTCACACATTTTTTGTGTTAAAAATACTTATTTTGAAAAAAAAAAGAAATGTGGAAGTAAAACAACACCAATACAATTAATTAACACAGTTTTATCACTTGCAGAAGATAGTCAAGAAGGAGAGAAAAGTACAAGAAAGAAAGACATCTAAAAGGGGAAAGTCTGCTGTACAAGTGGAGGACAGCAGACCACCATCTGCTCACACTGAAAAAGAGGAGGAAGAGATGGATGATGCAGAAGAAGAAGAGGAAGCGGATGAAGAATCTGTTCAGGTTGTTTCTCTGTCCTAACATGAACTTGTAGTTATGTCTGTCTGGATGTTGTGGATAGCTGTAGTCTGGGATCAAGATGGCTAGAAAGTGAAGTTTTACTTCTTTGGTTGGCAAAGGTATTGCACTAAACAAGAATGATGGTCAATGTTTCCTTTCTATTTTGCATTAAGGAGTAAATGACAATTGTGTCTGGCGTAATTTTTTTCAGGGAAAAGTTTCAAATTAAAGTATATAAAGTGTATCTAATAATTATGGTTTCTTACATGCCAATTTGGTGTCCTAACTCAGCCACTGGCAATTTGCACAGATGAAAGAAATAAGACAATAGCCTATGTTTTGCACTTCAAGCTATTTTAGAATTAGGTTTGAAAAAGACTCAAGTCTTGTAAAACCGGTTCAACCTGTCAAACTTTGTATCAACTTTGCATAAAATTGTCTGTTTTCTGTCCCTAGTACCACAGATATATTACATGCATGCAATCTCATATAGCTTGTCAGTGGTAGACTCTAACTTCTTCCACTTTATTATCTATTATCAAGGAGCCCTCTGAAGTTGGGTCAGAGGGTGTCTCAGACACACTAGAGCCCCAGGTGCCACCTGGAACACCTGCAGCACCTGCCACACCTGTCAGATCCTCCTCTCCCACCTGCAGTGATGCAACACAAACAGGTGGCCTTCCTGTAGCACCACCTTCTGAAGCATCCCTCTCAGATGGTGTCCAACCCGCTAGCGACTTGGTACAGTCCAAACCTTCCAGTGCCAGTACCAGGAAATCATTCCACAGTGAGGAGGGTGATACCACTATTGGAGAGGTTGGGGATTTCCTAGGTTTACTGGAACAGGAAAAGTTTTCTGCCAACATGGTAGGTTTTGCTATTAATGTTGAATGTATTCTTTTTTGGAAAACTTGCCACCGTCATCTAGTAATTAAAAGGACCTAGAGTATAAAATGTGCCTATTTTATGCAGACAACAATTGCAATAACTTACAATAGTTTTTGCGATGCTTTCATGTTTGCTTTACAAGAAACTCAACACCATTTTTCCCTTTCCACAAAACTTAACAGCATTTGTTGCAATCAATCATTATGACAGAATTTTTTTAAATCACAGTTTGTACAATTTATGATGCAATGACCATATATGGCGATTTCAATGTTGTCCTCATTTGCCCTTTTTGTCCTTACTTAACCCCTTTGTTCTAAAACAACTATTACATTCCAGATGGAATCATTGATGATGTAAACAAAACAAATGTGTCCCATCATGGAGTTAACAGAGCAATCTTAATTACTGTGGATGCCATATTACTTTGATGGCCACTTATTCCAGATATATGGACTGTAAATGTAAAATGTAACATTATTAAGAAAATTCTTTTTGAAATGTTTGCATTGAGTGAGATGAAGCTGTGGACAGTTGACCAAAGTTTAATGGTAATGCATGGAATTCCTTGTGCAATGGTATGCCTGAGTGGAAGAAAATTAATCAATCATATTTCTAAATGAAACTGAATAAGATGTACCTGTTTGTACAGTCTGAAGATACCTTGATATGCTGTCTATAGGTTTGATATGCATGAGAGAGATTGTTTTATTTATGTGTAAACTGTGCTCAACGGTCTTTAAAAAGGCATTTGATGATAACAGTTACAGTTTCATGTTGAATTTCAAACCTTTTTAATTTTTGCTACAGAGTGAAGCAAACCTGAGTAGGAGACCCAGTGTTACAGCATCCATGGTGTCACTGAAGAGTGAGGGGGAAAGTGCTGCAGAAGGTCTGTACTCAACTAAAACTTCATACATTTTATCATGGGTTTTACAGATCGTAATTTTTTTAAGATATAAGGAAATGATGTGTTTATTTCGACAGACATGTTAGGACCCACTTGGGAAATAGAACAATGAGTATGGTTGATATAGATTGATGACGTCATTGGCATAGGCACTTGTAGTCATTGACATCATTGTTGTTACTAGTTTGATGACAGGTCATTAACTTAATTAGTTATACTTGGGTGCCTCTTATTATTAGTGTGGGACATGTTTACTCTTTATTTATGCATACAAGCTTGATGATTGTAGTGATTATCTCTCAACAATACAACCTGCAATTACTTAAAGATTAGTAAAAAATGTCCTAAAAAGTTTGCTTGTTTGTTTTACATAATCTGGGTAAACCGTCTTAGTGCAACATGTTTTGTACAGCAAGCACAAGCTCACCGTGCAAGACCCGACAGTTATAAGGTTTGATCCACTCACTCGGTGACTGGGTCCCCTAATTCCAAGAAGTGTGGTAGGATCTTTAATATACTTAAGGGCCAGGCTCTCCTAAAACACAGGACCTCAAGCTTCTCATTTATGTCTCAGTCAAAAGAACTTTCCTAGATGAAGCAAGATTCTAGCTTAGGTACATGACATGATCATTTTCACCAGTGAGTTGAGTGAGCAAATAGGACTGTAAGGTGCCTCTCCTAAGACCACAACATATTGGGGTCTGCTAGTGATTCAAACCCAGAACCTTTGCATTCTATAGTAAGTCACAACCCCTAAACCACAAGACCGCCTTGCCATGCACCCTTGCCAAATTCTGACAAATCTAGTTTTATCCAACTGTTAGAAAGCTCTATGGCTGTTAATCATACAAATGAGGCAGCAAATGAGATTTTGTTTTGCCCTAACCAATCAGTGACCAATCATTAACCTGCACGTAAGCAAAGTAACCTAGCAGCAGAATTTACCACAAACAGCCAGGCCACACATAATTGGCCAAACTCAATTTCCCCAGCACTTTTAAATTGGCAAAACATTGCAGCCCGTCTTAATACGATTGGGAAGCCTTTGCCCCGCAGGCTCAGAATTCAAAGGGCTGAACTCCATCCAGGGTCACTTGTTTTGTGTAGCCAGCTTGGTGTAGAGTCAACACATGTCGGTGGGTCGTGACGTCACCTGGGTGAAGGAATTATCCGGAGTGTTGTTAGTCTCGAGTGTTCCGCTCGCGGATAATGTAGTTTAATTAGAACTCAGCACCGCAGAGCCACACGTCCGCAGGTTTGAAACCCTTCCTTCACATTTCTTCCACAACTTTCGGTGACTTGACAACCTTGCTGGTAATGTGATATGCCTTTGTTAGGTGTGCTATTCACGGCGTTGCGTTCGGACTTTTCACTTTCATTGAATTTCAATGGGGGAGTTTTGTATATACCTACCTGTCGTTGTCAAGAGGGGACTTTGAAACTAAAGATGGCGTGTTCTTGTTGTTCACTTGCTAACTGTGAGTAGTACTACATGGTTGGTTGTAGGTTGCGTTGATTGTGCTTAAGACTAGTATAAGAGTGCTGCTGGCCTAGGCTTTCAGTACTACGTTAGCGTAACATGATCATTTGACAGCTTTGTCAGGAATGTTGTTTAACGGCGTGGCTCCAACCCTAAGTAGGTTGGATCAGATTGTAGCTTTAAATTCCGATAATATGTGATGATATTATGCTTAAGTTATCAGACCGATGTATTGTCTTTAATATTGTGTGCACCTTTCCTTAGGCCACTACATTTCATAGAAGAATGTATTGTTGAACTGTCACAGAATTTTTGCATCTATTTTTTTAGTGTGCACGTGATGTTTTGGGCTTTAAAGACCTCACCAATGCCTTATTCTTTCGATAACCTTTTAATGTGGTACAAGAGCTATACTGTGAAAAGGTATTCACCGACAGGCAGAAACTTTAATTTGTAAATGACTGTAAGCAATTAATCTCATTAGTGTGTGCATGTCTACGAAGTGTAGGTTGCTAGGATTCCATGTAGCCCCAGGACTACAACAGCGCTTAGTTCGCAGGGCAAACAATTTGGAGTTCAAATTAGTCCATGTTTGCAAGGTGTCAATGGCTGCCTTTGTTTCGAGTCCTTAGCCTGACTCTTACTATATATACAACCTGTCTACAACCATGGTGATTAGTGTGAGGTAGTGTTGACAGTGTTCTTCTGTCTTTACTTTGGACTCAAGTGGCTCTGTATTCACCAGCACATTTGTTCCTGTTTATTGTAGTGAATTTGTGATCCATGTTATCATCTGTTGGTAAGATAATTACAGTGTAATATGCTTTAATCATAATGGTTTTACAGCAGCTTGCACTTTTAAACATTTTGCTGAATTCCTAGGTTGTTTAGGTCAATACAAACAACCATGCCATAGAAGATTTTGAGATAAGTTGTAATGTAAAGTCCAAATGTATATCAATCTGCACTCTTCAAGCTCAAAGAGCCTAAAGAGCTTAAAGTGTAGCAACAAATTGAATTGGAAGTTAGTTCACAGTTTTTTTACCAAATTCTAACTCTCTTAGTCAGAATAGTCAGGGTAGCAAATTTAAAGAAAACCTCAGTCTTTTTTTTTCCTAGAGGGAGTTTGAAATCTGAGTATTTTTAAACAAGGTTCAACAGCAAACAGTTTGATTTTCAACTCAGTCTGACTTAAGATGGCATTATTAATTGTACACCTGATTTATAGAACATTTCCCCACCATTGAAATGCTGTTTGTAGAGTAGTCAGCCCTGTGAGAATAGAAGGTTTTGTTGGTTAAGCAGGTTTTGCTCCAGCAAACACATTCAGACATATCCAGTTACCAAAGGTGTGCTGAGGCATGAAAGTACTGTGCTTACCCCCTAGAGTCTTTGAGCAACAAGTTTCTTAGTAGAAAAAACATTCTTGGAATTTTGTTATCTTCAACAAATATCAGGCAGGTTTTTCGTAAATTCCTAACTCTGATCCTGCTAAAATCCCAGGTTTTTCTAAGAATCCCATATTGGAACACACCTGCATTACTTGCACTCAGGTGTGTAATCGATTTCCTTTCACCTGGTTTGTCCAAGATTCCAGAGGCTTTGTTTAAGTACAGGGTAAAATTGCTAAAATCAACCCTTAACTGCCTGTTGATTATGTAGAAAGTGACATTGTTGACATCCGAGGCAAATTTAAGTTTTAGGTAAAGATTCTTTTTTCCTATGTAGTGTAATATGTACCATTAGCTTTTTCACATTTTGCAACAATTATTCAATCATAACATTATGGATTAAAGGCTTTACATGTGACTGCTTTAACACTTAACTTGTTGAACCGGTTGTCTTCAATCAGAAATACACATCGACAAACATTATCTTGTTGTTGTGTGTGTGTGTGAAACTTTGCAGTTGTTGTTGTGTGTAATATTGTTGTTGTTGTTGTCAGACATGTACCAGGCCCCGGCATCCAAAATCGTCATCAGTAGTAAACAGGGTACGGTGGAGTCTGTGCGACCGCAGTCCTCTTGTGAAGACATTGTGTCCCCGTCACCTGGGCCAGCGCTGGAGTCAGACTATGACGAGGGCAGCACCGCCAGGCCAAATACTGCCACTTCAGGTAGAGACTGTTAAATAGTTACAAACACTCGATTTTGATTTACCATGGAGGTATACCGATAGGGAGTTATGATTTCTGTTGTATGAATAACTTGAATGGCACTTTCATGAATGACTTAAATGAGCTACAGTGAAACGAATGATTTGTGCAGTCATTTGGTTCTTACAGTCGTAATGTTTTACCCTCCATGATATTTGTCTCACCAATTTGTAAACAATATACAAGTCATGAACTTAGCAATTTTTCTTGTGAAATATGCTGAAGTTTGTCTTAAGATGTTTGAGGTCTTATAACATTTTTGTTCACCAGGTTTTCATGTCAGTTTCAAGTCCGCCTCACCAGATTTATCAGAAGGAAGGTTAGTAAAGTGTACCTATATTATGGGAAATTATATTGAATTTCATGAGATTTGAAGCCTCCATTGATATTGAATAATACTAAAACATCTATCAGTACTATTTATTATCTTTTCATTTATGAGGGAGTGTGTACATGATAAATGCTGCATGTTTTTGATAACATTATGGTTGAACATGAATTTCTAATGATTTAAAAGAAATTTAGGTTGAAACTTGTGTTGCATTTTACAAGATGTACATTTTTTGTTTCCCATCTTTAGAGTGCTAATTGATTACAGAGAGCTTCCCAAGAATGATGGCCTTAAATTTGATGACCACTGGCAAGACAGAGCAATAGAGAGGTTTGTATCTTCTCGATTTCTGTTATTTTGAAATGCAAAATCAAAATCTAACAGCTTGTATTATCTGATGACATTATAATTGATAGGAGGGTACTAAAATGTTGAATTAAAGGGATATCCCAATGTACAGTTGTATGGTTCTTATATATATGTTTTATATTATGTATGTCATTGTTGAAATATTCTTTAGAATATCATGTGATCATGTGTTCTTAAGGTTACTTTTACCTTGCTTTACTTCAAGGCTCCATTGATTAAGGTCTAACTTAAGGTCATGTTAGTTTCATCACTCAGTTGTCAATAATACTTTGTTGTTCTGTACATAACCTATTAGCAATACATGAGTAGTTGTTATTGTTATTTTACTTTGTGGGTTAGTCGAGCAGTAAAGTTTATTCATTTGTTTTTATTCAAAATTTTGCTGATGATGTGTTTGATGTGTTGAATAGATACCAGCTGCTGAAGCTACAGAAGCAGCAGCGGATGGAGGCTGCTAAGGAGAGGAGGGCAGTCCTGGAGCTGAGACAGTGGCACAAGAGACGGTCACTCCTGGGGCATCACGACTGTCATGGGGAGGGGGTGGATGGTGGTCAGTATAGTACACGTTAATATTAAATCTTGATCTCTCGGGAATGACAGGCTGTATCATGTTCAAACTCACAGCTACACAACGTATGATCCAATCATGGTAACTGCTCAGTTGTTATTGTTGCTGTCTGATGCAGCCATTGAGCTCTTCTGCTGAATTGCGTCTAGAATACAACTGTCATGAGACTGTTCAGTCACTGACAGGCCCATTCCAGTACTGATGGTTTGCTATTTGTAATGTCATTGTGTTAGATGGCCTGTCTGACAGTTTCTGACTTATAAGTATATGGTTGTCTTCTGTGCAACTGTGAACAATAGAGGGTGAAGTCCTCCACATTGTGTATAATTATTAATCTACATGCAAAAATATGCTGGTATCTTTTTTTTTTCATAGCGTATTTGCTTGTGTACACTGACTATTTACATAATTTGTTTTCAATCTTAGAGATTTTAAATACGTTATTTCCAGTATTTGTTCTTGTTATGCGTATAGATTAGTTGTAATGCTATGCATATACAATCATGTAATCAATTTCATCACTGACTAATTGCCTGGAGCAATTCAATATTCTGCCCAGCTCAGAATGACAAACACATCCTGAATGCACCTGTGCTGAACTGCCTGCTATTTTTTCCCACCAGGTTATGTCAGTAAGTCAGACAGCTCCCTGCACATCTTGCCGAGGCCCCAGACTGCAGCTGCCTCCATGGACCCTGTGTCCAGACTGTCTGGAGAAATCAGGCCTGACGTCTCACAGGTCAGCCCCCCAACCCAGCAGCCGAGAAGACCAGTTCACAAGGAGGGGCTGGGTCTTGAGAGGCCTTTCAGGTAATGCTGATCATCCAAATTATTTTTTCAAATACAGTAGAAGCCAGTTAATTGCAAAACGGATTATTGCACACTTCTGTTAATTGCACGGGATCCTTAAATCCCAAACCGGTGCAGTCCAGCTAAATACAGTTGTAACTTCGCATTGTTGCACCACCCAAAATGTAAACATCACGATTGTCCCCCAACAATTTGGAGGTCAATGGACTAATGTAAGGGTAGAGGTAAACTTCTCCCTCAGTCTACAAATATGGGAGTTACTGTAGTCTATTTCTTAGAAGGGACTTTACTTTATTTTAAATGCCCGGGTTCTTTGGTGGAGAAATCAATAAAACCACAGTCAGTGAAAATGTTTACCATAACTGTAGGCCTTAAGCAAAATATGTCACCACATGTAGCATTGCAATACCATATCCTTTCAATAGGTAATGTATGTTTTGCTAATATGACAGGATTCATTTGGTAAGTTTTTGCATGGGATAAAGAAGATAAATGTCCACTGTGAGTGTTTGGGTTGTGTCCAAGTCTTCAACTCAGTGAGTTTTACAATCACTATGTCTTTACAACTGGCTAAATACATCAAGATACCCATGAAAAAGTTTGGACTGTGTCCAACTCTTCTACTGTTACTTAACTCTATTTCTTTCTGTAGAATCTCCATGCGGCCCCAGTCAGGCAAGTCGTACGTGCGGAAGGAGGACGTGTTTGAGACAGAGAACAGGAGTACCAGCGAACCCCTGCTCATCCGCAGACCAAGGTCAAGCAAGTCCATCCCCAGTAAATGCAAGTAAGGACAGTAATTTGGATTTCAACTATACACATATCATTTAGAATAATTATTGCTATATGAAAACTTGGTTATTCCTAGGGTGGCATACAGAATATTTTTGAACTTGGCAGTTTTGGGGGGCAACTAGAAAATGTATTCCAGTGATGAAGATTTTTTAACAAGTGCAGTGGCTGCTTGGAATACATCAATGTTGAATATCATTTGACTCTTTTTTTCTGTATCATTTGGGCCTTGCCTTTACTATGCCACTATTACACATTACAGTTACAGTAGAACTTTATTCACAAGTGGTGCCTACACTTACAGTATAACAGTTACCATTCTGTAGGATATTTGTCGTATAGAGAAAAACTTGATAACCTATTGCTCATGATTTAAATCCGTTACTCTCAATGTTGTTTTCCTCAGTCGTTTTGTCCTGTTGTCCACTGGTAACACACCTGACACACCCAAACCTGAGCCGACACCCCTGGAGGCTCGACTCCTGGCACAGAGGTTTCCCCAGAGAACACTACCCATGCAGCCTCGCACCCCGCCCGTCCCTCGCAGGAAAACTACACCAGCTTCCACCTACGCCAGCCGCAGAAATTCAGTGCCAAGTTATGCAACATTACATTGTTAGCATTAAAGTTGATATAATATTCTTTGTTTTCCTTGATCGTAGATTTGACATGTATGGATTGCCATTGAATTCCCAAACATATGATTGTACACAACATTGTTGCTTTTATAATGATGCTTTAATAATATCACTTTACTGAAGATACAGGCAGTTTGTCCTTTAAATGTCATATTCTGTAAATTAATACAGCTATGCAGTAGATGCAAGAACAAATTCTAGTAATATACAGAATTGCTTTATGTTGCAATTATGTCATGTTTCAAGAAATTATCAACAGAAGACTGTTATTTTTTGGTGATGTGTAATTTACCCATGGTTTATCTGTATGACCACTTAAGAGAAATACCTATTGTGAGATGCTCTTGAATTTGTTGTATGTTGGCAGTAATGTATAGATAGGAGAGATGAAATATGCCCAATGCAGTCTTTGTTGCAAGAAAATGTATTTTTATGTTGTACATACAGTTGATGTTAGCAGAGGTGCTTCTTATGTTTCCCACCCCTATGAGGGAACGGCAAATATATTGTTTATTGTTACTAGTGTCTCTTCTGTAATCTTGACTATATTCAATGGCTGTGGACACAATACAAGACACAGAACATGAGGAAGATATTTTTCTTTTTTTGATTGCCATTTTTGCTCTTTTTCTGGCTGCACTTAACTATACATTTAACAAAAACTAGTAAGAGGGAAAACATTTTGTTGTTGCTAGCACTTATTGGTTCTTTGACTTGTTACACTTTTCTTTGAGCCATGGATTATATACTACTACACACAAAATCATGGAGAACAACAGCTGGCATAACAAAGAAAGTACAAACATTCATCAACACCTGCTTACGGAAGATATTGAAAATCTACTGGCCAAATACCATCCGTAATGAAGAACTATGGCAACGCACCGGACAGGTACCAGTAGGGGTAGAAATACTACGTAAGCGGTGGACCTGGGTGGGTCACACCCTGCGCAAGCCAGCCTCAAGCACAGTGAGGGAAGCCTTCACATGGAACCCCACAGGAAAGCGCAAGAGGGGAAGACCTAGAAACACCTGGAGGCGAAGCCTGGAGGCGGACGTGAGGGAGTCTGGCTACACATGGGGACAGCTGGAAGAAATAGCCCAGGACCGCCGGAGGTGGAAGCAGCTAGTTCGTGGCCTATGCCCAAGGATGGGCAGTAGGCCCAAGTAAGTAAGTACACACAAAATCAACTAATACCACAGCACTTTTGAATGTGGTAACTTCATCTTTTGTGATAGTGCTTTGTACATTGCAAATGGCATTCTAAAACATCATTTATTTCTTGTAAACTCAATAAACAAGAGGTTTACTATTTTGCAACATTTACATTGCATCATCCCGACACATCCATCGCAATGGTTGATCCTATTTGCTTTGCCTTCTCTTCAACTGATTTTCCTAATTCTTGCAAACTCACTCAATATATACTCAACACAAATACGTTACAATGAATTGTGCAACAATCTTATGATGGCAATTTTTTCTTCTGTCATCATCCGTGACTATGGCGTAGTGAATCGTACTTTTCAATCACAAATTGTCCTCCTTCCTTCTCTTGGTGCATTGAAGCTCTCAGCTTTTGCTAGTCTTTTTCTGAAATTGAATCATTGGTAGCTTATCAAATGAAGTACATTTCGTCACAAATCTTCCATATTATTTCGTCTCCCGTTCCAGAACAGTACCTTTATTGGAATCTATCAGGTAGCTTCCCAAACAATGAAGTCGTGCGCGTCCACAACGGATGTGATGGGCCGTCTGTCTAAGGGGCACTTCCGTGACGTTGTCATGTGTCGTCCTCTGGTCAGTATGTCCCCACAGTCCCGACACAAGCACCGATGTCCACACGGGACCAGGGTAACCGCCACCGGATCCTCGTGACACACGACACAGTTGCCGTCCGCGGTGGTGACCTCCCTATCAACGGTGTTCTGAAGACTACGAGGATCTCTAGTGGGCATCCTCTGTATGAACTTGCCTCGTCGAAACCACTTCAGGCAAAGATTCCACGCCATTCTCTGAGTATCCACCCGACGCAAATAGTTCGTTACTACTGGAGGTATCAGCAGTATTGACCCACAGAACTGAGTAGCTGTGATCACTGAGAGAATTCGTCTCACAGGTGCCCATATAGTTTCGATGCTGTAGGCTATAACTGCAAAAATTTCTGGTAGATATCCAAACATGGTTGTTTCGAGTGGTATAAGGTAATTGACGCTTTTCCAGATGCTGCATATTGACCAGAAGTACCATGTGAAGAATTTGGAAAGAAACACTACAGGCGCGAGCACCTCGTAGAGTGGGACCGGGTCCAGGTACAGACAGCTCCAGCCTCTTCGCCTCCGAAAGAACGGCGGTATGATGAACAACTCCAGTGCTAACGGTAGAATCAGCAAGTCTACCGCGCCGGTAAAGGCGGCAATGGGTCGCCATAAGCTGTTTCCGATTAGTTGGCATATGGAGAGGACGCTGACCGCCCAACTTGTGGCAAAGCACAGCACGGTGAGGAGAAGAGTAGCCGACCAACTCTTGGGTACGATGAGCGGGAGGTTCAACTGTGACGCCGACAGACTGGCGATGATCGTCAGCTCGAAGAACCACTGGCTGCGGCCATTGGACGAGGAGACGGCGTAGACTCCGAAGTACGGACGGCCCACCAATAGGATGATCTGACCCACAACGACGTTCACAACTGTCAGTAAGCCCAGGGTCATCCCAGCCTTCTCCATGATTTCCCAGACTGTGGATTCTGATTCCATGATTGTAGCATCAACTGGAATATCCTGTTGTTGCATAGTAGGAACTTTATTGCACCTAGGCCTGTAGGTGTAAGAAGGTTTTCTTCACATTACATTCTCAGTACACATCTGATAAACGTGTATCACATGTCCGACTGAAGCCACTAAACACTGACCTTTCTCGGCGACGCCCTTGACGACAAGTGGTGATTTTTCTTTTACTTTTCTCTGAGCCTTTGCAACGTTATTATGCACCTTTAACCCTTTCCTGGGTTTAAGCTATTTGGTGGTCCAAATGTTCTTTAAGCGGGAGAATGGAGAACGAAGGATATCCGGCGATTTACTGTTTGAATTCCGATCGTCATCGACCCCTAGTCACACTCTGACGGCGCTGAAAGAATAAAGAAAATGCTGTTAGTTAGCCGAACTGTGTTAAATTCAACCTATAACTACACTTAGTCATAAGTTGTGTGATACTACCTATCGGCACATGGGACAATTATTGCATAAGAAGTACTTATTTTCACTAGTTCATAAAAACATGTTTGAAATATTTAGTGTGATCCGAAATTATGTACGGCAAAAATTTGTACAACCATATTTTTACTCTTACCTTTCAATAGAAAACACGTTACCTCCTCTGAACAACGTTCACTACTCACAGAGGGAAATCTGAGTGGTATGGACTATGGCGTTATATAATAAAGTCACGACATTATAATTACGTCACAGTTTGTTTACCACAGAGCATGCCGGGAAAGTCAATCGATGCTGTACATTGTGATGCTAAAGTAACTTCGCTTCTGTGTTAGGAATAACGTAATGCTCGCAGGAGTTCCCACCTGACACCTGTTCAAGAACATCAACATCGACTGACCACAAACTGTCCCGGCATTATGTGGTAACAAACTATGACGTAATAAGGTAACAGTTGGGAAAATTGGATACAATTTGGAAATGGTCAAACCATTTAGACAGCATCCGACGTATTTCGTAACTGTCTGCAGGAAAATATGGATTCACAACGTTTTGAACCAAAACTCAAAATTGTCGTCCAGTCAAGCCGCCCGTATCTAAATTTTATTTATTTGCTGAGTAACTATTATGACGCAATACTGCTTTGGTTTCATAGACCCACTGACAGACTGCGTTTCCATGAAAGAAGAATGCACTTCATCTGAACCACTCTGCATAACGTCGTTCAATACACAGTAAGTCAGCTAAGTGACACTGACATATCTGGTACAGATCACAAATGCTCAAAAGTCCATAGAATTATCATGGTCGAAATATACCTGGTGTGGTCCTAATTAATGTACGGCAAAAACTTGTACATGTATTTACATCTCTAATCTTTTACAACCCTTGTCTGAACAAAAAGTTTGTGACGTCATAGTTTGTTTACCGCAAAGTATGCCGGGACAGCCAGTCAATGTTTATATCGTACAGGAGGTTGCTGCAGTGACGTCACTTCTGCCGGTGTGTCGTCAGTGTTAAGAATGACGTGACGCTCTGTGATGCAGGTGTTCCAACCTGGCAGGCACAAACACCTGTTCGAAAGAACATCAACATAGACCAAAAACTGTCCCGCCATTATGTGGTAAACAAACTATGACGTAATAAGATACTCAAGGTAACAGTTAGGAAAATTGAATACAATTTGGAAACGGCCAAACGGTCAAACGTTTCAGACAGCATTCAATGTATTTCGTAATTGTCTGGACGGAAATCTGGATTTACAAAGTTTTAAACCAAAACTCCAAATTTTCGTCCAGTCAAGCCACCCGTATCTAAGTTTTATTTATTTGCTGAGGAACTATTATGACGCAATAACGCTTTGGTTCCATAGACCCACTGACAGATGAAAGAAGAATGCACTTCATCTGAACCACTCTGCATAACGTCGTTCAATACACAGTAAGCCGACTAAGTGACACTGACACATCTGGTACAGACGACAAATCCTCAAAAGTTCACAGAATTGTGGTCGAAATTTAAAGAGTTGTCCTAAATAATGTACGGCAAAAACTTGTACATGTATTTACATATCTAACCTTTTACAACCCTTGTCTGAATAAAAAGTTTGTGACGTCATAGTTTGTTTACCGCAAAGTATGCCGGGACAGTCAATCAAGGTTTAGGACAGGACGATGCTGCAGTGACGTCACTTCTGTTGGTGCGTCGTCAGTGTAGAATGACGTAACGCTCTGGTGTCCCCACCTGACAAGTTCACCTGACACCTGTTCGAACATCAACATCGACTAACCACAAACTGTCCCTTATGTCGTAAACAAACTATGACGTAATAAAATACGCAAGGTAACAGTTATTCAGCTCAGGAAAATAGGATACAATTTGGAAACGGTCAAACCTTTTAGACAGCATCCGATATATTTCGTGCACGTGTCTGCACGAAAATCTGGATTCGCAAAGTTTTAAACCAAAACTCCAAATTTTCGCCCAGTCAAACCACCCGTATCGACATTTTATCTATTTGCTGAGTAACTAGCTCTTATGACGCAATAATGCTTTGGTTCCATAGACCCACTGACAGACTGCTCTGCGACGCAGGTGTCCCCACATGACACCTGTTCGAAAGAACATCAACATCGACTGACCACAATTGTCCCCGCATTAGGTGGTAAACAAACTATGACGTAATAAGGTAACAGTTAGGAAAATTGGATACAATTTGGAAACGGTCAAACCTTTTAGATAGAATCCGATGTATTTCGTAATTGTCTGGACAAAAATATGGATTCACAAAGTTTTAAACCAGAACTCCAAATTTTCGTCCAGTCAAGCCACCCGTATCTAAGTTTTATTTATTTGCTGAGGAACTATTATGACGCAATAACGCTTTGGTTCCATAGACCCACTGACAGACTGCATTTCCATGAAAGAAGAATGCACTTCATCTGAACCACTCTGCATAACGTCGTTCAATACACAGTAAGCCGACTAAGTGACACTGACACATCTGGTACAGACGACAAATCCTCAAAAGTTCACAGAATTGTGGTCGAAATTTAAAGAGTTGTCCTAAATAATGTACGGCAAAAACTTGTACATGTATTTACATCTCTAACCTTTTACAACGCTTGTCTGAACAAAACGTTTGTGACGTCATAGTTTGTTTATCACAAAGTATGCCGGGACAGTCAATCAATGTTTATATTGTACAGAACATGTACATGCTACAGTGACGTCACTTCTGTTGGTGTGTCGTCAGTATCAAGAATGACGTAACGGTCTGCGGTGCAGGTGTTCCCACCTGACACCTGTTCGAAAGAACATCAACATAGCCCACAAACTGTCCCCGCATTATGTGGTAAACAAACTATGACGTAATACGATACGCAAGGTTTCAGCAATTCAGGAAAATTGATCCAATTTGGAAACGGTCAAACGTTTCAGACAGTATCCGATGTATTTAATTGCCTGGACAAAAATCTGGATTTACAGAGTTTTGAACCAAAACTCCGCATCCGTCACAGTTTTTTAAGTGATAGTTTGTTTACCGCAAAGTATGCCGGGACAGTCAAACAATGTTTATATTGTACAGGACGATGCTGCAGTAACGTCACTTCTGTTGTGTCGTCAGTGTCGAGAATGACGTAACGTTCTAGGACACAGGTGTTCGAACCTGAAAGTACAAACACCTGTTCGAAAGAACATCAACATCGGCTAACCGCAAACTGTCCCCGCATTATGTGGTAAACAAACTATGACGTAATACGATACGCCAGCTAACAGTTCTTCAGGAAAATTGGGAATAAAGTTGGGGACGGTCAACGGACAGCTGTTTTTCGATACTGACTGGATGAAAATATGGATTTACTAGGTTTTCAAACAAAACTCCAAATTTTCGTCCAGTCACAAACAAAAGGCAGCGGGTGTTGTCTGAAATCGCTGGTTTCCAAGTTCCATCTATATGGCGGGTAACTGTTAACTTATGACGTAACAATGATTTGGGTACACTGTCCTTCAGACAGCGTTTCCATGGAAGAAGAATGTATGCACTTCTCCTGAACTCCGCAATACGTCGTCACAAAGAGGGCGTAAACAAATGTATGAAAACAATGCTGTGGCTTTTCGTGTCCTTTTGTGACATTACATGTAGGTACCCTTGCTCCGTCCATATATCTGTGTTATACATGTTTGGTCTATACTGCAGTCTGCTATATTTGGACCATTTCGCTCGAGGCTATATGTCGGAAAAACAAGAACAGTATTCTCATCATTTGTTGATTGAATCGTACAAGAAAATAGTCCTAAATCTGCTCTGGATTCTGACAAATGTCTCGGGGTATATGCATACCAGTATATATACGTTATGACTCGGAATCCAGCCCAGACATTGCCGTATCTAATTTAAGATGGCGGCGTAAACAACCATGGCCCAAAATACTTACCATCCAGTACAAACCAAGACTATAACATTAGCCCATGTCAATGATCGAACCGTCGTTCGTCAAAAATGTAATCGAATTTACCTACATGCTTGTGTCCCGAAACGCTTGGTTGCCCAAAGAATAAGTAACAGTAATGTACAAGAAGTATGTTACGTACACGACTATGTAACCGGTTACATACGTTTGCTGCACTGCTGTCTGCTACGTATGTACGTATGTACATTGCCCTTTGAACTTCCAACATAACATCAATTGCCCTTAGGGCAAACCATGAACGGAATGTTGAAGGGAGGGCGCGCCATCGGTATGGTTTTAGAAACGTAAACATGCAGGGAACTTGAAAAACGTCCAAGATAAAAACCTCTGCACCCGTACGAAATGAACGTCCGTCACTTGCACTCACCTTTCCCCTAAATCACGCCTCCTTTAACTCTCTTTTCTCACTGTTCACGTGTAAACTGTGCATATATCACGTGCATTATTGGATGGCCCAGTTTCTCCTTAAGCTTTATTAAGACGTGTGCACTGATAAGGCATAAGCCGATGGAATTAGGGCCCGATCACTGATTCGTCGTACGATCATCGTACGATCGCAAAACAATAGGAAATTCTTGGAATCGTAAAACAATGGCATTCTTGGAATAGCCATGCATATTGACGGTCGTGCAAAATATAAGATTCTTTTAACGGAAAAGGTTGTCTATGGGCCACTATCCCTCAGCCAATCAAAGCCCTTCAGTAATTGTGTTTATATCCACAAGTACAGAAAAGTGGTGTACTATAAAAAAAAGTATGGTGCTATGAACTCATTTGCATAAAATATGGCTAAACGTTTTTCATAGTAGAACACTTTTTTCATAGTACACCTTTTTCTGCACCACTGGTCAGCTCACACTGCGCAAGCAAACAGTTTAATGCTTTCTATAACTGGAAAACAGAATTGGATTTTTAGAAAACAACAAACGCAGTACAATATAAGTAAGCAAACAACAGAAAATACCAAAAACACAATGTTGCAATTTCAAATCAAATTAAAGGGCAGCACATGTTTGCAGGTCAGAGAGAAACAAAGGCAGCGTCAGCGTGCGGAATATCATGAACCATTTGCTCGATTAATACACCTTTCTCACGCGGCGGCCATGATAGATCTAAAACGAGTTCAATGTGGCAAACAAAAGGCTGTCCATCATAATTAGCAGTTCGACCAATGGTAGCCTGCCAATTAGGAAATCGACCAATAAGTGAAGGGCTGCAAATTCGATAAAAATTTGCATTATTATGTTTTTATTTTGCATCTCTTAAGGGACTATGGGGTCAGTCTACAGTACTCTAAATTGCTACATCTTTCGGTGCATAACACTTCTTGTAATATTTATTATTCTATCTTATATCATGAAAATTTGTGTGGTTTGGGGGAAAACTAAATGGGACCTGATTTTAGAAATAAGTTTTGTCTGTTTGCCTCATTGACCTCTTCTTCGATCTATCATGGCCGCCGCGTGAGAAAGGTGTATTGGACCGCAAAAATCAGTTTCAATTGCGACTGGACAGGATTATTTATTGATAACTAGGCTATTTTCGGCTCCTTACTGATAGGTGTATTTGTATGCTATTCTTACCCTTAACTTAATATCCTGAATCGAGTGCTGAAAATATAGCTCACACCCTTTATACGCTATTACCCTGTGCCGCGCATACTTCGCAGGCTTTGCAATGAAGCGGAGATCTAAATAGGACATCGTCAAGACCGAGAAAGGGCCATAACGTTTATAGTCTGTGTTTACACAATCTCTCGCTGGCTAGGGATAATGTACGAAGACCTCCCCGCGGCAACTGTACGGCCGGCCGCTAGGAGCGCGATTTTAGTCGGACTAATAACGTTGACTATAACTGTTGTCAACAACGAAAAACAAGGGATTCGCTATTTAAGTACTCACTATGTGCAGGTCCTTCAGATGAACATACTTCTGCGTAATCTCGAACCGGCTTATGTGAATGTTTTAGATTAAGCATGCGAACGTGGAACTGAGCTGAAAACACAAACAAGTTTCAAGGCCAAAATGTTAACATAGGCGGAATATTTGGGCGTCTGGATGTCCCATAGGGTTTGTTTACGTTTGCATCAAGTGCTCTTATCATTCGACATTGTCAATAGACTTTTATAAACTCCGTCAAGGAAATTGAAATGTTATCCCTGACGTTTGTTGGTTTGCGGCTCGGATTAACGAAACATTCGAATGGATTCTCATAAAATTTGTACAAGAATAGACATGGAAAATAATTGATGACATTGAGCCCCTAACAGCTTGTTGTTGGACGGCATGTGAAAATCGGCCCGAACGCTTAATTTGCGGTTTGTAGTCAATTTGGAAATGCCACCGGTGCACTGGTATTTTGACAAGGCCTTTGTCTATATGCCTACGTAATTTATGAAGGGCATTAAAAGATACGATCTAGGTGATTTAAGGACATCTGCTATATTATACGACCATGGCCTGCTCTCTGTACTGACGATTAATGTATTTCTGAATTGACTCAAGGACGAGTCCTCTTTAATTTTACTTCTATATGGATATGATGAATTGGTGGTAGTCTATCGGTGGATATACAGTCACTGTTTTCTTTTTGATAATACTGTGATCTGTCCTTGGTCCGCTACTGCATTTAAGACTTGCTCGTTTGATTGTTTGAATCTTTATTTATTCACGAGAAGCTCACATCGGTGTACGTTTGCAGGCCGCTCTTCATTGAGGTCATGAGGGAGGTAAAGCCTAAAGGTCAGGGCCGAAACCAGTTTGTGGCTGTAATCTTTAGTAATTTTACCAACGAATCTGCAAAAGTCGACGACTCTGCAATGCTTTACCGAGGTTACAGAAGACATACAGGATAGTAAATTAGTAATGATTTATATCTCATGTACCCCGCGGGTAGCGATGGCCGGCAGAACGAATCACCTTAAGTTCTACAGGTTGTTTTGACGTGCACGTTGTTTCAAACGTGAGCGATATTGTTGTAGATACTCACATAGTATGTTTTAACAATTCAAGAGCCACACTGCAGTGCTCTTCTCAATTTCCATTGGGCGAGAATAGACAAATATAACATTTAGGGTGAAACAAAGAATACATCGCAGAGTTACAAGCACATGTAACTCAACACTACGTCTGACGTACAAACGTTTAACAAAGGGCCAATAGTGCAATACCCTACTGGTCAGAGGAAAGTTCACAACACCAAGATAACATTAACGTTATCTGAGGTTGACTGGTCGGTCAATTTTTGCTGTTTCTACAATCAGTCAAGGCCAAATAATCGCACACCACTACGTAACGTTACATTGTTTCAAATAAAGAGTTGTCATAGGATATGAGAATTCGGAGAAAAACACTGGTAGAAAACTGTCAGTTCAAGGAAGCCACCCTATTATTTCCGCTATGTTTTTGACTCCCTTGGGTAACGTTTTCTCACATAAAATACGTAACTGTTACATCCACTAAACTATTTTCTACGTTTACTGAAAGGTCATGACTAAGGACGGAAGTGTGATATGACAAGAAAATCACATTGAGAACAACAAAAGAACAACACGGCACTCCTACTAGAATTAGTGACTAGTTTTACATGGCGGATGCTAACTCACCTGGTGCAGTATGATGATTGACACTTCCTCAGAACACGAACTGAAAACCCCAAGCAGCGTCCAATCTACCACAAGAATGATTTTCATTTGCTGTACGTCTTTAAAAATTGTACACAGACAAAAAGTGTGTCTGTCTCTGGTTTGAACGAAAACACTGCAGATGTTTACACGCCGGATCGTGTGATCGACTGGACGAACTTTGAACCTTTGATTATACAGACATTATCCAATAAGAACACACATTACGTCACTTATTTGACCTTTGCACCAGTTGGTGGTACATTTCACATCACGTTCATTTCATGTCCTCATTTCATGTCTAACGTTACATGTGACGTTTGATAGAATTATTGATTTTGCTGCTATGAGTAATGTTTTAGATTTTTATCATTTTCATTATCATTTAGCTAGTCTAATCAGTGCACCAGTAACACTTTAAGACGAAACAGGTATGAGGTATAAGCCTATAATATAACAGTTATACAGCTGTTACATATTAAACAGTAGCCGCAGAGACGACTGTTGGCCTATTATCGCTTATACTACTAACGCTCCCGGCCAACAGGGAGCGTTAGTAGTATAAGCGATAATAGGCCAACAGTCGTCCCTGCGGCTAATTAAACAGCAGATATTTTGACTTGCACATGCGATATAACATTTAGAAAATCTGGTGACATGATTTTATATAGCTTTAACCTTTTCTGTTATGTTTTCTTAGGACTTAAACATTGTCAGAGACTCTTTTGACAATTGCAAATCCATTCTGTGGGGAGGCATATCTATGCTTTTTATGGTAAATTATAGAATTATTGTATCTTCAACACAGTAAATCTACATTTGGAATATGCTGCTTCTATCATAGAAGAATGGAATTAAAAGATCTGTGACTTCAGCAACACTTTCAGGGAAATCAGCTATTTTATTTTTTATAAGATATTACAAGTATCAAAAACATCTCAAGATCCATAATCATAAGAGGGTGTATACAATACAGTATACATATGCATATGGCAAGGTAATTATAATTCAATTATAACAATACCTTACTCTACACATCACATAGTGACCAATTTAAAGCAATATAGTAAGAAAGACATAAGATACATGTTTAAGTCATATCCAATTGGACAAAATATATATTAGCAGAACAACATTATCATATGATGTATATGGTGCCATATGGTGCCATGATGTATAGGGTGTCATAATGCCTGTGTTTTGCTCACTTGTTGGTTTTATTCAGTGGTTATAGCAAAGGACCAGGCGCTATAAATACACCTCGGGGCAGGTCATTAACCCTCAATTATCATCTTACAACACAAATTTACAAGTTGTAGTCAAGACTGTTACTGTTGTATTTCCTTACATCAATTATAAAATGAAGGTATCTGGTTTTCATACGACAATTAAAATATGAGAATGATGTTACAAAAATGCCCCCCTAGAGAAATTTAGGTGAAGTACTCCAAGCTTGACTTGGCCTTTTCCATTTCATGTAGAAAGCTGTAAAATTGTGGGAGAGTCAACTCTGAAAAAGACAAAAACCAGAAATAAATGATATCATAATATGAGAAAATATATACTATGCATATATGAAATGAAAAGCTGGAGAAGATTTCCAGAACACAGAAACATTTTCAAAAAAGTCCATTGTTTACAGTATCAAAACTTTTATCAGAAAAAATAATCATGTAAAGAAAGTGGAAGTTACCCATGTAGACGTTTTCTGTCCTGTCTCCCTTGTTCACCACTAGTTTCAACTGCAAATGAAGAAGTTTTGAGAAAGAATGTAGCATATATCAAAACACTTGTGTGCCTAAAGATTGATGCTAAGTTTGTGTCATATAATTGACTAAATATGTCAGTAAACAATGTATTGTGAAACGTCAATGAAGGTTAGACATACAGGTAATAAGATACGCAGTGTCACTGAGGAAAGGTAGTGGATGCTACCTGAAATATTTCAGAAATCTCAGAAAGTTTACTCACCTGTAGGAATGTGTTGCCCACTTTTTGCACCTCACTGCTAGCTGCTGTCACTAAACAAAGTAAACAATACAAAAATGGACAACAATGCAAGAACACACACTATCCAATTATAACAAAATAAATGCTAAACTTTCAAACAATGTTGAACAAATATAGATTGATGAAAAAAATGGCATTCATAGGGTTTTTCACTAGTATAACAATGACTTGGGCTGATGAAGATCATAAAGCTTTTATATGCTATTTCCATACAAAAAGTAAATTTCTTACTTACAAGCTTTCAATCAATAAATTCTTCTCAACTTGAAATGAAAGCTGATTAAAAGCTAATTGCTAAGTGAAGTTGGTAAAGTGTATAAAATCTTTATAGCATAAAATTACTGTCACAGATGAACTGTCATTAAAACCTTTTCATAATTGGCAACTAGATTTTTATCATAAACGTCAACTTACCTCCAAACTTCCACTCCATGTCCACCAGCTGGTTGACCATCAGGGTCTGACCCATGGCCATTCTGGACAGGGCAGCCAGGTTGGACTTCCACTGGTCAGAGAAACAAAAACCATGACTACCTTAATAAATCTTCCTCTACCAAGGGAGTTTGCATTGTTTCCTCTGTTATGCAGCAGAAAGAAGATTAACATAAAATACCCTCTAGTAATAAAATGTATAACGTTAGCCATGGAAATGTTTAAGTCAAGCAGTTTTTTAAACTAGAAAGGCCGACATTTGCTTGAGAGCAAATACAGCATATTTCAGCCATCTCCCTCCCCATGCAACAATAGACTATTTCAAAATCACCCATTTGAAAAATCACTTTTACTAATGACGGTTTAACCCAAAAATGAATCTTACAAAATTCCCCCGTTCAAGAATGGACTCCAGTGCACCCTATGTGAATTTGCACAATAGACCAGTCCAGAAATACTCCCACTGAAACCTTGGCCTTTTGAATAAGAAACCAAATCCAAAATTGAATTTAGCAAAAAAGGTCCCAGTGCATGAAAAGGTATAATAGACCAGTCTAAAAACACTTCCACTAAAAATTAAATTTTGAATCATCACCCGTCCAAACTGAATTTGAAAAAATCCCCCTTCCGTGTGCAAAAAATGGACTCTTCCATGTAAAGTAGAGCAGTCCAAAAATACATCCGCTAAAATAGGACTTTGACATAATCACTGAAGTCCCAAAAATGGATTTTAAAAAAAGCCAATGGATTTTTAAAAAATCCCCCCTCCATGCAAGAATGGACTCTTCCAGCACACCCATTTAAAATTGCAAATTAGACCAGTCCAAAAATAACCCTGCTGAAAGACTTTGACAAACTAGAAGTCACCAAAGTCCAAAATATGAATTTAAAAAAATCCCCCCTCCGTGCGAGAATAGACTCTTCCAGCACACCTTCTGTAAAACTGCAAAATAGACCTGTCCAAAAATACACCCACTGAAAGACTTCACCAGTCCGAGGATGAATTTTAAAAAAAGAATGAACCCCTCCATGTAAGAATGGACTCTTCCAGATAACACCGGACTCGCTGATTGGCTGTCACCCCCCCCCCCCCTCTTTAGGATATAGATTCAGGCTAAGGGATTGGTTACCTATCTAATTAGATTAAATAGACATATATGCCAGAAGGTGCAATCTGCAGCTGGGGTCAACGACCTTAAGGTCATTGACCCCTGTGGCTATTGGAAAATGACAAAAAAATCCCCAAATCTATCATTTTGACGTAGTCTATGACAAAAATTATACATGTGTCATTTGAATAAATATCTAGTGCACCATTTTACCAAAATTTAGGTCATTTGGTTTTAAAACCAGAGCACAAGAGCCAAAAGTGTACTTTTTGGTCATAAAATGGCCAAATAATCGCAAAATTAAGCATTTTGTTGTACTGTATGCCTCAACTGTTAATGAATCCATGCGCGCATATGTCTAGGGCACTCCTATACTAAATTTCAGGTCATCCGGTTCTAAAAGCAAGGTACAGGAGCCAAAAGTGTCCTTTTTTGGTCAAAAAATGACCAAAAAATCGCAAAAATAAGCATTTCGTTATACTGTACACCAAAAGTGGTATTGAATTTATATGGGGGAATTATCAAGGCACATCTGTGACAAATTTCAGCTCATTCGGTTATAATACCAGGGTACAGGGGGCCCAAATATACAGTTTTGGTCTTAAGATGACCAAAAAACCTTAATAAAATCATTTTAAAGGCAGATATGAAAAAAATGAAAAAAACGTCTGGGGGTATTGGCCCACTCTACCCTTGTGTCAAATTTCAAGTCAATCGGTTCAGGAACAACGGAGATACCGTGTTCCGAAGATTTGACAGGAGAAAGAAAGAAACATTACGAATACAATATATTTCACCATACCTATGGTATGGCTGAAATATAACAATACCTTTGATTTGTTATGAGTACCATTATTATGCCACGGCAGATTGAAGATACAAATTTACAATTATGTAAAGAAGCATCATACATTGTATTATGCTTCCAAACTTCATATCAGTGCGCAAGCAGCAAGGTAACAGGTACTGGTACTAGTACTTAACTGGATAAAATTTGGTCACAAGTTTCAGACAACACCTGCTGTCTTTCATACCAGTATATCCTTATATGTTTATCCTTTCATTTTGTTCAAAGTTGAAGTTGGAAGATGTCTTACCTGACTTTCTAGGTATGATGCCCTTTCTTCTGTCACGCCTAGCATGTATACATTAAATATAGAATTATTTGATGTAACGTTCTTAATAGGATATGTGAGTAAAGATGCACTCATATGATCATTATCATTTTACAAACACTTAAATATCAACAAAAGGACAGACTATGATACAGCAGCTTACCTAGGTTAGTCAAGTCCTCCTTCAGAAGGGCTGGTGTCAGATTTCTTCTCAAGGCACCTGATAATGCAGAATAAAAGAAACATTTTTTGTATCACTAATAAAATATTCTTTTCTGCCAGGACAATTCATTTGTTCGATTGGAGACAGCTTCTAATCAATTCCTAAGTACAATAATGTACTAATACTTGGTTGTTGTTTTTTTTCATCCATGTTGGGGTAAATTAAGAGGTTCTGATGGTTACAACGAATTTTGAAATTTGAAATGCTTATACCTATCTGTGAGTTCAGTACAAAGTAGTCTAATGTGGTACATACAACACAAAGAATATGTACCACTATGCATGCAAAAGGAACTTACTAGTACACACTTATCAAGAAGGGTAGGGGTGACAAGGCCTAGGAAAAAAAATGTTGTGTTTCCTGTTTCAGTCCAGAAAAAATTAGGGTCGGTAGGTAGGGATTATCTTTTTTTTTTTGTAATTTTTTTTAGGCTAGCCAAAAATCTAGTGATACATATTACAATACATTGTACAGTTGAACAAAGGAAACTGAAATGTATGAGGACACTTGTCTTTCAATGTCAAACTTTGATTTTGTGCACAATAGATACATTAATCCTTCATTAGATAGGACAAGCAGACTGTTTTTACTTCAATAGGAAGCAGGCTGAATAAAAATTCTAACTGGAAGCTATGTGACTCCACTGCCCACCCAAAAAAAGTCTAGGGTCGGCAGGTTTTTCTAGGGAAGGTAGGGAAACAGGAAACACAACATTTTTTTTCCTAGGCCCAAACGCAAACCCATGGCAAGGCTGCTTTGCACTTCTACCTATCAAAAAAGCTTCATCCTAGCTCAGTCCGCTGTGGTGGGATCAGCATGCTGCCATACTTTACCAACTTGGGCAAGTCAACTCAGCCCAACACCCTGGTCGATTCAAGGTTCAAATTAGGGTTAGGGCTTGCGTTAGGATGTTTTTTCTGATTAGCCACGGGCCGAGTTGGTGAAGCTAGGGCCGAAGCCCCTGACACCCATCTGTGGTCGGACACTCAACATTTTACCCACCATTCAGCACAGACAGTAGACTCTTCACCACGTTCTTGAGTGGTCCCGCACTGATCCCATGATGCTCTGCAAACTCATCAAGCTGCTGCAACATTCTGGCAGACTGAAAAGTGAGAATTCATCTTATTACAAATCAGCAAGTCATAGATTCATTGTTACAAGTAGAAAAATAGAAATACTAAAATATGCTTGTGATATTATCATTGAATTTTACCTTGCCAGGTTCCACAAGAAATGAGAAGACGATAGAGATGAGCTGGGAAAATTGCTGAAAGAAATAGAAGCATCACATAATGATTGAAGTTATACATCACTTCTATTATCTAACATTGCGCAGCTCAAGAATATCATAAACAAGGGATATATGTTAATATTTTCTATTGGACAATTTTTAATAACACAATCTTTACATAGACACTAGATGCTAAAATGTTAATTCATTGCAAGTTACTTACATTACTTGGATAGTTCACTTATTGCCCATATCGATAGGGTTTTGTATTTTAAACATCTAAACTCCTAACTTCTTTGATATAACAGGATATCATATGATGATCACAAAAACATTTTGACGCCCCCCTCCCCCTTCCTACTACATTTAAGCGCATTTCCTGACAACATGAAGTTTGCACCGAATGTTACTCTTACGCCAGTACATTCTACATATAATCCAGATTTTCTCACCTCATCTTGGAACTTATTTAGAGTCTGCACGTCCGATAATAGGGTATCGGAGGGAGCTTCCTGGGTAAAATGGTACTTGGTCGCCGCCATCTTGGTTTTGGAGGGTCACATGCTGTAGGGGCGTGGCCAGGTGGAACACTTGTTGATTGACAGATGAACTTCTTTACGTTTCACTTTCACAGCCTTTCATTGTGAAAGAGAATACAAATGTACTACAAAGGAATGCTTCCACTAAGTAACAAATAATTCAATTGAGCATGTAACGTTATATCAGAGCATGTTAAATCACGTTAGAATCCTACAGGTAAACGAAATGTCATTTAAATGATTTGGCATTACCACAAAACTCATTCACAACTTAAAAACGTGCGTAGAGTGAGACCGCTTTTATGCGTATCAACGTCAACTTGTATGGCAGACTTTTTGTTAACCAACTATAATGTTGATGATTCAGAAGTGATTTCATAACTTTAATTGTCAGTCATAACGTTACATGATATGACTGAAGAGAAATATTCATTCTGTTTTGTTTCTTATTGCTTAGCATTCTATGATCAACCGCGATTTTTATATCTCTTTCATGTTAAAACTTAAAAAGTAACAATTGCATCGAATATCTCACAGGATCTCTCAAGTGTGCTTTTGCGTAACTGTACAGTAATACGGCATTCTGACAATTTCAATGTATGGGTAAATCTACGATTTATGTATTCGTTACTCTTCAAGCAGAGGTTTAGGCTCCGGCTGTTTTTTAAAGACTTTTTTTAGTCGTTTTTATCGGGCTTTCTATTTTGTATTGTATCTTCCCTAGATTTTGACACAGCAAGATACTCAATACAAAATAGAAAGCCCGATAAAAACGCCCCTAAAAATTAATTTAAAAACAGCCGGAGCCTAACGTCTGCTTGGAGAGAATGTATTCGTGACTAGTATTGACATTTACCAAGGAGCTTCTTAAATCGTGACAACGTTTATGTTTTCTGCGGCTTCAAATGACGTCAAACTTTTGACGGCAGACGGACCATGAAGCTTACAGCGCAGGCGCTCCGTCAGCCTGCATAACTACATAAATTATAGGTAGGCTGGCATCAAACATGGCTGACCCTGCCTATGCTCCGAGCGCTCCACCAAAAGACCCTGCCTACCCACCACAGGCCGGCTATCCTCCTCAGGTATGGTGTACAGTGTCTAACGTTACAGTCTTATCTACTAGACTAGCGATCCAGACAAACGAAGACCGTAAACACATCAGATAACGTACTGTAGTAGTGGGAGATATCAAAACGTTATAGGGTTCGTAACATTTTTTTTTTCATACATCATTTCCTGGTTTGTACCACAGATTTTGTACATGTACATTCAAATCAGAAGCTCAAATTTTATAGCAACAGTAATTTGTAACATGTACAAAGGAGAGACAGTTGCCAGGTGGTCACTGGTACGCTTGTGAGCCAGAAAAACTCCCCATGTTTTGCTAACACAAGCATGGCATGTGGCGACTTGAATTGACACGTTCGACCTTTCACTGTGTAACATTAGATCAATATCACAAATCACTGTGTGGACGGGATTTGAAGTGATCATAACATTATCTTTATATGTCTACTAGATCTACTAGTATATGTATAAAATACCCTTTTTTCTCGCTATTGATAATGTTTTTTATTGAGAGGAAATGCCATATGGCGATGTTCAATTATGACCAATTACATGCATATTAAACGTTACTAAATATAGTAAAGATCACGTTCATTCGATCTGATTCTGACCCTAAATATGATATTACGTCACTTGCATCTATTTATGTCATCTCTTAAAACAAAACAAAACAATACACAAGAGACAACACAAAATATGCAGCTTAGAAATGAATGGAATGCCTGGTTCAATTGACCTACTTTTGTTCATGGCCACTTGAAATTGATACTCCGGCCTTAAAGTCTTTAGACGGTTTCGGCTGAATGTAAGGTATTGTGACAGTAATTCGTCACATACGACAGAAAGTTGAAGAGGTTCTTGGATAGTCGCAAATTTGTCGTGCAGAATTCGTATGTCGTGACTGAAAATGTTATCATAAGATTTGTCACGGCCATTTTCACCAGAGTCATACCGGAAGCATGACTTTGCTACATTTTGCTACATTTCTTTTACATTATAACGTTACATTGTACATGCAATCTACATGTGTAAATCACACGGAGTTTGGGTGAAAACTGTCAATTTGTCTAATTAGATAGAATCTTGGCTGGTTTTGTATATGGGACGCTCCGCATAAGTACTTGATATTAGATTATATGAAATGAAGTACGCAGCCAAATTTGATTGCAAGGTCGCATGTGCGTCATTTCTGTTATGCAATACTGTAAATTACTTTCAGTCTAGACATAATTAACATATTTGATTTATGTTTTTTCTTCCTTTCTCATTTTATCATTATGTCATGTACATGACCAGCAGCTGTGACACGAATGACTTCCTTGATGCGTGGTTTCACTTTCGTTCTACGTTAGATTGATACTTCTGGTTTAACTCCACTTGAAAAATTTGCAAATCAACTAACGTTATATTCTTCACTAGCCAGAATCCTCGATATATATAAAACCCGGAAGTTCCGATGCAGTACTATAGTAAGCCGCTAGGGAGCCAAAAATCTACTCGTTTCAAGGACACCCACCCACGCACCAATTATCAATACAATCCACCCAGGCATTCTAGGTTTATGCTAGTCAACTATACACACAAACGCTACGGAAAACATAGCCTTCTAGCGAAGGTACTAGTAATTGTATTTTCCTAAAGAATGCATAGACATACATGTACACGACGATAAACGGAAATATGCATTAACCCGGTTGTCCCGCTATGTATATGAATGATGTATTTAACATTTCTGCAACAATACATTCAAGTAATTTTACCACAACACAAATATAGATACGTAAAGATGCCAGGATTCATAGAGATGCCTGTATTTTCCCATATCCAGCCTCAACAGGTACCGCCTCCGTACCAGCCTCCACCGTACAGTGCCGCAGCGCCGGTAGGTTTCTTATCTGTGTATTAACATTTGATGTGTTAGCTGTATGAACATGCACTGATAAAAATGCATTTATAGGGAATTTAATGGTAGATTGAACATACAAATTTCTGATACTCAAAAGCCTTTGCAGAAAAGAGATGACGATTTCATCATTAGCACATTGCCCGATTGATAAGTAACTGGTAGCAAATTCAATGTTTATCCAGCTATTCTATCCAATCATATCACATTATAATTGTACTCATCTTCATGCTTTCATGTAATACACGAATAAAAAAGAAAATGAATGAATGAATGAATGAATAAATAGATGAATGGACGAGCCAATGAAAGCTCCGTAATAATCTGATCCTGCAAAGCTTCATATAATAACCAAACTGTCTCTTTTTGTCAATTTGATGTCGTCATTGCCGTCGTTAGTACTATAAATATGTTCTCCGCTTGATTTAAGATATGTCCCTCTTGGGGCACCCGGGCCCCTCTGACAAACTTAATTAGCCTATTTCAGTCATATAGAACAAGACACCGCGCATGTGTTGTCCTTGGTTTCCATGGCTGTGGTAAGACAGTCATCGCTGAATAATTTATAACTACGTATTGCTCACATCATGCCATTTCGAAAATTACGATACTGCCAAACAATAGGTTGTTAGCCAATTGGATTTTGTGTGTGCGTGATCATTGCAACCGGAAGAAAGTACGGACTTCATTTGGACAATGTATACTGAAATATTTGTATGACGTTATATGTATGTTTCCTCTTTATCTGTTTAAAGAAATCGGAGTTGAAACCTCGACAGAGTTTTCATGATAGAGTTCAGCGATTACGGAGCTATCCGCGTGTCCAAAATAGTGTCCCATTGTCCATAGTGGCAAAAAAGCAGAACTCTTTGCGAATGCCACATCGTAGAATTGTCCCAACCCCAATTTACCCGACTTTTGGAAGCAGAACATTGTTTGTGGTCTGACATGAAGGATATCAAAAGGAAAACAGCCATGACCACGCCTAACCTCACAACAATCGGCTAAACAATAATTATCCAATTATCCTCAGAATTTCGACAACACAAAATAACCTGAATTTCAAAAGCAGAACAATATATAGTAAGATATACATGTAGTAAGATGATTAAAGGGAAAGCAGATATGACAACGCCCAACCGCACAACAATCAGCTGTACAGTAATTATCTAATGATCCTCAGAATAATAGGATCACCTTGACGTCGTCAGGCGTGACGTCAACAGGTTGTCGTGTGTGACGCAGAATATTAAGAGTTGTACATTGTTGTTGACACCTGACGCTGTGTGGTAACATTACACTGTACTATGAGTGTTTCTCCAAAAGATGAGGTAACGTGTTATTTACAATATGGGGCTAGCGGGATGCTATTTCAAAATTTTAGACCAGTTTGTGGCACGATCTTTTTTTTTTCAGTAGAATCTCTCCAAATAGCGAGCAATGTGTTGACGTCGTATAAACGGTTTTACTAACGGTACATGGGCCACCGGAATTGCTTAATGCATGCATGAACGTCATGGAATTTATGAAAGTATATCGCTATTCGTGGCAATGAAATCTAGATCTAGTTACTTCTAAGGACTTCAGATGACCGCTAAGAAAAAGTGTTCCGTTGATAACTCGTTCTTAGATATGCCGAGTGTACACTCGTATTGTGGTTGCCCATATGCTTGTGTAGCAATCTTGGTCAGGTTCGCGGATTGGGATGCGAAAATTGCACAACTCATGATGTATACGTAAGGATGCCGACAAACTGTTGTTGTCGACAGATACTGCAGTCGATGGACAATTCGTTCACGATTTGATGGTGAAACCTTCACAAAGCCGGGGTAGTCACTGTAGAGCTGCTAAAGTCCACACGTGTACCGTGGGCCAATAAAGGCCTACTTTACATTTCCAAACCGGGGCCCGACCTGGCAGCTTTCGGGAGCTAAGATCATATAAAAGAAATGAAACTGCGCAAGACGTAAAGAGAATAGTGTTTATTTTTACGTATACATCTTTATTTCTTTTTCCACAAAACAGCACGGCCGGGCCCCAGTTTGGAAATGTGACCTTAGCTTTAATGAAATAGTTGTACGTCATCAAGTAGTGTATCTGGTAAGACGCATCGCACACTCATGTCATTGTTGTTTTAAGATATCCTCAAAAAACAAGTCTTCACTAACGTTTACGTTTGACGCAATGTTTACATTTGAACATCTCTCTTACCCAGGGACCGCCGCCGCCACAGTACGGCCCGGGCCCCCCACCCCAAGGCTACGCTCCTCCACCCCAGGGGTACGCTCCCCCACCCCAGGGATACGGACCCCCACCCCCAGCCGGATATGCACCCCCACCCCAGGGGTATGCTCCGCCACCCCAGCCGTACGGCGCCCCACCCCAGGGATACGCTCCGCAGCCTGTTCAGCCGGGCTATCCACAAGCACAGCAGACCACAGTAGTGGTGGCGCAGCAGCAGCCTACTACTGTTGTTGTCCAGAGGCGTCGGTGGGCTTTCTTCTTGCACAATTCCGTTTCCGTAGTTGTACAGTACTCTCCAAGCAGAGGTTGGTGGGGAAAATCGTGACCGTTTCCTTATATGCCGTATTTGCCGACCAGCCTCCCCACCAACCTCTGCTGGGGCACGGAAGCTCAAATGCTGTTAACAGCTAATCGCTATCCTATCAAACTCCACTCCACGTATAGCGACTTTGTTGGTGGGGAGGCTGGTCGAAAATACGGCATATAAGGAAAAGGTCACGATTTTCCACACCAGCCTCTGCTTGGAGAGTAGTTGTTCAGTGAATACTACCGTTCTGTGCAGCCAAACTTTGCAGCTTGTCTAAAAACCGGATCACAGGTGACTGTAGTACTTTCCATCGATTTGGTCATTTAAAAAAACTCGATTTGGTCATTTAAAGTGTTTTACGAATATTATTTCTTCATGCGTTTTTGATATCATCCTTGCAGGAACGAGGTGAACCACTGTCTGCACTGCATAATCACCTTGTTCTTCTGGCCATGGGTCTTCGTGTGGATCGTCTTGGTGAGTAAGGTTTCCAAACCTCTTGACAAATCTGTTTTCTCACATTTTATTCCTTTATATCAGAAAAGAAAACTGTACAGTACATAGTGCAATGAAAAAAATACTTCACGCCTTTGTACTTTGTACACCTATTTTTCAATTTCATTTCCTTTTTGTTGTTTATCCAGTGTATGATGGAAGGTGACTAAAGAAAGATCGACCTGGTTTCCATAGCAACAGATGAACATACTCCACTCTCCCCTCTCTACAAACCAAGGCTGCCATCATATCCGTCAATGGAATGATCCAAACCTTTCACCCAGGAGCTGAAGATACAACAATAACCTATGTTCACCTGTCTGTCCGTCGTATAAACCTTTCTCCCGATGCGGCCATGATAGATCGAAAACGAGGTCAATGTGGCAAACAAATGACTATCCACCGTAATTAGCAATTTAACCAATGATAGCATGGCAATTACAAAATCGACCATTAAGAGAATGGCTGCATGTCCGTCAAATATTTGCATTGTTATGTTCATATTTTGCATCTCTTAAGGGACTATGGGATCAGTCTACTCTAATCCAAATTACTACATCTTTGAATCAAGACACTAGTTATCATAGATGTTATTTAAAACTAAATGGAGCTGATTTTAGAAATAAGTTTTGTCTGTTTGCCGCATTGACCTCGTTTTCGATTTATCATGGCCGCCGCGTAAGAAAGGTGTATTGACTATTCGACTTCCTCGTTCCCCTATACCTTACAACACTTTGAGGGCGGTCTTGAATACAGTGTACATTAATATCACCGAAGTTGCTCAGCGAAGTCAATGTGCACAGAAATATATATTTGTAAAGTTAAGATATGAATGTAATCCAGAAGATAATTACTAATAAGCTTGTATGGAAATTGTATGTTAACCTATATTAGAAATTTATGGTCACTCCGATGTAATGTTATGGTGTGATCCAATTGCAGTTATGCAATATATTATATTTAGTTTTTTTGTCTAATATTTCATTCCATTTTATGGACCAAAACCTTACGGGGGAGAGAGAAACTTGTGCTCATTTCAATTTATACCATCATATCGTTTTATTACATAATCGGGACTGTGCATATCATATGAAGACATTGTTTTTGTACTGTACAAGGTATGAAGATGATATCCAAGAAAAAATATATATCGTAATAATCTATAAAACTAATCGGGTGGGGGAGGGGGGTATATGGTTAATCTGCAAAGTTTTATTCAGGAAAATTTGTCTCGACGATGTGTATGAACGTACTTTTTGGACGATAGTTTGCATATTACAATGACGCCTATGAGCATGTATTTTGCACCAACGGAGCTGATGAGTGTCTCTATCAAACTTTCAAAAAAAAAACCTTTCAAATCAACGTAAATTTGTAAATGGATATGTCACAATCGTTATGTTCGTCATTTGTATAATCATGTACATTTGTTATTCAACTATGATATATTTCATATCGTTTTATTGTGCCATCTACTTACGTGGATTTTCAATCTTTACGATGAAATATCTAGTCTTAAGAACGAAGTAGAGAAATATTTAGATCAGTACTCTAGTTCCACGATTGTTTAAGATCTATGGGTTATACCATAAACATAACAGCATATTGTCTATGAAGATGTGTTATAAAGGAAAATTTGGATGTATCTTGCAATTACCAAGACTGGAATCTTAAATTTTGAATAAGTGCTTATCCATACTCTTAGCTTGTGTTGGTGAGTCGTTTTTTTTAAACTACTTTTATTGATATATATATTCAATTACAATGTAGTGACTCCTGTAGGTCATGGTTCCCTTGTTTGTCACTTTTCCATCCTTTTTGTTTGTTTGAACCTTTGTGAATTCATGAAAGCTCAAATTGGCCCGCAGTCCGCTTTCCATTGAGGTCATGACGGGAGGTAAGGCAAGGGCCAGACAAAATACAGATGAACAGTTTACATGATTTAAAGTCCCAATAAACTTACACATATTTTACACATACATGGTACAAAATACGTAGCAGTAAGAGCTGCTGTCCGTTCGTTTTATCGTTTGCCCATTTTGGTGCGCTCAAGACAAGAATCCCTGCACCCAATAATTGACGTGTATTGACCAGCAACAACTTGAAACCGTAATAAAGTTAGCACACATACCACCAGACAGCAGTGTGGTGTAGTGTTACATCCCGTGACCACGGTTACCTTTGTGTAGGCTTCTCACGGTGACAACACGACCCACGGTGAGCTGACACCCAACCCGGGGAGGACATGTTTGGGTAGTGCGTTCCCTTGGGAGCTGTCTCTGTCGTGCCATAGCAAAGAGGTAAGTTTGTAAATGGATTTGTAAGATGTACTGCCTCAATCATGGTAGAGCATTTTTAGCTTGTGATTTACACTGTGAAACCTACAGGTGGAAATAACCCTTACATGTCAAAGTCACGGTCAGGATTCGTCGCCAACAAGTTAGGTTTATTTCCTGCTCCGACTTACTGATTTCAAAATGGCGTCACACACTTACAGAACATCACAACGTTACATTCGAGTTTTTTTTTTTTTTAGACATTCACGTAAGATTTTTGCCAAAATGATAGAGCTATGCCACTTGTTACTGTGTCAGGCCGAGAACTAGAATTCCACCTGATGTTTGGAAAGCGAAAAAAGTCATTTGTTGCTGTTAAAAGTTTCTAATCTTGTCTTTTCGTTTAAAGATCATTTAGCATACAAAGTTATCGATGATTCACCATGAAAATGGCGAGAGAATAAATCGTAAAATCTCGCCTGTGCATATGGGAGAGTGAATATTAAGTGGAGCAATGTTGACCAAGATAGAATTGTGTTTTGGGCCTAACTCCAGTTTGCCTTACGTCTTTTGTGTAGATATAAGATGGTGGTGGGTGTCAGTACTTCCTCTTGGATCGAAAGAAAGTTATAGCTACACGTACGTAACGTTAGTAACGCTACATGTAACATTACTACTTCCGTTTGCGAGTGACGTTCGTAACATTTCTTTCTCTCTTCCGTTTCCTTATAGCCTAAACTGTTGCGGATCAACTTTTCCTTGGCATTTTGGTGTTGACGATCTTTTAAATGGACAAAGGACCACCGCCACCTGGTTATGTGCCACAGGTAAGTCATTTTGGCGACGCCTAAGATGCGGAGCATTTTCTTGTTTCACGGCCAGGACATGCACATATACAGGTTTATTTGCTTGATTTGTACTAGGTTATGAAGAATTCCTTCAAATTATATAGAACTCTAGAGAATACAACTGCGGAGGAAGTGCTACAATACATTAGTGTTAAGTTATACGAATTCCCTAGTAAGAATAGAAAGGAATGAACTTCTATAGCTAAAAATTATGTATATTTTTTAGTTATAGTTTATCTGTGCAATGAATATGAAAATATCATTATTGCTTCGAAATTATTAGAACTCCATAGATAATTAATGATGTCGTTGGTAGACTCTGGAACGTTACTACTGTTTTCCTATACTAGCCGGGGTACGGGGCACCGCCACCGCAGGGGTACGGGGCACCTCCACCCCAGGGGTATGGGGCACCTCCTCCCCAGGGGTATGAGGCACCTCCACCCCAGGGATATGGGGCATCTCCACCCGGTGCGTACGGGGCTCCTCCTCCAGGGGGATACGCCCAACCACCACCGCCTGGGCCAGGGTACGGGCAACCGGCACCAGGGTACGGGCAACCGGCACCAGGGTACGGGCAGCCGGCACCAGGGTACGGACCACCGCCTCCCGCGGCAGCCCAGCAGCAGACTACCGTCGTCATGGCCCCAACTGCACCGCAGACAGTGGTCATCCAGAATGAACGGTAAGGACAACACTCTGACGTGATGAAAAATTGTGGTATAATCAATTGTTCAGTACAAAAAAGGCGTATAAGATTGATTAAATGTGGGCTTTGGGAGAAGATAATGTTGGAGTGAGTTTTTTTTTACACAACTCACACTGTAGGACGGCAACCAGCTCGCTACGACGGAATTTTATAGACAAAACTATCTTTCTATTCTGTGTGTGTTTGTTTTCTTTTCACTCATACTGTCACTTTTCCTGCCTTCATAGACAAAGACGTTTTTTATGCTTTGTATGTTTATGGTCTATGTATTTAAGTCGCAGCACGATCGACGTCTAGGGAAATATGAACCTTAACGTACCAAGTAAGGAAAATACAACAAGATAACTCTGTCGTCTTATTGATTACCTGTATTACTATTGCAGCCGTGACAAGGTGAACCACGCCCTGCACTGCATCATCAGCTTCTTCTTCTGGCCCTGGATCTTCGTGTGGATCTGTTTGGTGAGTTTCATGAAAAAATAACAGAAAATAACAGAACAAATATTCCCTTGCATAAATATATAAAATGTGTCCTGTACCTAATTTGAGGATCACAGTCTTAACATTTGTTGTTATTCTTTCCTTGCAGTGCATTGCCGAGGGTTAATTACGGAATTGACCAACAATGGGCACAACATCAAGACGACTGCCTTACACCCCAATTCCGCTAGGAGACAACCTTGCTGCGAACGCACTGCTAGCTAAGAGCGCTCAATGAATTTCATAGACTGAAAAGAAAATAATCTTTTCATGTTTTGTGTGATTTGCTGTTTCTTTAATCATACTTTTGAGTTACATTTTTACATTTCATATTTCAATAATGAAATCAAGTGTTGCAGTTGCACAAAACTAATTTTGGTCGCAACCAGGTCGCCATGCAATAGCTGCCATGTACTGAGGAATCACATATCTTCAGCCGAGTTTATATTTGGGGCTGTCTGAAGCCATGCTTGTGTTTATATTTACGTATTGCAGTGATATTTCATTTACAAATGCGTTTTGATTTTTTTTATTCAGCATTAAACATAACTTGAATGTATGCAATGAACATCAGTGATCATGAAGTTCACATTATACACCCATTCTACGACAGCATCAAAACAAATTCTACATCATCAGTATAAGGCATACATATGCATGCTTTCAAATTGTGATTTTAGGAATGACAGAAACTATCTATTTCCAACTAAGCGTAATTAAAAGAGGTACACCGCATTATTCTTCTAAGATAATTGTTGCAAACAATTGTAATAGATAAAACATCATATTTTGTGCCAGTATGTACGTCGACATGTAATTATAAGCCTTTCGGACACTTATTCAATGGAGCTCGCTTGAAGAATGTATTATTTGGACGTTGCCAACTAATGAATATATTTCAATAAATACAGATGTTTCTTCCTTCTTACTTGCGTACGCGTCGTTCGTGAACATGTATGATAAAGAAGGATGCTATAGAATCATTCCCGCTTGGTGTAGACTGTGCTGAAAAAGTAGTTAGTCTTAGTTTGGGCGAAAAACGATTGGACTGCATGAATGCCATGATTATACTATAAAATATCTTTAATAGGAGGAAGGAAAAAGTTAAATTTTAGCGACAGAATTTCCCCGATAAAAATATGACCGTTCGGTCATTTGGAGAATCTTCTCACAGCGGTCATACGTGGTACTGCAGATAGAGCTCTATTAGAACCGGGTGGTCCAATCCTCCATCCTTTACCAACACTAGGCACAAGGAGGCGTTTCAAAGTCTTACTATTTGCTATCAACGCCACACATGTCAAGAATACTGAAATTTCGCCAGTACAACTCTTCTAAAATCCCCGTCACGAATCAAGAACTGAGCTCGACCGACCTGCTGACGGCCAATTGGGCATTTTCTACCAAAGTACGGCGATAACTTAAGGGCTTCGGGCGATTTTTTAGCAGCTCTTTCGTTGGATCATGGAATTTAACATCCGTGTGATTTCAGCTGTGTGCCACAAGGGCCGACACACCCAGCCCAGAGTCGGGAAAGATTTTTAGCGAAAAATACGATCGACCTGCGGGTGATTTTGAAATTCTGTGAGCTGCAGCCGATGTAAAATTCTCCCGGCGCGTGTGCTCAAAGACGTCTAGATTACTCTCCAAGCAGAGGCTAGGCTGTTTTTTTAACGTTTTTTAGTCGTTTTGTATTGTATCTTGTATTGTCAAAACCTAGCGTACTTCAAGAAAAATGACAAAATAGAAAGCCCTATCGCGATAAAAACGACTAAAAAAACGTTAAAAACGACCGGAGCCTAACCTCTGCTTGGAGAGTAGTCTAGATGGGCGTTCCTCCAGAAGCCTGCTAACTATAGCTAAAGTCGCAATGGCAACAATCTTGTGTTAGTCACAAGGACGATGATTAAATCTTTAAGCCCATTCAGGCCATCGAGGGTAGTGCCATCAATTTCTTGTCTTGCCTTCGTTATTTCTAGAATTATCGGAGTCGCCACACTTCATTGTTCTCATCAAACGGTCCCTTTGTTAAAAAGGTGGGGCTTTTCGTCTCCCTCTGCTTCCAAAAAAGAAGTCAAACCCAACCTGTTTAGAAAAGGCAACACTAGTATAAGAGTAGAATATTAATATATTGTTTATAACTGTCCATTGTCACTTGTATATCTACTATGTTTACGCCATGTACTTGCAATTAGCTCTCAGGCACGAACTTGCAAATAAACTTCTTCAACCTATTCAAAGAAAAAAAGAGGAGTTAGTGAATTTTCAATAAAGGAAATCAACTACATATTGATCTAACCGTATTCTGCCTGAACGTTAAACCGCATCTACATTCATCATAGCTGCAAGACCCCAGAATAATGAGGTCGGTGCACACGTGCATCCTTGCAGGGCGTCACCCGAAAACCGACCGGCAGGTCACTATATCACGTGTCGGCAAACAGATGTCCGGCTTAAGCTTATTTACGCTTGTCATTTTCGGTAGTGATAATCTTGCAGGACAAAAGTTTCACTTCCCAAATCTCACCTCAACTCTTATATCTCTATTCAGGTCATAGTTGACTCAGATTTTTTTATCGGATCTAGGACAGGACAAACTTTCGTTGGTTTAAGATAGTTACATTGGGAGAGTTGCGTATAGATCCATTCACCTGATAAGACAGGATAACACTGTTACTACATAATTAATGTTTGTTCAGGTGCCTTTCATTCACGAAAGTCATCTCCGATAAAACTATAAGACTCAAGCGGGTTAGTCTTTGTTGTTGCTAGGCCCTTACGTTGTTACCAAATGAACAATGTGTATACAGACAACGCGAACTTAAATGCATTTACAGTGTTTACTTTAAGTTGTTGTTGTTATAGCCAGTATCATTGAAAAATGACCTGTGACAGGTTGTACTACTGGATCACACTGTCCATAACGCCGGTGCCAGGTACGGTAGACCCCGCCCTTAAGACATGGCCAGGTACGATGACGTCGGTACCAACCAGAGATCGGAACAGATCATCCACAGTACCATCACGAGACGACTCCTTTCTTCTGCGTGTCCTTTAAATTGTGGGATTTGTTGAACAGGAGTCAAACGCCGCCACATCATCAGACCAACCACATCAAGACTTCGCGAGAGAGTACCTGACGCAGTGAGTGGAATTTGATATATTATTTCTCCCTTTCCGTTACTTTCATTATTATACCTGAGGATATCATTTTATCTCTAAAACGCAGTGATCTTTAAAGCTAAGACGATATATTCGAGGAGATTTTTAATATTTGTTAATTCGCTTCATCCCTTCCCCCCTTTTCCCTGTAGTCCGTATCGCCAGTGAAAAGATTTCCTTGTCAAAATGTCCTTTAAAAATTACATTAGTTGCCTCTGTTATCCTCCCAACTCAAGCAGCCTACGTGAGACTGGGGAAGACCTAGGGAAACAAAAACGCCAAATATCATGTCTTCCTAATAACATGTCTTTCTAAGATGCCATCATGCCTTTTGAATTAAGATCGGATAATTAACCAAAATGACATCATGGTGAGAGTTTTAGGCACAATGTCTGTCACTGTGTTTTCAAACATCTTGTGAGGTCGAGACGAATGACCTAAATTTCACTTTTTCTGGAACTAGCTGTTTGCGGTTAGCCTTTGCGTGCACATTCTTACTTACTCTTTATTCAAATACTGGTGGGAAATTTGGACACGCTCTGAATATAGTCAGTCACGTCAGCCGTTTATAGCACGGTGTTTTCTATTAAATGGTCTTCAATGGAGAGATCTTTAGTTCATAGCAGAAAGGGAGGCCCGTACAAGAAGCCAACTCAAGTCTTTGTCAGTAGAATTTAAGGTGGTATCTCACTGTACTTGGGGCACCGGTGCGGCACTGCGGGGTTTGAAAATGACTCAACGAATTTCAGAGATGAAGAACGGATTTTCTCACGTTTTGTATATCTTGTTGTCTTCTAAGTCAGACTTTTACATATTACTCAATAGCTAAATTACACGTATAAGAAAGCCGCAGCAAACAAACCCTACAGTGCCGCACCGATGTACCAAGTACAGTGAGATGCCATCTTTGGTTGGACAAAAGAATTCCTTTAATGTTGCGTTTCATTCCACTACAGAACATCGTCATCATGGCTTCTGTGAGATTCACCCTTCTCAGCTGTGCCGTGTTCCTACTGGTATCCTGTCATTTCGGGCAGGCCTGCTGGCCCCGGGGTTCGGAGGGCGAGACACGTCCCACCATGCGCCCTGGGGTAGGAGACCGTCCTGAGGGCGGAGACCGTCCCGAGGGCGGAGATCGTCCCGAGGGTGGAGACCGTCCCGAGAGTGGAGACCGTCCCGAGGGTGGAGACCGTCCTGAGGGTGGAGACCGTCCCGAGGGTGGAGACCGTCCCGAGGGTGGAGACCGTCCCGAGGGTGGAGACCGTCCCGAGGGCGGAGACCGTCCCGAGGGTGGAGACCGTCCCGAAGGTGGAGACCGTCCCGAGGGTGGAGACCGTCCCGAGGGTGGAGACCGTCCCGAGGGTGAGGACCGTCCCGAGGGAACAGATCGTCCCTAGGGAACAGATCATCCCGAGGGAGAAGACCGTCCCGAGGGAGAAGACCGTCCCGAGGGAGAAGACCGTCCCGAGGGAGAAGACCGACCTACTGGCGATAGTGCCTGAGCTGTCGTTAGCTCCCGTACAGTCCCTGTTGTTTTGGGGGAGCGTTCGTAAAGTGATGATCGTATATATTAATTGTAAAAAATGATATTTCCTACAGAATTGCTCTGAGTTACCTGGAGTCAATCGAAATTTTGACCGTCCCCAAACCTATGAAGAAATATATTTAAAGGAGTAGTTGTGTTAACAAACAGGAGTGAATTCATTATCATTCATATCGTGTGTTAAGCTTTTACGGCTCTGTAAAAGGGCAAGTCATGATCAAGCACGGCGAGCTGAGAAATACCTACTTTCTGTAGAACAAATAAAAACATCTATGTGCAATTTGAGGGACTGTGTCTTTATGTTGGTACCGGTACGGTGTGTTCAGTATAATTGTCACCTTTCAGCTGTGATGTAGATAACAACTTTATATAGATCATAGGTAAACATAAAAGTACTTACACTGAATAGCTTTAAACAACATATTGAGTGACCAACCGTTAGCTAAGGTGGGACTGCAGGGCTGGTGTCTTACGCTAGAGAGCGGTTATACACCGTCTATACGAACACAGTTAACTGACATAGATCTAGAGGTCGTTGTTTGTCGTAACTTGAACTTGGTGAATTCACCATTTCTTTGTCTGACAGTTAAAAGAACATACAATGGGAAAATGTCAGTAGCCATATAGGGCGGGTTTTCGTTGCCTACACTTAAAGAGAAGCGATGTTAGCCTCACTCACGACTGATTGAGCTTTGATTTTCAAAAATTCAATTTTTTTGTGTGCACTTTTCTACGCAATTAAATGAAACAAGTCTATTTCATTTCGTACCTAGCCTGAGTACCATCCTTCGTAGTGACTACTGGCTCACTACTTACGCTTGCTTTGCTTTTATTCTATGTGGTAGGGGCGCTGATTGGCTAGTTAGTTTCAAAGTTGGCTGAGGTTTTCTTATTGGGAGAGGGAGTTTGCCATAGAGGGAAATTCGAGGCAAACTCTCTTTCCCGGCATTAGAGAACCTTAGCCAGCTTTAAAACTAGCTATCCAATCACCCCCCCCCCCCCCCCCACACACACACACAAACACAGAAAATAGAGGTTTTCTTATTGGGAGAGGGAGTTTGCCATAGAGGGAAATTCGAGGCAAACTCTCTTTCCCGGCATTAGAGAACCTTAGCCAGCTTTAAAACTAGCTATCCAATCCCCCCCCCCCCACACACACACACACAAACACAGAAAATAGAAGTCAGTCCCGCTTAAAGTCTGTGACGCTAGTACTACAGATCTGTACACAAACAATCCTTTCCAATAAAATCCTTAGATGGAATCTTTTTCTCTTCTTCTGATGCTGCCATGAGACACACCGACCTCTGGCAAACTCGATTGCACTGTCCGTGACGCTGGTGCCAGGTACGTAGACCCCGTGAATGCGCTTGACCAGGTACAATGACGTCGGCTCTAACTAGAGATCAGATGACCCACAGTACCGCCACGGGAAGGCTCATTTCGTCGACGTGTCGCTCAAATTGTGGGGTGTGTTGATCTGTAGTCATTAGACCAACAACATCAACACGCAAGAGAGTACCTGAATCAGTGAGTGGACCCTGATATACTGTTTCTCCCTTTCCGTTTTACTTTCTTAATTATTCTTGAAGGCAACCCTAAAACGTAGTCGTCTTATACCTTTTAAATTGAGTAATTGGTTGATTAATTGATAAAAATGACTTTGGAGAGGGTTTTCCGTGCCATAGTCAGCAGACTTTTCAGATATCTTGTAGGGTTGTGACAAGTTACCTAAATTCTCATTTTTTTCTGGAACTTGTCGTTCATAGTTAGCCTCTGTATGCACATGTCTACATACTAACTCTTAATTCAACCGTTGATGAGGAATTTTGACACAATCTAAATTAAAAGTCAACCTCAGCCGTTTGAAGCAAAGTCAAGATATGTTTTCTATTCAGAATGTAGAAATCTAATTCCACGTCCTTTTAGAAAAAAAGAATCCGTTTCAGTGCAAAGACCGTTAGAGTTCGGGGTAGGCTTCTAGTTTTGTGTAAGAATAAGAAGCCAAGCCAAGTATAAGAGTATCTTGAAATGTTCGCAGTGGATTAATTTTCGTGGTTTTCGCAACATGTATTTCTCCTCCTCCCTTTTGCCCAAGATCCGGGCATTGATACGGTTTACATTCCGTTTTAACCTTCGCCTAGAAGGCTATATATACTCGACTTTTTTTTGTCTGTCTGTCTGTCTGCTTGCCTGCCTGTCCGCATGTCTGTCTGTGTATCCGTCTTTCTGTCTGTCTGTTTGCCTGTCATTCTGTCTGCCTTCCTGTCTGCCTGTCTGTCTGTCTATCTGCTTTAACATATTTACATTATACAGTATGACAAAATAAGAGACATTTTGCAACATTGCTTTCTGAACCTCTGGAAAGTGCGCTGTGCAGTTTTTCACACAATGGCATCAGTGGCAGTTGCGGCCGATGCACACAAATGCATGGTACGCTGCAAATATTTGTTTACCAGATCTTTGTCAGTACGAGAGAAGTCAGTGACACCAAATCGCATACCTGTTCCATCTTAGGGCCTCAACACTGCTAGCAAGTTCATTTGGTGCTACGCATTTTATGTTATCCCTTTTAGAAGGCATAAAGGCGATATTAGCCGTTTAAACAACTGCTATTTCATAATCAATATCATAAACTTTGTGGAGTATGGTGTATACGGTATCGGAAAAGAAGGAGATCTAATCATTGGAAATGGCATCTCGCAGAGATACTCGGAACGCCATTACAGCCTAAGGCCTTGCTTTACTCATTTGCATACATATTATGAGATTCTTGATAAAAAAGTGTTATTCGACCTTCCCCTTCTTTGCTGTCACCCAAGCACGTTAACTCCGAGGTGGTCTATCGGGGGGGGGGGGGGGGGGATATGAGCAGGCCAACTGCAGGTGGATACTGTTCCGTTATGTCCTCTTTCGGTCAATACTGACCTAAAGCCTACACATGATAGTCAAAGCTGTGAGTCTAAATTGTGTTGTGTTTTTTTCGCTATTCCTCTGCAGGACGTCAGCATGGCTTCTGTGAGATTCACCCTTCTCAGCTGTGCCGTGTTCCTGCTGCTTTCCTGTCATTTCGGACAGACCTGCTGGCCCGGCCTGCTGGACCAGCTGTTTCCTGCAGCTGAGGACGAGACACGTCCCACGAAGCGCCCTAAGCCTACGACTGGGACAGGAGACAGCTCCGAGACAGGAGACGAGAGCACTGGGGCAGGAAGCAGCTCCGAGACAGCAGACGAGCGAAGCAGCTCCGAGACAGCAGAGGAGCGAAGCAGCTCCGAGACAGCAGACGAGCGAAGCAACTCCGAGACAGCAGAGGAGCGAAGCAGCTCCGAGACAGCAGACGAGCGAAGCAGCTCCGAGACAGCAGACGAGCGAAGCAGCTCCGAGACAGGAGACGAGCGAAGCAGCTCTGAGACAGCAGAGGAGCGAAGCAGCTCCGAGACAGCAGACGAGCGAAGCAGCTCCGAGACAGCAGACGAGCGAAGCAGCTCCGAGACAGCAGACGGGAGCCAAGGGGCAGGAGGCCGTCCCGAGACAGGAAACCAGCGCCCTGGGGCAGGAAACCAACGCCCTGGGGCAGCAGGCCGCTCTTCCCGAGGGCGCGGTCGTGACTGAGCTATCAGTCGCTGTGATTTTGGAGACCGTTCGTAAAATGTTGACCCTATACCTTAATTGCAGAAGTGATATTTTAGATAGTACTTCTTTGACTTATGTGGAGTCCATTGCAATTTTGTACTAAAACACGTGAAGAAATGAATCTATGGAGTCGTGTTTACAAACAGGAGTGAATACATTATCTGATACGACAAAATGTTCTTTTATTCACTTATTTTCACCCAGTAGCTTATTTGCTCAAGAACTTTAACGGGGTCTGCAAAAAGATAAAAGAGCTAATCATGATCAGGCAGTTAGAGCCAGGAATATCTACATTTCGTAAAGAACTAATAAACAGAATGAGCAATATCAGGACGATACGACTTTGCCTTTGTTTTTTTAGAACTGTGATATGTAAACGACAAAATTGCATACCACGAGGAAACGTACACATATATATATCCTCGCTAAATAGCTTTAAACAACGCCATGAGTTTGTCGTGCAAGTGTTGAGTGTAAGTTACCGACCGTTCGATGTGGCAGGACTGCAACGACGGTGCGTTACGCTAGAGGGCGGTTATACGCCGACTATACTAACGCAGATACTTACTAGTAATCGTTGTTTGTCGTAATTCGAACCTGGTGAACTTTGGCCTTTCATTGTTTGACAGTTCAAAGAGCAATGAAAACACTGGAAGCCATATTGGACCTCCTCCCACCGCCTACACTATAACGACTAACTAACGTAACCCACAGTTGTGTCGTGAAAGTCTGGGGTATTTTCGAGAATTAGAAGAAATATGAAGAGTTTTGGATTATTCATAGTTTCCATGGTAGCGTACTTAACATCAGTTTACACTGGAACTCCAAACGAGATAGTAGGAGCTGTGCTCAAGAGCCTTCCTGTGGCAACGCTGGTTGTTTTCGTGCAGGTGGGTAGTTTTATATAAAGGCTTTGCGTTCTAGGGTTATGATATTATGTCTTTTAGAGTCGGTATCAGTGAAACAGTGCCATCTACTCAAAAGTGCCCAAGAACTTGCAAGGAAATGGTAACGTTATCATAGTTTTGATAAAGTTAACTGATATACTGTACAACAAAATAATGAGAACGCAGACACAATAGACTAGTCCGGTGATGTGTATGTAAGCTTGTTCCTATTAGACTTAATCAAGGCTCAATGATTCTCATGCTTAACGGGAATCTAAAATTTTCAAATTCGAGAGCAATACCGTTTTACAGTAACCCACAAGCACGTTTGATAACACTTGTGCCGGATCGACTTAAACGGCCAACTTACGTACATTGTATACCTTCTGGACACTATCATGTGTGACTATGGTACATGAAGTACAAATGACCTATGAAATAAGTAGAATAAATATCATTAATCTACATTTCATATTTGCTGAAAATGTCAGGTCCCAATGTTGAGGGGAATAAATAAATATCTTTCTTTGTATTCTTATAGGCGGAGAAGAAGTGTCACACGACGTACGCACGCCTCCTGGCGACTGGTCTGATGTTCTCAGCGCTGGGAGACTTCTGTTTGTTCTGGATACACTCAAAAGAATGGTTTATTTTCGGTAACTCAGCTCAACTATGCAGTATTGCTCTCATTTGCTATGAATCAATTTCCTTTTCTTTCTCTACCCCCCCTCTCTATCTCTCCCTCTGTATGTGCACTGAGTAGGATGTGAAGTTGGTTTGTGTATGTATTTGTGTGTCAAAGAAAATTGTGTGTGTTTGCGTGAGTGCTGGTGTGTGTGTGTTTGGTGGAGAGAGAGGGGGAGTTGGGGAGAGAGAGGGCCGTATTTCAACTATCTCAACACAATGTCTAACCCTGTGGCAATGGATATACTGTTTTTCGGAAAGCAGCATAAATATTACTCCGCACAATATTGTTTATTGCATGTATATGTCCGTTTGTATTCCCGTAGGTCTCCTAGCATTCGCCGTGGCACAGCTTCTCTACGCCTTGGCTTTTGACGTCACTCGCGTCACCTTTGACGGTACCACCGTCGTCACCATGGCAACCGCAGTCCTGACGTACGTCTACATCCTCCCCGGGTTAAAGGGCGTCATGACATCACTGGTCGGCTTGTACGTCATCCTCATCTTCTCCATGACAGCTGCGGCGACGTCACGTTTACGTCGGGACGTGACGTGGCCACGACTGTCCGCCTGCGTCGGCGCAGTGCTGTTCGTCGTGTCCGACTTTGTCCTGGCCGTGAACAAGTTCCGCTTCCCCATCCCACATGCTAGGTTTCTCAACTTGTCCACGTACTTCGTTGCACAGTGCCTTATAGCATTCTCTGTTCTTGAGTCTGGGGAAGATATCAAAGCTTTGGGTACACCCAAAAGACGGGGAAAAGAAAACTGATCATATTACGTCAATGAAGGTTCAGGTGATAAGATAATTCACAGATTTTGTGAGCGATCAGGTGGCATCCACTATCTTTGGCCCGTGACTGAAAAAATAAGTTTCATCAGCCACTGACGAAAGGTAGTGAATACAACCTGAAACGTTCCATCATTTACAAAATCTATTGGTGTTCCGGAGCAACAGTTATCTTGTATATAATTACGTTACCATTTCTAGGGAGCTTGTGATACTACTTTAAGAGACATGGAACCAATACAAGTAACGTTATACCCATAAAAGTCAGCGTGCTTGCGCGCCTCAGAGCGGAGTGTCTTTGACGACGGACGTTATCTATTATTTTCACCTGCAACTACATTTACAACTGTATAAAGAAGCGAGAAGAATTTGAACCTGTACATACTAGTAGTAGTACTAGTATACTTTAGACTGTGTAGTTCCAGTCATGTATCACAGTTTACACAGATTGTACTTAAAATCACTATGAGATGTACCCTATTCACATTGACCTGTACTTAGCTTGTTAGAAAAGCAAAAATGTACAATAAAGGTCTTCATTCATTCAATATAAGACAGAAAGAGCTAACTCCTTCCCGTTGACTCATCTTTACAATTTACTGAGTCAGAATAGATTAGGGATGTTCCCTGCTGAGATCATCCGGCGTCCATCTGAAGTGGACCAGCTAGTGTCTACGTGTGGCTTTCCGAGAAGCGGTGGTCATTCATTTCTGAATTCAAAACTCAAATGAATAAATACATCCATTTACACTTTTGTAGAAGTTGACGTCCTTATCCATGTGGTGCCGTGAGTCCAGGAAAATGGGTTCTATGGAGTTGCCAGGGTAGTAGTGGTAAGGGTAAGTCTTTTGTGCGACTGTCATTTTGTTCATAACGTCTGTAGAGTTCAAATTTCACTTGTCACATTTATCAATTTGTAGTTTCACAACGCCCCGTTCATGAATAGTCTATGTAACACAAACTCCGCTGTCCAGGGCTGTAACTGGCCCCTTCTAGTGGGCCGGCGGATGATTGGCGGGCTGCTATAAGCGAGATTTAATCAGGCTAGTTCATGAAGGCTTTTGAAGAAGTTGAATTCCTTATCCATGTGGTGCCGTGATTCCAGGAATATCGGTTCTATAGAGTCGCCAGGGTAGTAGTGGTAAGGGAGGGGTCTCTTGTGCTGTCCTTTTGTTCATAACACCTGGAGAGTTCAAGTTTCACTGGTTGTCACATTTCTCAATTTGTAGTTTCACAACGCCTCGTTCGTGAAGACTTTTGAAGAAGTTGAATTCCTTATCCATGCGGTGCCGTGGGTCCAGGAATATCGGTTCTATGGAGTCACCAGGGTAGTAATGGTAAGGGATAGGTCTCCTGTGCGTGTCCTTTTTGAACGGGAAGAAGCCGTACATGTAGATCTGGTCACAGAAGGCGGTGGCGGTGAGAATTGTCCCGAGGCCCGTGGAGGGAGCACTGCTGGTGACGGCATTCCCTCTAACCTTCGCAGCCGTCCTGTGTCATCGATAAAGGCAGAGAAAATCAAGTGGAATCAAAATCTTATGCCACACATGGTTGTCATCATTCCTCTGTACATAACACATTCTACAATTATCTGGCCAGGAATTGGTGCGATATAGTAATTCAATGATATTAGAGAGCATACTCTTTATTTGTTAACATTTATTTTGTTCCTTGTATTTTCATTCATTATAAACAAGAATGTACACACACATATAAATCAGGGCCATATCGTACAGTGGTACATTCAAATAACGTTATTTTGCAAAAAAACTTCAATTTGCTTCACACCATTTGCCTTAAGGGCATTTGAAATGATCATGGGCATGATGACATTGCTGATCAACTTTGAGATGTACATTTGTACTACATTCAAAAGTGGTAAGCCTTGGCCAATAGAAGCGACATAAGTCACCTTTCCGTTGCTGTTCAAATGGTCGTCATCTACAAGGAAGCGACTACGTTGATAGAATGCTTTATGGTTTATATCTATGCTATGAAAATGTGATTGAGTTATTTTCGACTTCTGTCTGTATGCTTTCTGAATACAAGAGACAAGAGAAGAAAAGAATAAGTAGACTAGTACTACTAATCTGCACAACGTACTACATAACGGGTTACACGTATAAGTTATATCATAACTCACCTGCGAATCAGTTTCCCCAATTTGAAGCTACCATGGCTGGTCAACAAGACGAAGGAAAACGGAATCTTATACTTTTCGTAGTTCTGTACAGCCTTCTTCAGGTTGTTCATCTCCAGGCTGTCCCCTGCCACTAGAACTGACCCGTTGATGTCTCGCAAACGACTTTCGTAAACATCCCGAGTCCTGTCCTTCAAATGAGACGAAATAGCGACCCGTTTTGGTGTGCTGACGTTTAAAATTGTCATGTTGGTCTTTCGGCCAACGTCCGTCTCGAACCCCCTGATGGCTGGTAGGTCCATACGTATGATGTAATCCTTCGAGTCAATTTCAGCACCGCAGTTACTGTCCAATAGGATGCCACCGTTTCCTACTACAGCACACGTTTTGTGGAAACCGACGCTATGTTTTAAGAACTGGCAGGAGTTCCCGACTTTCCTCTCGCAGGTGCCAGGCCAGATACCCAGCTTTCGCGGCAGGAGTCTCACGTCGGGGTGTAACATTCTTGTGTCTACTCTGTAACATTCAGTAAAATTCAGTTATTTTTTACGAAAACATGGACAGGGAATTGGTGAGTGTTTTTGTAGATTTTCTTAACCAATGTCTATATGTGCATCGCTTCCTACCAAATCACAAAATATGTGAATGAAATCCCTATCATGGTGTGACATGTATGAAAGCACTATCATATGTATGACAGCCGTGTCTTGGAACACAATGGGATTGTAAAATTGTTTCATAAACCATGCAAATTAAGTCCTTATTTGCATAACCAAATAACAGGAGTGTCATGGAAGCTCATCTGTGTTGTTAGTTATTATAGTGCCATGCTAAACTATCTTCCAACACGGATACACGGGTCACAAGAGTTTACGCTCTAAGTTATAAAGTGATTGGTGATCACTTTTGATCCTGAAGAAGGTGACAGTGGTTGTTGAAAATTTGATCTGTGTATACCATTGTGTTGGAAGAAAGTTTAGCATTGTACTAAAATAATAGGAGTAGTTGGAATTGCGGTACATTCAGTGTAAAATTGTCACTGACCTGATTTTCTTCATCTCTCCTGCATTATATGTCCAGTTCGATAACACAGTGTGAAGTGTAGACGTCGGACCTGTTGTAACACGTGGCTGTGCTGTGGTGTTTCTGAGTAGGTTGTAGCTTTGTGCAAGCGCCTTTGTTGTTATCTCCAATCTGGTGGCGTTCTTATGGAAGATGTTGAGTGAGACCGGCGACATTGCCTTTGTTGCTATCTTTAACCTGGTGGAATGTTTGAGAGCATATTAGACCAATGTGAATCTATGTAAATATCACCTTAAAACAAAGTTATTTGCAGACAGCCAATGTCTAGCGAAATAATAGAGGTTGAACAACAACAACATTAGTGTGACACGACAGACAAATTCTTGGGACCACTGTGTTGTTCATACTCTTTACACACTCAGTTGTCTTGTGACATAGACGTGAAATCTTTTCAACTTAGGGTAGGTGTCACATAGCCTGGATGGAAATCGTACTACAAAAGAATATCCTACGACGCTGATGTGACCCAACATGTATGTGGATAGCTCCGGCCTTCTGTTACAGACAATGGCAAAATCTATATATGTAAAATACAGTCATACCTTGGTGACGTATACAGAAAGAGATGTATGACGGTGCAGGCGATAAGCACAGCGACAAAGATTTTCAGTAGTCGTCTTCTCTTGAATCTGAAGGTAGAGGTGTCCTGGTCTTTGTGTGATCTTACAGCTACTTCCGACGCCATTTTGGTCAACCTCGTACATACCTACTTTAACAGACAACAAGGCACGGCCCCAGGAGACAAGTGTATAATCATTGCGCCCAAACAAGGACGTTATACAATAGAACGTCCTTGATGTAGACTAAGCTAGCGACTTTAACGCTATTGAAAACATGACGAAAAATCTACTATGGCTTCACTTAGAAGAAAGTTTTCTTGGGCAACTTTATACGTCTTGATGTTTCAGATTAGCAAATTGAGAAACATGTTGTGGCTCGTGTCATTCAGCTGGGTTGACCTGTAAAACCACTCAAGCGTCATGAAACAGCCAACGGGGAGGGTCTTCGGAGAAGGCACGAGCCTTGTTTGCACCTGCGCAGTGCAGTGGGCTATAGGTGTTAACAGGTGTACATTTTGGAACAAGAATAGAGAAAGGCAAAATCGGCTTTGTCTGTGTTCTTTTGTTTTCAAGCACATAGTCGGGAAATCATATTTTAACTTGCGCTTAAGGTACGATTGTAAGTCCGATGCAAGCTGTCCAAATCGTGTCTTCAACACTAGGCAGAAAAACCGGAATTTCTGCTGCAGTACTACAGAGAGTCTCTAATATGCATACATTATCCACAAGTATGGTATATTTCTGGACTTATCACGCGTTTCACTGCGCGATGCATTAACTATGACAAAGAGACATCAATAAACAAAGAGTCTTTTAACTATTGTATTGAATTGAATGTGCATACATGAAACTCAAATATGGAGAACCTAGTGAAGCCTGTGCTATATGTACATGTAGTTCGATATAATTCGTGAACTGAAAATTATGTTCGCTTCCCTCTTGAAGCCTTTTGACAAACGAAAGAATCTTCACTAACACGTGGAAGGATACTCCGTGTCGATACGAAATTTCAGGATGATAAAAAGATGGATGAAAATAGATATACTAGTAGTTGCTGTCTATCGTATTTGCTTTACACGTTTCACGTGACGTCTTTGCCATAGGCTTTGTGGATTTGAATATATGGATGACATCCGCGCGCGCATCAATTTTCGGCCATTTCTAACAAAAATTCTAAAATTTTTTTTTAACCATACTGTAAATCATACAAAGCAACAACAAATAGAACATGCAGTGGAATGCACAAATATGTCCGACAACGTCTACTGGTGTCATAGAATGGCAAGGTCAATTCCAATGTCGTAGGAGTAGCAGTGACAGAACAAAACGGAAGAATGTATTGTTCGGTATACCATATGCTGTGTGTTCTGTCATTTGTTCAACCTTCAACTTTCTTGACCACTTATTTACATATGAAGGCAACTTTTTGGCCAAACATTTTTTATTCGCACGCTCGCATCAGTTTGGGGGTTCCCAGGGGACGTCAGCCATTTAATCAAATCATCATGGCCATAGCGGTGAAACTGACGCCGTCAGAAATAGATGTACACTGTCCTGTCTTTAATATATACATTACAATCTGCCGCCGTCAGGGGCTCTCACTGGCGCTCCCCACAAGAGGATTGCACAGTCGGCTTTGGCCGCTAGGAGCGCGACTTAGTGAGTTATTAGAGCTCTACATGACTACGGTGGTTCGTCATCCTCGGCCCTTTCCTCCTGTTTTTCTTGGCACGTTTTCTTGGCACTTGTGGCTCCCTTTCAAGTCCAAGCTGGTACATGATCTAGAGCAGAGGTAAAAATTAGAGCAAAGATTTACACATTATTGTACAATTGCGTTATTGTAGCATTTTCAAATCATGGCAATGACAAAGAATACAACGTTTATGTGCCATCTGCTCAGCAAATTTGATCATTCTACTTCTCCATCGCTAGCACTTCCACATTCGTGTCTTTATCTTATTCACATTTTGAGAAAGACCAAGTTTCAAATGTACGTTCTTTATGCAAATTATGTGTCTACTGTATTTTTTTAGTTCAACTCTCTGCCAATAACACATCAGACATTATCAAACTTCAATAAAATGATATTGAATCTCGAGTTTTTACAAGTCTTTGTGTTAGACCAATAACTGACTCGTAAATAAGTGTAATTTGTATGGGTCGGTTTCAGTTTACCTGCTTCACCTGTTGGTTCAGCTCATCCCAGTAGGTGGCGTTTCTGTTCACATAGCCAACACTCTGCATCACCTGCAAGTTTACACAATTATGATTAAATAAAATATATAGATGAACATGGAAACAGACAAACAAGTTATGTACATGGTCATTAGTTATCTGAACATACAGCAGATGTAGGAGGTCATTTATAAACTATATGTAACACTGTTGTGCTCCAAGCTATGCATCGCAACAGATTATCGTTTAAACCATATAGCGATTAAACCTTAGGCGTAGAAAATAAAATCGTTTGGTTTCTAGTTACGGTCCGGACAAAAGTTAGCCTAGCTGGCTACGATCCGAAAAGTAGTTCGCTCCGACGTTCATTATGTACTATATACAGTGGCTTCTAGCTCTGACATTCATTATACACTATATACAGTCGCTTCTCTGTCTCCAGACGGATAGCAGAAGCGAACATAGGAGCGAACTACTATCCGGATGGTACCCAGGCTAGACAAAAGTAGGATCGGTACCCCTTTTTTTCTCTATTCATTCTTTTAAGATCTCGGCAGAAGTGATACAGAAAATACTTGCAGTTTAACAATGTAGAACAGAAATGCATCAGGTACTGGTACTTTCAACATCGTATTATCATCATACAGATGGACATTGTGCAGGCACAAGTATATCGATAAATTGCACAAAGGGATGCGATATTTTCTCAGTACACAATCTGAACTTTCTCACCTAGATGTCAGATCGCAAATTTTATACCCTTTGCCAGCCGCCGGCCAAAAGAAAAACTAGGGTCGGCATTTTTTGTGCTAGAGCCAGTAGGGCAACCCGAAACACCACATTTTTCCTAGGGTTAAAGCACGGTAAAGTATAAATGGCAAAAGGTGCTCATTATATCTTGAGATTACAGTATATCCTTATGGCTTGTATGTTTTTCTTTAACCTATTCCACTTCTTTTTACCATCCACAACATACATGTATAATATAGCTTCACGATAACACAGAGACAGTTTCCAGCGCTCGGTGCCAGGCCGCCATGTAATTGCGATCGATACGGATGAGAAAGAGTCGTAATTATTGGTGGACTGCCCGTGGCAAATCTCCGTCCTCCCGGGGGACGTTCTCCCGGTGTGCGAGGGGGAGATAACGGTCTCGTAATTGGCGAGACTACGACCCATTCGTGATGCCTCCTGTCGTAGAAGATCTTAGAAGTGCAGGGAAGATCCAAGGTTGAAGGATTCTCCGAATTCCCACTTGTGTAACTATCTCCTCCGCAACAATTACTGGTTGTAAACGAGCTGTTTTTTACTGAGAAACTATATAGACCTTGTGGTGGATAAAAACGCAATCGACAAAGAAGTTTTTACGGGAAGTGATGCCTTCTGTCGTAGAAGATCTTAGAAGTGCAGGGAAGATCCACAGTTGAAGGGTTCTCCGAATTCCCACTTGTGTAACTATCTCCCCCGCAACAATTACTGGTTGTAAACGAGCTATTTTCACTGAGAAACTATACGGCCATGACCCGGTCCCTAGCCCTGTGGTGGAGAAAAAACGCAAACGACGAAGAATATTTTTTAAAAGAAGTGATGCCTCCTGTCGTAGAAAATCTTAGAAGTGCAGGGAAGATCCTCGATAGAAGAGTTCTCCGAATTCCCACTTGTATATCTCCCGCGAAATAATTACTGGTTGTAACAAGCTGTTTTCACTGAGAAACTAAACGGCAATGGCCCTAGTGCTCCCTGTGGTGGATAAAAAACGCAAACGAGAAAGGAGATTTTACAAGAAGTGATGCCTCCTGTCGTAGAAGATCTCAGAAGTGCATGGAAGATACAACGTTGAAGGATTCTCCGAATTCCCACTTGTGTATCTCCAGCGCAACAATTACTGGTTGTAAACGAGCTGTTTTCACTGAGAAACTATACGGCCATAACCTGTCCCTGTGGTAGAGAAAAAAACGCAGACGACAAAGAAGATTTTTACAAGAAGTGATGCATCCTGTCGTAGAAGATCTTAGAAGTGCATGGAAGATACAACGTTGAAGGGTTCTCCGAATTCCCACTCGTGTATCTCCATCGCAGCAATTACTGGTTGTAAACGAGCTGTTTTCACTGAGAAACTATACGGCCATGACCCTGACCCTGTGGAAGAGAAGAAACGCAAACGACAAAAAAGATTTTACAAGAAGTGATTCCTCCCGTCGTAGAAGATCTTAGAAGTGCAAGGAAGATCCTCGGTTGAAGGGTTCTCCGAATTCCCACTTGTGTATCTCCAGCGCAGCAATTACTGGTTGTAAACGAGCTGTTTTCACTGAGAAGCTATACGGCCATGACCCTATCGTCCCTGTGGTAGAGAAAAAACGTAAACGACGAAGACATGGAAGACGTTTTTACAAGAATTGATGACTGAATTACGACGTGCTTACGCCAGCACGTTATAGGTTACGAGGTTGTGAGTCTCAATTAAAAAGAGACCTACAACCAAAGGCTCACCAACATTAGGCATGGACGTGGAAGGATCGTCGTGTAAAGGGCGTCTGCTACAATGTCGGTGCAATTTTGGAGGGTCAACTGTCGGTGGTTTATCTCCAAGAAGATACTGGACTGTACGATCGTTATGTTACTGAACTTCGCTGACAGCTGCGATTCTCTGACATTTTGGGTGAGAGGCGCACTAGAATTTTGTGTGTGTGTGTGAAATGCATCCACTCATTTGCATATTTTGCAGGTTCGCACAGTTGCCAAGCTTTCTGGTCTGTTTCAAACCCAAAGTGGCGTCGTGTGTGGCGTAACTGGTAATGGAGATCCCAATAAAACAAACAAACAAACAAACAAACAAACTGGTAGAGTGTTGGGCTCAGAATTCAGAGGTCCAGAGTTCGATACTCGCCATGCCCCCGACGTTGTGCCCTTGCAATTGGGAAATACACTTAACACGACCTTCCTCACTTCATCCAGGTGTAAAAATGGGTACCTGACTTTTGTCGGAAGGTAAAGAAAGTACTACCTTTACCTTCTGTCTGTACTTTTTATCTGGCACTTTTAAAATAAGTTACTAACTTGAGTGCAAGTCACATTGTCCTCGTCTGTCCAAAAGTAAAATAGAAAAAAATACAAAGTTTTATCTCCAAGAAGATACTTGACTGTAAGATCGTAATGTTGCTGAGCTTCTCCGACAGCTACGATTCTCTGACAGTTGGGATGAGGGAATGTCGGACACTTCGGCACATAGACACTTCGGCCCCCTGGCAATCAGGACATTTCGGCCCCACGCCGAGGACACTTCGGCCCCAAGCCAGCCGAGGACACTTCGGCCCCGGGTCCGGTCCACGATAGTTATCTAACACGTAGCCCGAGCTGAATACATAACGTATAATTTTAGGACGTATGATTTTACTTGTACAGTATATTACATAGTGTTCTCCTGTCTACTCGAGAAAATCGCTGGTAAGTGTGTTTCTTATGTTTCAATACTTATTTATTTGTTTCAAGACTTAATGCTCAATATGTTTAATCGTTGCGTTTCACATAGCTTTTCGATTAATTTGTACATTGCATAGCATGCCCACGCACATAAGAACTAGCGGGGCCGAAGTGTCCTCTGAACCTGGGCCGAAGTGTCCTCGCCCTGGGGCCGAAGTGTCCTGGACTTGGGGCCGAAATGTCCGGGCCGAAGTGTCCATGTGCCGAACTGTCCTGATACCGGGATGAGGGACTCACTTTCAAAGGATCAATACTGTCAGAGAAGACCAAGCTAGCATGGCTAGCACCCTCCAAAGAGATTTTTTTAAAATGAATTTTATTGTCAAATCCCTTGTGCATTGTTTCTCAATCCACTCATTTGCATATTTTGCAGGTTCGCACAATTTCTAAACTCTCTGGCCTGTGCAAATGACAAAGTAATGCAAAGTTTCCACCCTGGAATCTGTTTTTCGACCTTGAGGACGTCGTCTGTAACCTTGTTACGAAAGCCCTTGAGAGCCTTTCCGGCAAAAAGTAATTTCTGCCCTCCCGGAATTGGACAGAACAGATATTAATAAGCCCCGGTCAATACCGTGATGATTTAATATCGACCGAGGGAAGGGCAAGTTCTCCCCTCTTGACCGTAAACGACGGAAACAACATCTATTCTTACCCCCGGTGCGATTAGGCCGTAAGCTGGGATTTGTGCCAACATTAGTCCCCAATCCCCATTGGTCCTCACAATGTCCAATGGGAGTCCCGGTCAGGCCATACTGATTTGATTACATGGATGACATCATTTAGACACCCCAAAGCTGATGCGAGCGTACGAAGAAAGAAAGTAAGGGTAGAAAGAGTTGCCTTTATTATGAAAAATTTAAATGGTCAGGAAAATTGAACAACAGACTTAACACAGAGAACATGGAATACCAACCAAAATTATGTATTTGTTCTTTCACATCTTCTTCTACGACTTGGAAGACTTCACCCATAAAAAGGCATTTGTACAAAAAGGCATTCTACGTCACTGGTGCTTGTTTCCAATATTCAATTGCAATTTTCCAATATTCAATTGCATATTCAATGGTCATTTTGCTCTTTACAATTTACAGAATGGTAGCAAACCTTTCTTTTTTCTATTTGAAAACAGACGAAAATTGATGCGTGCGACGGTGTCATCAATATAATTACGTCAGTTCAGCTTATACCACAAGACGTACATGTACATGACAAGGTTTTGACGGGATCAAGGTTAACAGCAGCACTGGGAAACCAGACAGTAGATAACAAATCATCATGACAACCTGGTGATATCCTCAGGGAAAAGTGCCAAATACAAAAGGGAATAGTCTGTAAGCATTTCCCTCTTATAAACCGCAGATCAATATCTTCCACAGAAACGCCAAGGACTCGTCACCCATCTGCGGTAAATAGTTAAAGACATTCCTCTGAAAAGGTGCAGATGACACCAAAGATACTTTTGTACACTGCGTAAGCGCCACCGACTATTAGGATATAAAAACAGCAATTTCTGCTTCCAAGAAAAGTCTCAACAGGCTGGGGAATCACTAGATAACAAGATTCTTTAGTCCAATTTTCCCCGTTTGGGGCCGCATTGTTAGAAGCGACACCTAGCTGCAGAATGGAATCGTGACATGTTACTATTGCCATGAGAAAGATACCAGACGACTGTATCTTTATGCCTTGGTTGTTAAGAAAGTACTTGCTATCTAGCACACTTTCTGGCTATGCTATTGGTACATTTCACATCGACAGTTTTGTGGTTCTTGGAACAATGTAATAACATTGACATGATTTATATCACATGGAGTTAACGTTGTCCCGAGAGATGTGTCAGATTTATTTCCAGCCAGCATAATTCCTTTGTAAGGCCAGATGAAGTTGAAATACATGCCAATTATAATGCGGATGTATCATTCATATCTATTTATATAGCAAGACGTCTATTTGTCCATACATCAATCCATATCTACCTAATACCAGCGTCTACCTCTCCATGAATCCATTATATGTACATTAGATCTTAATGTAGCAATGAGGGTCAAAGATATCCCTCATGCGATTTATCTCAAACGTTGCACGTTCTTTTACTTAGAGAGTTAAGTCATCAGCGCTAAATGTCGCACTGTCTTACCGGTACAACATGAGAATAACGTTTACGTCTGAGACATTGTTTGACTTGTAAAACACTCTATTGCCATGAATAATTGTACTGTGAACTTAAACGTTTCAGCGATGAACCTTACGAAGACCTAATCTCCAAGCAGATCTATCAGTGGCAAAGCAGTATCCAAAGGGCCAACTAAACTTTAGTATCTAGCAGAGCTTCTTGGAGATTAACAAATGAAATCAAATCAAATGGTTTCTTCGTTAAAGCGGCGTTGCAGCCAAGGGCTGAACTATACCATCTTTACAAACAATGTATTGCACTACATTGCACTAACGACGAGCTAATGAGACAAGATTAGAGAAAGTTAAAAACGACTTCTGAAAGTTGGAGAGGTCGGGCAGAGATAGGTTCGATACTTTTCATCTGGCCTCCACCAGGCCTTCCTACGGTGGCGCGGGGATCGTAGAATTCGGCATAAAAAATCGTGAAATTGGCTAGGGGAGTCAGTTCACTCTTATGTTTATGTTTTCTCTACGGCGCGGCCGACCAACTCCTCTGGTAGCAAAACTACCCTGGCAAATTATTCTTCCTACAATAGCCAGAGTAGTCAGTCTGGTAGAGACTACTTTTCATTTCCAAGATATACCTTCATGTCAAGATGCGGTAGGAACGCCCACTGCGTCCGGCTGTCACCGGTACAGGACCACGGCAATAACTCAACCGTCACTTATGTTGATTTATGACCAGAACTTGACATATTCAGTACAAACTTGGCGAGCAACATGCAATTATATTTGAATTACTTGCTGTCTATTTTTGCAGTCTTGGAAAGCAGGCTGAATGAAATACAATCAAGATACCCCCGAATGACCATGAATCTAGTCTAATTCTAAGAAAATTAAGTTCACTGACCTTCAATGTGAAGTTAATGGAAACTAATCTTCAGACAGGATCAATTTCATCTCTATAAATTTGGCTGAAACATTGTCCGGAAACAGAATATTTTCAGCTGATGAAGCATTCTCTTCAACAGTTGCCATAGCCTGGATACCATACCAGGCTACAGTTGCCAGTGCATTCCTCAAGTCTTCGCTGGTGCAAAAATATCAGTTGGATGGTACTTGTATGGTGCACAATCGTGCACTCGTTCTTAAAATTTATGTTATTTCTACTTTAAATCCATGGCGCTTACACGCTTTCACTGTACCTGATTAAGTGTGTATGGGGGCACGAAGGCCAACCATTAGAGGTCAAGTAGAAGTGATTTCTAGGTGCAGGTTATCAAAGAATGCTCATCGAGGATCCTTTGATGATTCTGATGACCTTGTACAAGCTTTAGTGTAGTGGGTATGGACGCAAATTAGCGAATAGCCAGCTCAGGTTTATGAGAGTCTGGCTCCTAAAAGAGATATACAGAAATAAAACTGGATTACTCCGAAATTTCGGAGATTTGGGAAGGTAAGCCGGCTACACAGGTAATGGTTTGGGAGTACGTCAACGGACTATAAACCGACGACTTGACACCAGGGACGTGTGGTACTGTCCCACTCAGCGTTAGGGAAACTTGACAAGCACGAAACGCTGTATCGAATCAATCAAGTCTAGACAGAGCAGCAAAGGTTCCTTGCTGCATAGAATCCATAATAATGACTAGAAAGGTAACATTTGCAAGCAAATACTAGCACGTTTCGAATGGATGGTTTAGCCTGACAAACTACAGTTCTGTTCATGCTTACTCAAACATATTCATATATGTGGTGACCAGCCCCTCCAGCTCTGTCCTGCCACTTGCTACATAATGTCGTCGAACACCACAGGGTGTCTGCTACTTTACCGGTAACCATGGTGACCGCCGTCTGGTCTAGGTCATTGACCTAATTAGATCGGAACGAAAAGAAGAAGAAGAATAGAAAGAAAATTTACGGGTAATCATGGTGACATACAGGTCTAGGTCATTGACCTAAATTGTTCGGAATACGGGCGGGTACCGTACAGAAAATTCAGGTCGAGGTCCGGTCCAGGTCCAGAGGATCAGGTCCAGGTTTGGACCTGAACCTGGACCTTATTGTTCGTGAAAACATGTCAAAGGACAATACTCGGAACAATGGTATATTTCGCTGCAAAGAAATCTGTTTGGTGGAGTACTGGCGTTTTAAAAGGCTAATTGCCACTATACGGTTGACTGTAAAACTTGGTCGAAATTACAATAAACTGTACTCTACTTCGCTCTTGTTATTTTCTTCAACGTTAATCCCCAAACATGTGAATTTCTGTGAGTATAACATCTTCATTCTACTAGGTCTCATTTCCGGTCCACCGAGTTTTTGAAATACCGGTTTTTCTGGACTGGGCCGATAAGAAAAAACCGATTTTGTACCGGTACCCATCCCTGGTTCAGAACGAAAAGGACGAGGACGAGGAAGGAACTGAGCAAAAACAATATGTTCCGTGAAAGTAGACATAAAGAATAAGTCAGGAAAGGGCGTTCTATGCAGTCTCCTTGAGCAATCTCCTTCATCATCAACTGTGTATGTAGAGACTGTGTGCTCCGCTGTGCATGTGTAGTAGTCAATAATCTCCAAGCAGGTCTTACTGTAGCATAAGATACTATCAAAAGCCGGCTTAGGAGTAGTGTGTTTTGCTATCGGGTAGTGTGTTTCGCTACAAGGCAAATGGACACCTTTTGGCTGACTACACTCCTTGGTTCCACTTATGCCATTATAGGATCTGCTTGGAGATTAGTAGTCAAAGGAATCTGGTAGCTTCTGACTTAAGTCTCCTTTGGTTCGTAAATAGGTCCGTGCAGTGCACTGGGGTGAATACCCGATAAGAGAGGGTCGCCTCTAGGTAACCAATCTGTCCTCTACTAACGGACAACTGGAGGTCAACCGTTTCCAGGGGACATTTTGCCCTTGCCAGGTTTTGACAATGTCACGACGGACGTGCTGTCACTACGGTCGATTATAATCATAGGATTTATCCTCAGGAATTCTTTAAATTCATTGGTATTGGGAACAGCATTTGCAGTAATACTGTAATGCCCGTAAGGAAGTAGATGTATAGGAATGGCATTAATTTTCAGTATGTCCTTCAATCTCCTAAACATTGGTTATATACATAACGCTAGTTCACCTTTATCCGGCAGGTAACCTATATCCTTTGTTTTTGAAAACAGGGTATCTAAGGATAGAAGTCTACGGCCGTTGGTTTCCAAATGCATTTTTTTTTCAAATATTTCAGTTTGAATTCGTCGACTCGATATGCCTTGAAATGGATATAGGTTACTCAGCGGATAAAGGTGAACTAGTGTTATAGTGCATGAGTTGCAAAGTTTCAGCGCAGAAGAATGGAAATGGTCACGGTTCTCGGTATTCTTTTATCTTTGATTTCTTTACAAGGGGTTTTACGGTTTGGTTATTTACAATAGAACATCTATTCATGGAGACAACCAATGTTTTACGAAGCGAAGTGAGCACCTACCAATCAACTCACCACTTTACAGTCATAAACCACCAACCACAAGCGCAACGTTAAAAAAGGGTATATAAATCTTTGGTGGGACCAGAAGAATAGGCATTATTCAAAAAATCTATTTCGCGCTCGGAAAACCAAAGCAAACAAGAAATGCACGGACCAGTGAGATGAAAAATCGAAAACAACGCACCAATTAAATGCGCTGACCTATGTATCTGATGATCTAAAACCTCACTCGCTGATGGAAACGGTTATTGATTGATACAAAGCGCCCTTAAAGAAAACGACCATTCTATTAGCTTTACCTTAAGAGATGCGAGGATGTCTTGATCGAGCTCCTTATCCCCAGCCTTCTCCACCACATAGGTCAGAAGATGTTGAAGTTTTACGAAGTCACGCTCTTCCGTGGCGTTGGTGAAATTTCTCAGCCAATCCTCGGGACCGATGCGGAGCTTCCCCGCTGCGATGTCCGGGTCTCCCCGGGCGAGGAGGAGGCGGTGCTGGCCCGAGAGTACCAACAACACCGCCAGGAGATGCATCCGAAGGACGGCGCAACAGTACTACCAGTTCTTCAACGTTGATTATGTTCCTGTGCGCGCCTGTGGTCCGGGAAAACCGCCCACGTCATCTTGCTGTGGGGTTGCGCTCTCCACGGGATACATATACGATGTTCATCGTGCCCTATTACCAATCAACAATACTGCTGCGTGTCACGCCTCCGGCTATAGGTTACAATTACACTGCTCGCTGGAAAATTGCCTCTCGTCATTAACGCTCATGGATCACCGGTTCGCTTGAGGAGACGCTCGGCAACGGGAGGTCGCCCTGCTGCATGTAACTGTCGTTCCTGTGCCACGGGGAACAGACTGGCTTCCCTAGACGCTCGTCTGAAACTGCAGCCGTATATTTCACAGACACGGCTTATAAATCTTTCCTCTAGCTTCGGAAGTAGGCCTCTTTTCATACCAGTCTTCCTGACTACGAAGCGGATGTACAAAATGTCACACAGGCCGTTTGTTCTGCCTATAATCGCGAGGATGTCAAAGACTTGTGAGTTCTGACACCGTGAGTTTGCGGAGAGAGCAGTTTGTTCCCAAATGAATCGCAGTTGCAAAACGCTGCCCTTCTGTTTTAAGCCAAATGAATGGCCAATCTTCCAGAATGGCCCCCTGTGTACACTTGAAAGGGCGCGTAATGGACGCATGGTTTAAGTTATGTTGTAGTAGACCATAGCAGGGCGTAAGAGTAATAGCTGAGATCTTAGTATAACTATGTGTCTATGTATATATGTTCAAACATGCAATATAAAGGGTACAGGTGAAACCATCAAAGTCAGCATAATTCAAAGCTATGGAATGAATTCCGGCTTCATTTTGGAGCATTCGAGGAATTCTCTCTCATCTCGTAACCATAACGTCGTTCACTACTTCTTTCAAGTTCAGTTTCAAGCACCCGCAGCTGAAACTTGAGTCATGTCCAAGACTAGGACCTTTAATCTTCAACGGAAATAGAACTAACAGTGATTGGTTACATACGTGTGTGACATGTATGTGCGACAAGTGTGTGTGAAAGGGGAATGTGAAATGCGCACTTAAGATTTGCTGATGTGTGGACAGCACCAGACCAATCCTGACTGTCAATCACAATTAGTTCGACCAATGAGAAGATAGCAATTAGCAGTGTAGCCAATGGGACAGTGGTTAAATGTTAGTTTAACAGTTGTACTTCCATGTTTTTATTTGCCTTTTTCATGTTACATTAATGGAATCGGTCTATTGTCGGCATCAGCTCCGATGGGTTTATTGTGTATTGATAATGATTCGGTTTCTATCACAACTTTCACACTTTACAGTCTTTCAGCCAACTAGATACACAAAGCTGAATTTTACATCATAACCATTATATCATAATCATGTACAAATCTCTGTACGTTGCAAGGGACAAGTCTTTTATCGTATTACCAAACATTTGGACTTCAGACCCTGAATCCCCCCCCCCCCCTTCTTCCGTTTGAAGAAGATGAATTATCTTGTGTAATTGACCAATGTATAGCCCACAGCAAACTTCACAATATCTACAGAACGTATGACTCCGTACTAATGAAAATACCCCCTTTCTGCCCTGTAGCGCTTGACTACATTATGGGTACTAGTGCCATTGGAAGATTTAATCTAGATAATCTGGACCTCCGGGTCATTTTCCTCTCTTCTATTTAGATCTAAAGTGACGTTTTTCCACTCACTGCCGAATTAGACTTCGTCTGATCGAGTAGAACTAGAACGTTCCTAATGTCATCCCTTACGCTGTTGTAATATAGTCCAGCGGCATAGCTGAAAAATTGTGCAAATTTGTCTAAAAGCACCAAATTTGGCACACATGCACTTGAATGTATTCTAAACAGAAATAGATATGGAGGCATCTCAAGTTCTGCCCAGAATTGATTTTATGGCACTTTTTGGGCATTTTTAGACCAAAAATGTATATTTTGGGCTTTAGTGCCCTGGTATTACAACCTACTGATCTGAAATTCAGCACAGACGTGCATTGAACATATGCCCTTAGGATGTCATCAACACTTTTTGCATATGACACTTCAATAATGAGATATTTGGGGATATTTGGCTATTTTTGACTAAAAATGTATATTTTTGGCTCCTATGTCCTTATATTAAAACCTATTGACCAGAAATTTGGTATAGAGATGCATTGAATACATGCTCCCAGAATAGCATCAACCCTTTTTTCATATATCACTTCAAAAAAGTGTTATTTTGGGATTTTTGGCAATTTTTGACCGAAAAATGCATATTTTGGGGTCCTATGCCCTTGTATTACGACCAAATGACCTGAAATTTGGTATGAAGTTAGTGTAGGCCAAGTGCGGACAGTGTGTCGTTTTGTGTTGTGGTAAACATTGCTAAAATTGTTGAATTGGGGGATTTTTTGCTATTTTTAGACTAAAAATGTATATTATTGGCTCATGTGCCTTTGTATGAAAACCAAATTCTGTGCCCAGGTTTTTAATCCAAATGACCTGAAATTTGGCATGGACGTGCCTATAGCATATGGTCACAGGAATGCATTTACGCTTTTTGCATACTTTAATTAAAAATGGTTGATACATTTTGGATTTTATGTCATGTTTTGGCAAAAATGTACATTTTTGGCTCCTGTTCCCTGGTAATTAGACCAAATGACTTGAAATTTGGTGTCGGAATGCCTTTTACATATATAAACAGGACTTTATTCATACCTTTTGCCTACACCACTTTATAATGGTTAATTTTGTGATTTTTTGCCATTTTTAGACCAAAAATGTTTATTTTGAGCTCCTGTGCCTTCGTATTTAAACCAAATGACCTGGAATTCAGTGTGGATGTAGCTATCACATTATGGATTAGAGAGGAGTAACTTGAAAGAGTCCATTGAGTATGGGGGGGGGGTATATTTGGAAGAGTCCATTGTTGCACGGAGGGTAGATTTGGAAAAAATTCAATGTGGGATTAATTTGGATGTTGGTATTGTTCTTGGGCGGGTAAAATAATACGAGAAAACATACAACTCACACAAAACGGGGCTACAAACCAGACAGTGCAGGAGGTATGGGCACTACTGGGAGACCGGACAAAACGGGGGGTACAGACACTACAGGGGTTACGGACACTACAGGCGGAATGGACAATACATAATGGCATTACAGGGGGTACGGACACTACTGGGGTACAGATCAGACACTAAAGGGGATAAGGACACTACTGGCGGAACGGACACTACAGAATTAATGGGCATTACAGGGGGTACGGACATTGCTGGGGTACAGATTGGACACTACAGGGGATAAGGGTACAGATCAGACACCGCAGGGGGTACAGACACTACTGGGGGTACAGATCAGACACTACAGGGGGTACGGACACTACAGAATGAATGAGCATTACAGGGGGTACGGACACTACTGAGTGTACAGATCAGACACTTCAAGGAGTAAGGACACTACTGAGGGTACAGATCAGACACTATTGTGGGTATATGGACACTACAGTGAGAACTGACATTACTGGGGGTATTGACACTACTGTGGGGGTGTTGGCACTTAACTAGGGGTACAGACACTACTTGGCAGTAATGGGTATGGTACATCGTACCGGTAAAAACGGGAAAAACTGACCTGAAAAAAATCAGTTGACCGGAGTTTGGACCAATGAGAAAATTAACACTTGACAGGCATCAACAATAACGAGTGACCGTAGGTAACATACTCTGTGACGCAATTATGGTTTATGTCGGTTGTGTTGTTTTCTGTGTGTTTGAGTGTCAATTATGATTTGACCAGTTATTTCCTATAGATTGAGTTTGTTAACGAACCTGGCCTGTTTATGTGTGTATGGTGTTCAGTATTAGGGTTATGTTGGCTTGGCTGTGTGTTGTCTGTGGTGACCAGCAGGGCCAGGTTGTCCGTCTGTGTCTTTCACGCTTGCTAAATCCTAGCCGAATAGTGTAAGCTATAAATTTTGCAAACTTTAGTGATGACGTTATTTTGTAACGTTTATTAGATAGGAGTACATTTTTACCTAGGCGTCTTTCCTTCTAATTCATGAAAATCAATTGTCTCTCTTCACCACCTTCTGTCCTTGCTGTTTCCCTGTTACCGTAAGCCAGACGACAAGCAAACACTTCATTTATGCTACAATATGGTCGCGAATGTCCTTACCTGCCCGAGGGTCTGTGAAGTCAAATTGCTGGCAGAGACAAAATCAGCACAGTAACTACTGTCCCAATTCAATTCAATAATTTAAATCATTTTTGGTAGTGAATGATTCCCGAACTTGATGGTCTAAAGCACAATTTGGAGAATTGCACAGATAGCTGACCAACCCTGATGGCAATTGAAAATGTGGACAAAACAATTCACATAATACTTGCCATCGTCTCCCTTGTGATTAAGCATTGCAGCGACGTGTCAGTTCGAAAAAAGTCATCTGCTCTTTGTATTCTAATGAGAAGAATTTCATATCTCAGTCCATAACTACGAAAGCCAATTGCTTATCTAGCAGCTACAAAGAAGACTGTTTTGTAAGATGCTGGCTAGCTGCGAGTGCAAGGAGCCCCGGTAGAAATCAGACGGTACACAGGTTTAAATCCTGGCTTATACTACTCGTAGCAAATGGAGCTTTGAGCTGTAAATGGCTAAAGACAACTGTTCAAAAGTAAAACATATTGGACGCCTTTGTTCCTCTGTGAGGATGCCCTTATCAAACATCTTTTGTACTTGAATAACTATGAGACTATTTTTTCACAGCCCTTGCTTTGTTTCCACTGACGTTTTTGCATCTGTAAGCAGCAGCACCATAGCTGCAGTACACTGTGCACCAGTCAGAATTGCCCTGAGGATGGTGCTGACGGTCACCGAAACATTGGTAAAAATAAAACAAGGGTTGTGAAAAAAAAGTATCTTCATCCAGTGACGTACGCGTACCAACATGATGGAACTATTCACGGATCTTTTGTACTTCAGAAAGACTATTGTCTATCTCAGCACACCGCTCTCAGACAATGGCTATTGTTAGCAGCAGTAAGTTTAAGTTCTGACTTATTATGCCCCCCCCCCTAAAAACACATTGAGAATCCTGATACGGCGATTGATTATTCTTCTCTCCAGCAACATTAACAAATCTAAACACCATCCCCCGGGTGCATTACCTCCAATGTGCTGAGGAGCATGGGAGGTAATGCGCCTTAGAAATGACTAAACTTTCAAGAGATTAAAAGTCTACTTTTAGTGGCTCAAGTAATCCCCTAGTACATCCTCTTAAATTCAATGCTTCATCCTCACTTTTTGGTCCGGAAAAGTAGGGAACCCATTTCCTATGTGTAAATACAATGTTTAAGTACTTTAACCTTACGTTCGTATCTTCATCAGAGTTAATAATCTTCATCAAATCTATGAGGGTAGCCATCGCAATTTCAGTAATTTTCAGTTTTAATCATATGGCTGTTCAAAGTTTTACATACCTAACTGTTATCACACATACAAAGAATGACCCAATTTGACAGACCCCAACCTTCCGACCTTAGCATAGTTTGCTTGGTTTTCCTGTGCAAGTCCATTTTTTGAAGGCACCCATCTATACAAAAGTCAACAAGATACGCTTCTATCAGGATGATATGAGCAAATTTATGAGTCAGAGAACCTGATCAAGAAAAGTACAAAAAATTGCATTTATCCCAGAATAGCCTTGTTCTTGACCTTTGTTATGGTCTTGTTTCTAGATATAAATCCATGACGTAATCCTGCATCCATGTGTCCTGGGTATTAGTCGGTGTCACTTATGTGGAGTCCTGGTAACCCCCATGGAGAGCCTTATAATTGTGTACGACATATATACTAGATATATGCAGTGATTTAGTAAGGTATCTACTAAATAAGCAAAAATTAAAATAAAAATGTGCAAAATCAAGGAAATTCCTTTTCAGGTATCCTCATATCCCCCATGTTGAGCCCAAATTAACATTTCCAATCAATTATAATATTTTTCACAGTTATGTGTGATTTACAATATGACAGGAGCAAAATTACGTGTCAGAGAACTTGACTCTCTGCTGGTCTTTGCTTGAAACATGACTGAGTACCCCCTTAGCAACGGCCTTAGCAACGGTTTTGCTAATGATTCTGATAGAAACAACGTATAAAAAACATATTTCTGCATCTGCTAAACGTTAAACATTTTTAGACTATTCCTTATACTTTTGCTGTTGTATTCAGAGCAAAATACTGCAGAAAAGTTAGTTCTGTGTATCAGTTTTGCTGTGGAGTACGATCTGAAACCTCCCTAGCAACAGCCTTAGCAACGGCTCTAGCAACGATATTGTCACTACAAGCTGGCAGATGTGTCATCCTTCACACATTCATACCTCCAGATTTCATTGACGAATTTCGATCATTTAAAGTTTGATATGCAGCGTATGATACCCACAGTAAGACTAAATCATCAGGCAAGGCCCTATAGGTAATGTGAATAAATGCATGATATTGGAAAGTAAAGTATATATTTTTGATGAAAAAATCTCCAAAAAAATCCAATTTTAGGACTCATAATTTTCTATCAAAGCTGAATATTGAAAAAGAAAACATATTTCGGTGGTTGTAGTGACTAGTTCTACCAACCTATGAATTTTAAAGAAGAAACGACGATGTTTAGTTTTTTGCCCCTCCCCCTAAAAAAATCTCCAAAATGGGTATTCCATTTCCGGGGGCTCTAGATTCAAAGTGCTGCTAAAGTGCTCCTGGGCTGAAATTGAGATGCCTCCATATCTAGATTTGCTTAGAACATGTTTGGCTATGTGTGTGCCAAATTTGGTGCTTTTAGACAAAAGTGCACAATTAGCCTGATTTTTTCAGCTATGCCGCCGGACTAATAGTTAACTTGATAGCGACACTCCTAACAGCTATGGACTGGGTATCTATTTCGGGGATACGCGGCTGTATGGAAATGGATATGGAAATGAGTCATAGGTAACATGTCTGATTGAATGTAATGAACATTACGTTATTTTTAGTTTTCATGTATAGAGCTGAAACAATACATTTCATCATCTGCCCTTATCAAGTGTCAATGATTTCATCAGACTTGCCTCCATGCCACCAGGTATTCATAAGGGTCATAGATAATATAGTTAAAAAGATAAGATAGATGCCTGGATAAATAAAAAAGTGAGCCAGAGGTAATGAATGGATGAATGAAGACTTTTACGGTACATTTTAGCCCAACCGAGGGCAGGTCACAACAAAGACAGAACATACATGTAAAACGTGTTATAGATTTCGTCTAGCGTAGCTAAGCTCGGCTTATTCTTGCTTCTTCGTACGTAATGGCGAAATTGTAGCATTATATTGTTTTAGCAATAATTGAGGAATACAGATTTTCAGTGCTAATCAAATATCTGAAATGAGGGATTTTCATTTGTGTATAACTTAATACAATCTTTCTATCATTAGCATACATAGTGCAGTCTGCGGCGAAGTGCAATATATATTCTACTGTAATTAAGGTACAAAATCAACAGATTCTTTAAGGATAACATATATAGAGTGGCCCAACTTCCCCTAGGCTGAGCCAGCGTAGTTGCTGGTAAGGACTATTTACAGCCATGAAGACTAAAAATACGTTTCCACCTCTTCCTTTGATTCATGTCAAAAGACAACTCACAAATGCTAAGACGATTTTCCTGACCGATCACAGTCTTCCCGCGCTAAGTTGTGACATAAAACACAAGGCGACACAAAAGCACGGCAGGCTCCTCTGACAAACCAGCATCCCGCTGGAGAGACATGATAAGACTTTAAAAACGTCGCAGCGATTCGTCAATCCCCGCTAGAGGGGTCGATTCGTAGGATGACGGCTAAATGGATCAGCTATATGGATTATTATAGGATTATTATAATAGAAGAATGTATCAGCTTCTAGTGCTACGATAATGGTATTTCCTGAAACGTATACTGAATATTACAAGTTATATCTAGATACATAGAATGAAAAAAGTACCTTCTTATCATAGATTTCTGTCGTATGCGTACAATCCGTTAATTCTTTAGGAGAATCCACAAAAATAGTGATGTACATGTGGCTTATCTTTATCACATGATTCCCCCATTGGCATCAACAAGTTGGAGTACATGGATCATTTATATGGAGTAAAGAAATATGTGTGTGTAAATACGATGATGGTCTTTTTCTAAAATGTACATCAAATCCTCTACACTATATATATATATATATATAGCATGAATATTTGTTCTCTGATCCTAGACTTTTGTGATACGTTCTGTTTAAGCTATTGAGGGGGATCCACAAAAAGTTCAATATAGCTTCTTTTTGTTGCGTGTTTCCCCAATATGGGTTACATTTATCAGCTATATAGAGTTATGATAGATAAATGTACAAGCCTCTAAGATTATGGTCTTCCGTAAACCGAATCTACTACGTATAACTTTATAGCATTAAAAAAGTGCTTTCTGATCATATATTTATGTCAAAGACAATCCAAAAAATGGAAACATATCTTCTTCACACTTCCCTCTTCTTTAATTCCCCATTATCAGAACAGGTGGCAAAAGCATCATGGATCTCCATCCTCTAGAATGACAGTAAAGATACGAATTTGAAACCGTTACGTACAACACATAAATATATATTTCCTATAGAAAATCCCCAAAAATGGCAACATATATTCTTTTCCCCATTACCATTAACAGTTTGCAAAAGCATCATGGATCTTTCATACTCTAGTAAAGGTATAAATTGAACGGACGACACAAAATATATCTTTCGTATTGCATATAATGAATGATAATGATGCGATTCAGAGCATCTGAATATATAGGCTTTCTCTGTTCCCCTTTATAGCCATCGAAGCACGTCGTTGCACTGTAATGATAGCCAGTAAAGAGAGATCGCTCGCATGAAGGGGTTTACCACAATGTTTCTAATGAGTTCTCCTGGGAATTTACTACGCTGACTCACCTTTTTACATGGAGACGTCGGATTTCCATTTTCCTCGGAACCCGGAATAAAATGTTTACGGCCGCCAGGTAATTGCATTTGGTATCGCTGCCCGGTGGCACGTAAAATGTCCTTTGATGAAGTCATATTCTAGTCATAATGCTTGGCAAACATTACATGTACGTAGGTATATTGCCCGTTTTTCAAGTTCATTTTCTTTCACGAAACCACAAGTTTCATTGTCTTTTACTTTTGATAAGTACAGTTTATGCTGTACTCTATGTCCTCGTCTATTCTTGGAGCTTGATGATCACATATACCAGTTTTCCAAGTTCATTTTCTTTCATTAAGGCACAATCTTCATTGTCTTTTACTTTTGATAAATACAGTTTATGCTGTACTCTGTATCCTCGTCTATTCTTGGAGCTTGATGATCACATATACCAGTTTTCCAACTTCATTTTCTTTCATGAAGTTACAATTCTAATTGTCTTTTACTTTTGATAAGTATATTTTATGCTGTACTCTGTATCCTCGTCTATCCTTGGAGCTTGATGATCACCTACTCAAAGCATCATCAAGTGATCCCGGCTTGATCAAGAGAAGAAATTATAGAGGTCTAATGTAATGGCGCCATGGTCGGTTCAGCGTAATGATGTCATAACAACCAGTCAACAGTAGATTAGTTTGACCTAATATGTACTTTGCATATCAACGGGGCACGGCATGGCTTGCTCTATCTGAACTGAAATCTTTAACCCCGAAACTTTAGAATGTCAACAAAAAGAGTACATAAAAAACAGAAGAACCAAAGAATGAAGAACTAGGACACTAGCTTTTAAAGCAATCTGAAGTGGCCGAACAGGTAAATGGACGTACAGTACTAAGAAATCGTAACCTGTGAAAACCTACAGATAGATGCGCATTGAATAAAACGCGCAGTTAACTTGCCAATGGTAGAGATAACCACACTATACTACCTACCGCGAAATGACCATGTTGTAATCCTCCTCTACGTGGTATACTTAAAGAGCAGTCTTGTGGAAAATGGTGATGAAAGCCCCAAAATAACGACCAAATTCCATCTGTCTCGGGTACGTCTACTTCTGATCAGATTCCAATTCATTACGTTTCTCCATGATCAAATCTCTTCATGATCAAAAAGATACGATACTCGATAAACAAAATGAATTGGATTTCTTAAAAACATTTGCCTAGGCCATGGAATCGGCTGGGATACTCTTATTATTCATATGTATGATCCATATCTTTGATAAGAGAGAGGGAAAAACCGATACGGGGACAGAAGACAAACTGTTGAGCCTGTCGTAGCCCTGCAGTATAAGTTATTACGGAGAGATCCATCATAACAACAACGGTAATGTACTAGTATAGAGAGTCTCTGGGGGTATAAGCGTTTATGACTGATGTGTGGAATATGCTCACCAATCTTGCACTTTAATAAAGGCTCTATCTGTCTTACCGTGCCTAATCTCTTAAGTCTTCCGAGAAATCAATTACGATGTTTGGTCCCTTCATAAAGGTCAGTTGCGGTTGTCCGGCTGATGGTGGATGGGCGCGCTTGATGGCTGGGTCGTTGAACTCCGTTGATCTTTATTTTGAAGTGTTGCCAGTAGAACCGTTGGGCTCTTACAACTTCTTTTCAATAGAGGCTGCGACCCCACTGTGACAGCCGAATGACCAAAGATTTTACAGATCGCTCAACGAATTCAAAGGAAATGCCACACCAATTTTATTTGTTGCTTCTCGGATTTGCCTGTGCCTCTTTTTATTCATTTTCAAAAAAGAAAAAAAAATTTCATAATTGAAAAACTCCCGAGAAAAAAAAATGATACAGGTTTTGCTATCACAAACCTGTAAATATTGCCATTCAGAGCCACACACACATAATTTCAGTCTAAAAACAATGCCTTTTGTTCAGAACATTAGTAACCAATCAAAGAAATGTGGATTCATTGTATATAACGGACCATTCAAGTCATCAGGCTGTTGTTTTGGGGTTATTTAAGTCGTATATCTTCACCTCAGACCTTTTAAAAAAATCATCTTAATTTTTTTTCGACCTGTTGGTCCAATTCTTTTCCTGAAAAATCCGAAAAGCAACAAATAAATTTTGTCTGGCCCCCCAAAAACTTTTTACGTTGTGTTTGTGTGTTTTGTTGTCGTTTAAATCATACCTTTACACCTTGCATCTTATTCCTATTATGAAATCAAGGGTCACAAAAATGCAATGTTGGTCAATGCATGGTCGCTTAGCGATTGCCGTCTAGTGCAAAGGGGGCCTAAATAGTAGTTAAAGTTTATCACATTGCGGAGACTTATATAGAGAATAAAGATTTATGCAAGGAAACTTTGTGAGGCAGAACGACAGTGGAGATTAATGTGCGTATGAAAACGTAGCGCCAGCGTTGTGTTTATTACCTGTGCCTACAGATAATGGATTGTATCCGGTTCTTGAAAAGGTTCCGTAGAAAAAGGAAAGATGAAGAATTACTGTTCGCAGATAGAGAGGGATGATCATTTCTTTTGTCTCTTTTTTTGTGGTCGTTATGGATACCAGGGTAAAAGTAATGTATTCTTGGAACGTTGGGGAAATAGGTACAGTAGGTATTTGAAGTAGAGTGATTCAATATGTAAATCCATATGTAAGAAAGCAAGGAAGCCTCTCTCTATCTTCACACTGAAACCGAATCAGCAGGAGTCAAGCAGAAACAACCGGAATGAAGAATTTGCAAAATTCGTGCCACATTCGGGCGGGAATTCCAAATGGACCTAATACCTCTTCACATGAGAGGCGGAATGAGCCGGAATGCTGTCTGAATGAACATTCTTGTATATTCTTAGGAATTCGTAGTGTATTCTAGAAATTCTCCCTCCATTCCAGATATTTCTGTTCATTCTTGTGGCCGGCCTGTTCTACATCGAATGATATCAAAATGATGTTGGATTACCTTAGAATGACGTCGTACTACAATTAGAATAGTTAGAATATACTTCGAATGCCTCAAATGCACCTCGGAAGTTTTGAGCATGACAAAAAAATTCGGGACACAAGAATAGGCACAAATATCCGGAATGCAGTGAGAATTTCTAGAATACGCTAATAATTATCAGGAATATACAAATTTAAGTATCTTATTCAGACGGCATATGGACTCATTCCAATTCCCGTGTGAAGGGGCCTTTAAGAATGTAGTCCTTCCTATCAGAATGTGTCTCTTTGCTGCATGGTGACGTTTTACACATGTGACATTTCTCCAGAATCAGGCCTGTCGTTTTACGAATTTCCAGGAATAAACAAAGTATTTTATTCAAAGGGCATACCGGCTTATTCCGATTCCCGTGTGCCAGGAACCTTGAAGAATACAGTCCTTCCTATCAGAATGTGTCCCTTTGTTGCATGGTGACGTTTTAAACATGTGACATTTCTCCAGAATCAGGCCTGTTGCTCTACGAGTTCCCTTACATCGATCGAGCCCTTGGCATTTAAAACCTGTACAGTAGAAACTCTCCGCTACACATCCATCACAGTGAAGAGAGTAGAAAGTTTCAGTCCATCGATATCCTTCGCGAGTCTTACCAAATCCACTACATCATTTACTGTCCGCTCGCTGTCTGAAGTACCAACAGTACTGTCTCTTTTTTGTGGTCGTTACGGATACAAGAGTTAAAGTAATATATTCTTGAGGCGTTGGAAGAATAGATACAGTATACGTAGACACTTGAACGAGAGTAATGCAACATGCAAATCTATGAATGCGTAGAAACTCTCCGCTACGCATTCATTACAGAGAAGAGAGTAGAAAGTTTCAGGCTATCGATATCCTTCGCGAGTCTTACAAAATCCACCACATCACTTTCATGTCTGCTCGCTGTCTGAGCTGACAGTACTGTCAGTACTGTCTCTTTTTTGACAGTACTGTCTCTTTTTTGTGGTCGTTACGGATACAAGAGTTAAAGTAATATATTCTTGGGGCGTTGGAAGGATAGGTACAGTATACGTAGACACTTGAACGAGAGTACTGCAACATGCAAATCTATGAATGAGTAGAAACTCTCCGCTACACATTCATCACTGTGAAGAGAGTGGAAAGTTTCAGCCCATAGATGCTACTACAAAATCTACTACATCATTTACTGCCTGCTCTCTGTCTGATGGCCCGACAGTACTGTCTCTTTTTTGTGGTCGTTACGGATACAAGAGTTAAAGTAATATATTCTTGGGGCGTTGGAAGAATAGGTACAGTATACGTAGACACTTGAACGAGAGTAATGCAACATGCAAATCTATGAATGCGTAGAAACTCTCCGCTACGCATTCATTACAGAGAAGAGAGTAGAAAGTTTCAGGCTATCTATATCCTTCGCGAGTCTTACAAAATCCACTACATCATTTACTGTCTCCTCGCTGTCTGAAGGCCCGACAGTACTCTTGTAGTACGGCGGCAGTCACGACAGTGATTGTATCCCAGCAGCAAAGGTATTCTGGCGGCGCCTTTATAACACAGGCTCAAGATTCATGTTTCCATTTCCTTGGGTAGAAATAGAAGGCTTAGGTGAACTTTCTTTGTAATGCCACGTCTTTCCTTACCTCCATAAAAGCATCAAAGAAAATACATATTCCAAATGTATTCCAACAATGTTACACCCCAAAGCATCTTGGAGTATTTTATTCCGTTATACCCCCTCTCCACTAGGACGGTGCTTTCACCGCGCTCTCTCTGCAACCTAAAATTTGACATATCTCACAACGAAATGTATAGACAGGAAACAAATCTTTTTACCCATTGTGTGTTTTGTTGTCTTCTCTGTCACACTTTTACAATTTGTATAATATACTCAGTGTGAAAGCGAAGGATACACATGTCCTATCTAGGTCGCAGTGAGAGCGCAGCACGATCGCCGTCTAGTGGAAAGGGGGCCTTAGGATATAGCTTGTATGTTGAGAAAGGTCTTTCATGTCCCCTCTTTTCAGAGAAACAACAGATGGATTCAAATCACGTTTTCTGATTCTCAGAACCGTGTACGTTTCAATACTCAAAGATTCAGCGTCTCGCCAGTGCTTTTAAAGGTACAGGTATTACCTTCCCTTTTGTCGATAACATGTAACCGTTTCAGTCACTTCTCCGTATCGCTGAATAACGGTCCTCGCGTAAATGGAAGACGACGCCGACTTGAATTAGACGGAGTAAGCTACAGTGACGGGAAAGTATCAAAGGGAATTTCACACGAAGTCGTTCCGTCTGCGGCTCTTCTGAAATAGCGTTTGATTAAGTCTTTTGAGGAAAGTTTCTTTGAACAGAAAGCAAGTAGAGGGTTTCATTACTCCTGGATGGCTAATACCCCCTTACCACGACAGGCTGCAACCGCGGAATGACCAAAAGTTTGGCAAATTAACGAATTTCATAGAGAAAGTACTATTTTTGGACTTTGTTTTGTTGTCTTTTAATGATACCTTTACATTATACAACATCTTCCAATTATTACATAAACGGTTACACGGGGGCCATAGGGTACTGGGGCGTTTTGCACCATATTTTTGTTCCATTTTTTTCATTCATTGTTAGCATTATAACGTTATCTAAATTTAAGAAGTTTCTTGTTGTTCATTGTATGTGGCACTGTTGAAATAAGGTGCTAACTTGAGTGCAGTGTCACGGTGCTTTTGTTTTGAAGCGAATAAAAAAAGTTCATTCGCCGTGATATCATTCTCCTGATATGACTGCATGGTTCTTTTCTCCTATTGGCGTACTAAAATAAATGTTGTAGAAAACGTAATAAGATTCATACGCCGTGCAATATCAGCTGTAGCTGTCTATCATATACAGCCAGATACAGACGTCAATAATAGATGTGGCATGGGTCGGCTTCAAACTAGTTCCTAACACTTTCTTCCCCAGGAAAGCATTACTCGAATAAGAAAGGATATATGCAAAGACCCGCACAACAAGGAAAGTCATCCATCACTTTGAAACTATTGCCGGACCCGCCCGTGGTGATTAATGATCAGCCGTTGACTCACAGGACATTGACTATCGGTAAGGAGACGTGTAAATAATGAATAGGGATCGATCGTTATATGCGTAATCCGGTGATGGAAGGTGCCGATGTACCGAAAGGAGAAACGGATTGATGGTTACCAGCGTTATAGGCTTTCGAGCTGAACTCAATGAAAACTTCATTAGGTCCCACTGGCTTTGTTTATAGACCGCGTACATCAACTTCTGTCTGTGTCCTAAAAATGTTTACGCCCATATTGTAAACGTACAAAAAAGCTGCGAGATTTGGCAATTTATATATCGCCAATGGAAAATATCCAAAAACGTATACTTATGATGATAAAATTCTTCCTAAGTTAGAAAAGACAATATGAAAGAAATGAAGACTGTATTGGTAATCTCCAAGCAGATTCCCAGTGCCATAAGACACTGTAGTACCAAAGCTGGCCAAATTATGCATTGGTTGGTATATGGTATACGATGATCTGTGTGTTCAGCCTTCTTGACTACTTACTTGTGGACTTCATAATGGCTTTTCTTGCATAACTTTTTTTCGTAAGATCGCATCAGTTTTAGGGCTAGGTTACCGTCCATATAATCAAATGACCATGTCCTTATATACAACACGAAAGGGGAGAAAGATAGACAGACTGAAGTCAAGCTGCGCCTCCGTCCCTATAAACAACCATTCACGATAAGCAGTTGATGCCACGGAAGAGACCAGACAGTAATGTTGAACCTTACAGATTACCCAACCAACGAACTTCGATTATTTTTCCGGGTTAAGAACCAAAAACCCTTCTGGCTTTGGATGCCTTCCAGAATGACCACCTTATGCATTTTACATGACTACGCTCTTATTCAACCGTCAATCTGACTTATATACATACATACACAAACTGTATGCCGAATGCCAAGACAGTACCGTGAAGACAGTAGCTTTACAACCGCTTAATGATTCTCCCACCCCGCTGCAATGATAAATTGCCCGCCCCATCCTGTAGTCTGGTAGAGGCTAATGATAAGTTATGGCGGCTTGACCCCAAGCACTAACTGTCTCCTGAAACATGGCCGGTGGGATCGCAGGGATTCATCCTCGGACCACCATCGATCCAGCTCGTCCCACCCCCGTAATTTTAATCACAGGTCAGCCAGCCATTCAACTTGCCCCGATGGAAGTGTGTAGTCTATCGGATTCCTGTCTCGCCGTGACTTATTGTGGCCTTATAAAGTTGGATGCCTGGAAATTGGATCAAAAGTTCGCATCGCACAGTCTGGTAATCTTGTTGCGATCACAGAAATAGTAAATGGGAACCATTCACCCAGCGAATGGTGATATATCGAGTGGCCGTGCGTGGTGAGACCAATAAAAAAGGAAAAGAAAAGGCTTGAGAAAATATGAAAGACCAAGATCAAAGACTTGATCAACGGTTTCCTTGGATATAGAGTGGTTCAAATGTACCCATATTCGTCATTCTAGCAGCTAGGACTGTGTACCTAAACCTTGGACCTTTACATGTACTTGTAAAATTGTTTTTAGTCCAAGTCCGGACCTGAACATCGAGTGTACCTGTACCTGTACCTACGCACCTGTACCTACATATCTGTACCTGTACCCGTACATGTACCTAGTACGTACCTGTACCCGTACCTACGTACTTGTATCTGTACAATGTACCTGTGCCTACATATGTACCTAGTTCATATTCGTGCACCATTGCCTGTACCTGTACCTACGTACTTGTACCAGTACCTACGTACTTACAAGTATCTGTACCTGTACCTGTACCTACGTAATTGTATCTGTACCTGTACCTGTACCTACGTACCTGTTCCTGTACATGTACATGTACCTACGTACTTGTACTTGTACCTACGTAACTTTGGAAGAAACGTAAAATCAAACGAGAGACTCCGGTCTACATAGACCTTCACCTCCACAGCCATCCATTTACATGGGGAGGTCAGAGATGTCGTCTGTCTACAGAAGCCCGTACCCCCGGCTTTAATACTCATGCCCTCCAACCTAACCTACTGGCCGCTCGCCAATTAATCCTCCTCCCACCTTCCCTGTGAAGAGTTCTGAGTCTCAGACCGATATTCCTAGGTGCCAAAGATCGGCTGGGCCTCATTTCTCGCTTTAGGCTAAACCAGGTAGAAAGAATCACACCTTATCTGTCATCTCTGAGCGGTGTACCGAAAGTGCGAAAAGGAACGAAAAGGAACGAAAAGGAACGAAAAGGAACGAAAAGGAACGAAAAGGAACGAAAAGGAATGAAAAGGAACGAAAAGGAACGAAAAGGAACGAAAAGGAAAGTACCGAAAGTGCGAAAAGGAACGAAAAGGAACGAAAAGGAGCAAACGTTCCTTTTCGTTCCTTTTCGTTCCTTTTCGCACTTTCGGTACTTTCCTTTTCGTTCCTTTTCGTTCCTTTTCGCACTTTCGGTACTTTCCTTTTCGTTCCTTTTCGCACTTTCGCTACCGAAAGTGCGAAAAGGAGCGAAAAGGAATGGAGTATGAAGCAAACTTAAATAAAATCAATGAGAATATAAGGAATCGGTACTGCGGGCGTTAGAAGCCTATGAAACGTGTTTTATTTTACCGAGAATTTGACATTATCAAATTTTTACAGCGCTGTTTCAGGCTGTTGTTTTTGTGTGGCTAAATTATTCTTTGAAGATCTGCGAAATACAAAGAAACGGAACTGAGATAAGAAAGTACGGACTAAAATTCAGTGGGTGGTAGATGAATATCGATTATTATACATTTTCAGAATGAGGCAAGATTGTAACGTTGTTGTTGTATTTGGGTGGCTTTTATTCTCCCTAGAGGGGAGCGCCGCATGCAAATGACCCGCGAAATCCTGTCAGGAAAGATATGCTAATAAACTGCTGCCCCACGAGCATGACAGCTCCTTTCAACAGGGCCAACAACATGGTTTTCTGGAGACTGGAGACATATCTTCTCGCTCGTTCACAACGAAAGAAAAGCTGTAAAAGGAGAGACATATATACATTGTACCAAAGAGATTTCATCAAGTTGTACAATGAGTATTCATCATTTTGGCGGGAAGAAAGGTGCCAACGTGAGGAATTTGTGCAAAGGATATTGGGAAATACAATTTCTGTCAACAATTTTCCGTCATATTCAATACAAATAAATTTCTGCCTCTTGCGACCGACATCAGGCCCTCGCTGATGATAAAAAAATCCCAATGCCGGGTTTAGATGTCCTGGTTGCAAAACAAATTTAAGGCGTTGTATTGATATTAATGAAAGTGTGAAAAAAAAGGAAGGAAGAATAATTCCCAACATGCTGGGCTCGAACTTCCGATCGTCGACTTCCCTGGGTTCGAACATTCGACCTATATTTCTCTAAGGTCAAGTTCTTACAAATTGTGCAATACATATACTTGTAACTTTGCTTTCATTGCATTTTTTAAACAACTATATCCACAAAGCATGGCTTTTTATGATAAAATATGCGCAATCGTTCTCAACATAATCCATTTCTTCTTGTGAAATTTTATAATATAAATGTAATATGGATATTCTAAGGAATGTTATAACCACATTAACACGTACATGAACATAGATATGCATAGATAGGTCTCATCAATATTCATTCCTCCATTGAACCATTGCTATAGGAATTTCGTGGAACAAGCCGCAAAATGCATTTGCCGATCACAGTTTACCTTTTCCTAATATTACCATCGATTTTATTTGAATTTGCTTCATACTTCGTTCCTTTTCGTTCCTTTTCGCACTTTCGGTAGCGAAAGTGCGAAAAGGAACGAAAAGGAACGAAAAGGAAAGTACCGAAAGTGCGAAAAGGAACGAAAAGGAACGAAAAGGAAAGTACCGAAAGTGCGAAAAGGAACGAAAAGGAACATTTGCTCCTTTTCGTTCCTTTTCGTTCCTTTTCGTTCCTTTTCGTTCCTTTTCGCACTTTCGGTACTTTCATTTTTGTTCCTTTTCGTTCCTTTTCGTTCCTTTTCGTTCCTTTTCGTTCCTTTTCGTTCCTTTTCGTTCCTTTTCGTTCCTTTTCGTTCCTTTTCGTTCCTTTTCGTTCCTTTTCGCACTTTCGGTAGACCCTCTCTGAGGACGGGGTAATTCCACAGCGAGTTAAAGCCGTGTAATGAAATTCGATTCCTACGCAATTCTCTCCCCTTGCACTAGACGGCGTTCGCTGAGCGACCGTGCAGAGACCAAAATTGGATTTGTCAAATGTTTTAAGGTGGTATCTCACGGCACTGACACCGGTGTGGCACTGCGAGGTTCGAAAGATTACTTAGCGAATTTCAGAGATAAAGAACGAATTTCCTTACGTTTTGTGCATTTTGTTGTCTTTTAAGTTGAGCGACCGTTCAAGGACCAAAAATGGAGTGTTTAAGGTGGTATCTCACTGCACTTGGGGGATTGGTGCGGCACTGCGGGGTATAACTCAACGAATTTCAAAGATGAAGAGCATTCCTAACGTTTTGTGTATTTGTTGTCTTCTAAGTCATACATTTACGTATTACGCAACATCTACATTATAAAAAGAAATCGGCGAAAATAGCACAACAGTGCCGCAGTGAACGACCCCCACAGTGCCGCACCAGTGCCCCAAGTGCAGTGAGCTCGAGACACCACCTTAAGTCGCAAAGCGGTAGCTCAGTCATCGCAGCAGCCTCTAGTGTGAAAGGGGCTTCACTACTGGCGTAAACCTGGCTTAACTCCGCGATTGGAATTGACCGCCATTTCGTCTCACTCCCAACAAATTTGTGTTTCTGTCAATTTCTGGTAGAAAACCCAAAGGGCCCATATTGGATAATCCGCTGAAACATGAATCTATGACGGGTTGTCGATATCGTGTGTCTTCCCTGCAAATCCTGGTAATGATTGTCAACGGTCGATATTAGGACCAACACCTCATCAAGACATGTCAACGAGATGTTAGCCCGTCGAAAAAGGTCTTAACATACAGAGCGCTGCAACGTTGTGTATGCTATCCTCACATCTAATTCGTGGCGACTTATTTGTTCTTTAAACCTTTGTTTATTAATGAAAGCTCACACATATTTTACACATACAAAATGCAAAAAATAAACATAATACACAAGTGTATAGTGAGTACTGCTGTATGATTCGAGTCCGATAGTTTTGGTTGTTTCTGTTATGTCTCAAAGGAAGCTTAAGTTGGCGCTGTGTTTATATCTGGTGGTCGACTGTTCCAGATGTCTAGCAAATCATTACTCTCCAAAAAGAGGTTAGGTTTCGGCTGTTTTTTTACGTCTTTTAGGCCGTTTTATCTGGCTTTCCACTATGTTTGGTTTCCTTGCTAGTGGACAAAACGAAAACCTGACAGAATAGAAAGCCCGATAGAAACGCATAAAAGATGTAAAAAAAAACTAGCTGGCCGCGGATCCTAACTTTTGCGTGAAGAGTAGAACTTTTCAAGTCAGCTATCAAGGTTTATCAAGTCAATCCGAAAATTATGAACATTCATACATTAGATAGTATGCATTTAATAAGCAAATGAACACAATCACATATGTAACACTAATGAAAGTCTCTATAAACAAGCAAATAAACAAACAAACAAACAAAATTAACTGGCCTACTAAGAATTAGATGTTCCAGAAATCGATAAAATCTACTATCTTTAATAAGTTACTGTCTCGTTAGAGAACTTATCAAGTTGTTATGTAATGTAACGCGATGTACAAACTTCATCGACAAAATGAAAGACTGTTGGTAACGGTACACAACAATCCTCGCGCTAATGAAATGGATAAAGATAAATTTTAACTCCGCATCTGAAACCACGGGTAATGATGATTACGTTCTTTTCTGTCTGTTTATATTGACCATTTTATAGCTCCACGGTCATTTCGCGTTCAGGTTCAAGGAAAGGTCAACTTTAGATCGGAAGTAAGATAGAGCTGAAAGATATTTAGGCTTATTGATTTGAAGCTTTAGAGACATGCCATTTTATCAACTGACAGAATGGGGTTAGTAAATTACACGTTAACTTTATAAGCATCGATGTTGAGTATAAATTATAGTTAATCTCAACACATTGGATCGATTAATGTGGTTGTAACGAAGTTGTCCTGAGCCGCGAACTTAATTTAGAGAACACATTTCGTCCTTTGGTTAGCCTGTGACATGCCATACGGTAAATGTATGTGTACGTGATAGCCTCCACCAGGCCTTCCTATGGGGTTATGGTGATCGTAGAATTCGGCAAAAAAATCGGAAATTGGCCAGGGGAGTCAGTCCACGCTTAGGTACATGTTTCGCCACCGGCTACCAACTCCTCTGGTAGCAAAACTCTCCTGGCAAATTATTCTCCCTATAACAGCCAGCGTAGTCAGTCTGGTAGAGACTAAGAACTTGAGAGCATTTCCCTGTTCCACACGCATAGCACTAGCTTGAGTGTTCCAGACAAGATCACTAGGCGGCGCTTTTTGTCTTACCCGAGTGACGGAAGGACAGGTTCATTGTTCCTCAACACAGTGTTTACAAACTGTCTGTACACTGTCAGGTGGTACTGACGTCGTGGAGCCAGTTCGACAGGTGAAATTACAGTAATATGAACCAAAGCATGTGATTATTGTCTCGGGCTTGGTTAAGGTTAAGGGAGGTGAGGGGAACGAAGTTTAAGTGTTTAATGTTCATGTTCAATAAAATTAGTTTTCTGTATTTATTTGACTCAGATTCTAAAAATAGCTCATGGAAGCTCCCGCCGTATTACATGATGGGATTTTTTTAAGTCGAACATTTCCTCATTTTCCACAACGCTTTACCGCTATCGCGCGCACTAATACCAGGAAGTGTTCGCCGCACGATCAAATCTCCGACACCATAAAACGCTACGAACAACAAGCATTTGCAGAAGTATAAAAGATTATATATTGCTATAGCGATAGCCGGAAAATCTAGACCCAAATCTATACAGGCAACCTTTGACTTGCGTCTTATTCTTAGGGACTATTTGATCTGGTCATTTGAATTTCCGAACCGGAACCTCAAGATAAGAGTTTCTGTACCTGTTGCGTCACATGTCATACATGTAGGTATAAAGACAGTTTGCTTGTTGTAATCGTATCCATTTTGAGATACATGTTTACTGTCAATAATGATTCAAGTGGCGTCCCTGGCTAGGCTTGAAAGAATGTTTCAGGTGAGCAAACAGCTATCTTTCCACTTTACTTAATGGCTAATGTGTGTTTGTGTATTTTGTGTGTGTGTGTGTGTGTGTGTGTGTGTGTGTGTGTGTGTGTGTGTGTGTGTGTGTGTGTGTGTGCGTGCGTGTGTGTGCGTGTGTGTGTTTACATGCTATACATTTTTATAGTACCCTGTTGCTTTTATATCCTATATATATCTACTTCTGTCGCACTGAAGTACGTTGGGTGCCATGTTGTAATTTTTAATTCTCCCTAAAAAACACAACCTTAACTTCGTTCAAACCTGCTAGTATAATGGAAAACATTAACGCTGGTGACATTTCTCTTTCTAGTAAATACAGTGGTGATTTAATATTTGTTTGTGTTGGATAGTTAACACGAAACTATATGCTACATAGAATAGCGCGGTATGCCCCAGCTGATGTATTGTTAGGTATGAGGTAGGTGATGACTCATCAGTTCCCCTTGCCCTTAGCATAGTTAAGGTCATATGACATGTATATGTTGTCTAGCATTGGTGTTTTTTCTGTGTGTGTGGGGGGGGGGGGTATTGGATTCGGACTTTTATGTGACAAGAGTGTATTCAGTGAATTGGAAATATCAGATAAAATGTTGTGAGTTGGTTTGCACCCAAACTTTGATTGAATGACGAAGCAATTTTCATAGCCTGAAGACACTTCGAGTTCATAAGGTAAACTGAAGATAACAAGCTTTGTCAACAAAGAAACATACCAGTTGTCATAGTTAGCTTGGTCTGGTGTTGTTGTTCTCTACCAAGGGTATTATACATATCTACTAGACATTTCGTCAATGATAAAATGTAAATCACTGGTTCCTATTTCATCAGCATTTACTGCATATTATTGCATAAATGTGCAAATAAGAAACAACAAGGACTAGAAAGAAAGCCAAGGCGAATATTGTAATAGAATGAAAGACAACAGTAACGTTTGATAGTATTGACTAGCGAGGCACAGAGCGCAAATGCTTGCTATGGCTAAAAAAGCTTTGTACATGTTCTTTGCGAATTTTGTGTTTCTAGAAAGGACAGGGAGGGCATACTATGGCTGGTGCTTCTGTGTCCCTTTTTCACGGAAAGGGGTGTGAGGGGACTGCCATTATAGTGTCATCCAAATTGTGCTTGTTGTGCAGTTCTTAAAAGATCATTAATAACGTTATATATGTCATGATGCCCAATTCTGTTCTTTGCAGGTTATAATCACGTCATAGTTAGAGTTGAGGAGCAGGACCGCCCCCCTCCCCCACCGCCACCAACAACAATTGGTATCAATACACGAAAAGGATGGAGTCTATTGGCAAGATCCCTGCTCTATTTCTTTTCCTAAGCCTCGCCACAGTGTTCAAGACGAGTCTTCAGCAGTGTCCGTCAGTGTGCAGGTGCCCTAGCGGAACAGAGGTGCGCTGCATCAACAAAGACATTTCCACGATTCCTCCCAATATACCTCTGACTGTAGAAAAACTCTACTTGGACGGAAACCGTATCAGTGAAATCAACAATTCTGATGTCGCAACATTGCCCAATCTCAAAGAACTTTACCTATCAAGAAACGACTTGATAAATGTACCAGAGCAAACATTCGCAAACTTGCCAAATTTGGAGATCCTCAGTCTCGCTTCAAACAATATTTCGTTCGTAGACAAGGGCGCGTTTCAAAACTCACCAAAGTTGAAATACATTTTCCTGAATAAAAACAGCCTAGTCGAAGTACCAACCGGCCTAGAGCGGCTTGACAATCTACAAATTTTGGCTCTAGATGAAAACAACATTCGCACAGTGAACACCATCTTCTTCAGTCGTCTGAGGTCCATAATAAGGATTGAACTAAACAACAACCCTTGGTCATGCGACTGCCATCTTCGTGGTTTAAAGGAATGGATGTCAGAAACATTTGTAGAGATCTCCCTTAGGGAAAATGTCACGTGTGCTTCACCGGAGCATCTCATTGGCCGATCCATTGATGACGTCGACGTTGCTGACATGGCCTGCACTACGCATAGAACTACAGATAGCACAACAGCTAAAGTAACAACACCTACAATAGGGGTGAATGTACACAGCACAAGGACAACTATTGCGTACTCCAGCCAATCTATTCATGGCAAAACGTCTAGTGGAACAACAGATACCACACCCGTTCTGAGCACACAGAACCTATATCTCACAACTGTTTCGAAAGAGAACCAAATAACGCCAGGGATGACCGCTACTATACCATCCATAGCGCCAAAGTCAACATCATACCACGGAGCCGTCCGACCCTCGTCATCTGGATATCATGACAACAAATACGAACTGATATGGATCATATGTATCTTAGGGGCAGCACTGTTGATTGTGCTGTTGATATTTTTGTGGTACAAGTTTAGACCTCCACCAGACCCTAGGCCTGCCATTTATTTGGAGGACAATGTTGGGTACAGACCAGATGAAGAGGACCCTGGTGGTAGGATACCAAATGTTGAGGTAGCGTTCATTGCATTCTCAGTCAAGCAGCTATTAAAGAATATGCATTTCAACTGCCAATCATTCTAACGAATTTAAAGAGCAAAGTGAACGAAAAATTTTAGTTTTGTGATTGCACGAGTTGATAAAAAATCTCCAAATATCAAAACTTGTAACGTATATTTCCATAACCTCACATAATCCCACGAGGTCCTGAAAAAATACGTTCAAAGAGATCTCTCATGCAAAGTATGATGCACTCCTGTGTATCTAAACTATGCATATCTGGGATATGAAGATCTCTCAAACACACTGGTTTTCAAAGTGGTGGATATATATATACCCCGCGGATAAATGTTTAGGGGGGGTGTATCACATTTAAAGGTGCTAGCAGGCGATAAAGAAAAAACACTGAAGTGCCAAAAAGCAGTTAACTTAAGCAACTGGATATGGTTTTAATTGGAAACGGTCAGACGTTTGTTTTTCGTCAGTGTCACATGGTTCGCTGTTGCTTGAGTAACAGCTTTTTGGCATATCTTATCTAATACCTGGATTTCATCGACTTAACACCAGAAGTGTAATTATATTGTTCTTGTTTGTTTTGTAATGCCCACTTGAAACAGTTTACATTGATTCTGAGTACTTATCTATGAATTTTTCTTCTTGCAGAATAAACCAGTGACGGAAGCGCAGCTTCAGACACTTGCTTCTAAACTTGGCCACGAATGGGAGCAGCTCAACTTTGAACTTGGATTCAGCGATGCTCAACTGTACCAATTCAAGTGCAACCATCCGGGAAACGTGCGACAAGCTATTTTTGAAATGTTGAATACTTGGCGTCGGGAAAAACGTCGGGAGGCCACCATAGGTCGTCTTGTAGAGCACATGAAGAACATTGCAGATCCGGTAGATGAGGAAAACTATAGGTTCTTGCTAAGTTGATCAGCAGCTGGTGAACATGTAGTGTAGCCTGGGTACCATCCGGATAGTATTACGTTCCTATGTTAGCTTCTGTTGTCCGTCTGGAGACTTGCAGAAGCGAACATAGGAGCGTAATACTATCCAGATGGTACCCAGGCTACATGTAGTGATGATGGGCCATGGGCTCAGACAAATGCATCTACTAAAATTGGCTTATCATTCAAAGTCTATTTATTGCATCAATTAGCGGTTAGAAAACGCATTGGTATTTCAACCAAGAAAGCTAAAGCATATTGAAAAACTCCTCCAATATGTGACAAACAATACGATTGTACAACAGCAATTAAAACAAGGCATTTTATGACTTATAAAAGCAATTATATTGTTTCATTTCGTCACATTGAAGAGAATATTAAGAATTGTCTCTGCGTCGCTGACATAGGATCTTTCCTGCTTGTCCAGTAACCAAACAAATTTTGCCCCATGACAGTTTTAGAATGACATTATGTACGCATTAGTATACATACTGTAAATGTTAGCATGCCCTAAACATTATAGTCATAGTCATTTTCATGAAACTAGTAATATAAGAAACGACTTGATTTTGTGAGAAACAGAAACTATGCCATATTGAGTATCATTTAACGCTTTGTTGTTGCTGGTAGCCTAGCTAAACATAACGTAAGTTTTACTCACGGTGTCAAGAGAAATGCTAACTTAGAGTTTTTCTGGCAAGGGAATATGGTTACATGGCTGCCAGATAGAAATCGGAAGAACTTTATTGGGCGACAATTGTAACAGGTACACTTTGTCGTAATCTGTATGTACATGGTATTCATTATAGAATATTGGACACAGTCTCTCGTTGGTTGGTGTGTTGTGAATGTTCTGTATATTTTTGTGTCGTTCTTGCTACATCTTCTGTGGGTACGGGATTTCCTGGGAGTATGGTGGGGGCGCCGTTGGATAGGCTGCCGCAGGGGGGTACTGGCCCGCTGGAAGGGGGTACTGTCCGGCTGGAGGGGGGTACTGGCCAGCTGGAGGGGGGTACTGCCCTGCTGGAGGGGGATACTGGCCTGCTGGAGGGGGGTACTGGCCTGCTGGAGGGGGGTACTGGCCTGCTGGAGGGGGGTACTGGCCTGCTGGAGGGGGGTACTGACCGGCTGGAGGGGGATACTGGCCTGCGTCAGGTGGTGAGTACGGTGGTGCGGCAGGGACGGAGGGATACTGGCCCTGCTGTGCTATTACGGTCATCTGCTGACCTGTATACAAAAAAAAGCTATAAATATCACCAAAGGACAGTTCATCAACGGATCATAGAATATAAAAGATTCAAAATGCAAGACATTTCCAACATTCCAGGCAAAGAGCTACTTAAATCTAACGGTAGAATACTGTGAACCGATAGCTATGAAGAAAATTAGGCCTTTATTAGGCATGCCACTATGGATACATTTATGTTAGAAGAAAGTTTAATCTTAGAAGAGTGCCCACCTTGAGGTTGTGGCTGGTAGACATGTCCCTGGTTCCGTCCCTGTTTAGCACATTGACAGCAGCAGCACACACACAGCACCACAGCAATGGTGATCACCGCTAGAACAGCCACCACGATACCCACAATCACAGCAGTGCTACAACAAAAACAAAACTACTACATTAGCTAGTCCTGAACAGTCATGAAAGACAGAGTCCTCCCCAGAGGATGAAATAATGGAGGCCCTCCACTAGCTATACTCCTGGTCCAGCTCCACTATACTCCTTTTGAAATTGTGTTTCTTCCCTATTTTCTTGGTTAGTTTTGCTAAAATAATGAAAATTCACAGATTTTTGTGCCAATTGGCATCACTTTTCCAGTCAGCATTGTCTGCAAAAACTTGTGAATGCGTGATGATTAAAACAATAGTCGTTTTGCCACTTCACAACAAAGGAATCACTATAATATATTATACTTGTAGTATGTGACACCCTCTGTCAGTGTAAAATGAACCCATTTTCATGAAAGCGCAGCGTGTTGGTTCGGGTTATTTTTGCCAGCCCCTCCACTATACTAAAAAATTCTGGGGAGAACCCTGAAATTATATAAAGATAATGAAATAACACGTAGTTGAACAACAATCATTACAATGATTACGACAAGAGGTAAAACACATCTAGATTGTATACTTCAGGGTGATAACAAAATACACATACTATGTATAAACGTGTGCCTTTAATATCTAACGTTACATGATGTATCACAGGACAAGAAAAGGATATCAGTATACGTCGAAGAGGGATAGACTTCCATTTAGCTAGGAAAATTGTTGCATGTAGCATTGGAGCGAATAACAAAATACTACAGTAATTGTACATTTGTACATGTAACGTTAGATATATGTCTACATGTAGGGCAATATACTTTCACGGACATAAAGAAAATGTCAGCATCATTTTGTCACATACTTTACTCCCATCTAATAACATAGACCACGTCCGAAATACGAGTTTTGAAAGGTTCAATATGCTGATAAACTGTATATCTATAGCCTGTGTTTACACAATCTCTCGCTGGCTGGGGTTAATGACCCCCTCCCTAGGGCGGCGGCAATTGTAGGGCCGGCCGCTAGGGGCGCGATTTTAGTCAGGCTAGTATATCTATGGTTAAGAGTTTGAATTGAAACCTACCCAATGCCTAATGCAGTACTAATGATGTTTGCACAGTTACTGGTGTCCACAGCGTCCCAACAGCTGTCACAGCAGCCCGTCTTGTCTTTACAACAGTAGATCTCATCATCATCATCGTTCAGGAAGAATCCTCTGTTCTTTCGCGGGCAGGAGAAGCCGTACTGCTGGCAGTACTCAGCTGTCACTGTAGGAATGTACGTGCAAACGTTGAAAATCACGAAACAACCCCCCCCCCCCCCCCAATAAAATAAAGGCAGTCCCACTCGAAGTCTGCAAAGGAGGCTGACTCTGTAATCAAAAAAAGATCTTTCTTTAGTTGCTATTTGTTCTTGGTCTTACAAGACGTAGGCTGTGTCTCCTCGTTTTATCTTCTCTCTTTATCTTTGGAATAAACAGCACAGTGTCATACAAGTTGATACAACCCATGTACGTACTTGTGGGCACGGTATTGCCCTCCACTGCCTTTACCTCCCCAACCGAAGTCAGGTTCCCATTTTTACACCTGGGGGGGGGGGGGCTCTGACGGAGGTGAAACTAGTCAATTCACCCGCTGACTTTTGGAAGTGATGATTTGATTCCAAGCTTGTCTTGCGTTAGTCAGAGAACAGGTGTGTTGCGTAACTGCCCCCCTCTCCTAGCTACTAGTATGTTCCATATCCATTGGATGCGAGATTTACAGCACGGGGAACCAGCTATAAATTATAATACACCAGAGTGACCAGGCCAGTTAGAACTCTGCAGTAGGGATGGTAAACGATAATGGGGGTAAATGACAAAAATATCACAAGAACGAGGATATGGTATTACGAAAACCTATGTTTACTTCCGCGAATCATAAACGTCTACACACCAAACTGACCATGACAAAATTCTACTCATCTTCGTGATCTCACCTGTGGCGAATAACACCGCGAACACCAACAACACCGACCGCAACATTTTAGTAGCCTCTTCTGGAAACTTCTTCTGGACTGACGCTCGGTAAAACTCCCTACCAAACACGGTGATAGTCTCGTTCTTTGTGTATTGGTGTCGTCACTGAGACATACACGAAACCGGAAAAACGACCTGTCATTAGTTCGATGACCCATTCTCACCTGTCTCTGACGTCACACAGGTGAGGTTTGCATAATGGGTGCATCATCTGTCACTCAGGGGACCAAGACAAGACAGGTGTGAAAGGTGAACCTGTAAAAGATGTACTGTGATGATACGTGTCGCAATTACATGTTTCATTATTATGTTTTGCCCGTCAAGGAAAACATATTGTTTTGTTGTTATGTTCCTTTTCTTTCTTTCATCTTCCTCTTCCGTTTGTAGCCAATCTGAGCTTAGATTGGACATAAGCTGTTACTGTGAATATGTGAGCGATCTTTTCTTTTCTACTCACACACAATACCATCGCAGGGCTAGCCTAAGGGTATAGTATTATGTGCTAGTGGCTAAATGGAATTATTCTTTTCGCGCAGATGTTGCCTTTCTAGTTTACTAATGCCCTCAAATTGCAACAGAAAAGCACTGACACTTTTTGTCGCAATTTTGCATTGTTGTCCTTGACTGGTGACATCAATTTGTAATATCTGTCACTCGTTAGCAGTAGCTGTTTTTGACATGAAATGGCCTAGGAGAAAGTTGGGGTGGGTGCAGTTGCAGAAGCGACCTCACTTAATCATAAATGTAACTACCATTTATTTTCTTGGACTCTTTCCTGATGCATTGAAGCTAAAAACTGAACCTTTAAAAGTCATTTGATTTGACTGAATTAGGAAGTCAATAGTATATTTGGCCATTGACATTGGCACAATCCGACGTATTATCAAAGCAGAGGTTGGGTCGCGGGGATCAGTTATGGCCGGGATTTTTACCGGCTCGCTCCAGTAAAAAATCCCGGCCAGTACTTATTCCCGCGACCCAACCTCTTACTTGGAGAACATAACAAACGAATTCTCCAAGCAGAGGTTGGGTCGCGGCGATTAGTAGTGTCCAAGTGGCCGGGATCTTTATCGGCTTGCTCCTGTACAAATCACTTCTTATCACCACGACCCAACCTCTACTTACAGAATAAAATAAACGAAAGAAAATATCCTCTGATAGTGAGGCTAAATTTGTCCCAGCTGCACCCCTGTCCAACCCGCTATAGTGGTATCGCCCGACGTGACACCCGCCCCTAACCCTGACACGGGAGGATATTTTTACCCCACTGAAGCTGAAATGCGGCAATGGACAGATGCGTTGAATCTTTCCATGGAATAGAGTAGACAAATCAAGATAAGACGTTAGCCAGAAGGACAGCATAGTTGAAACCAAGTACGGTGTTGCTTTGAAGTAGGGAAAATATGGAGCTAATTGATATCGGTAAGTGACGAACTTGTTGGAGGCATGTTGTTATATCTCTGACATCAGTCTGTAGATAACATGATACTATATCTGTGACGGCGTCTGTATTCTGGTGCGGGCAAGAATGCGTTGCTGTGTTGGGGACAAGTCCATGGCGTACAGAGAGGGGCTGAATACTTACACCATACGTATCATATATAGTTAAGGGCTCAAAGTGAGGATCACTAGTACTATAGTGCTGCAAGCTTCACCGGATAGAATAGGGATATCAAACCCACAGTATACAGCTAGGGAAAATGATGAAACGTCTTATGAATGAACGCAGCAGGTGCAAGTTGTACATCCTGGAAGTATAATCGTGGGGACCTGGATTATTCTCCAAACCAAAACGGCCAGCCCTTATCATCGGCAGCTGCACCGGTGTAGCTATTTTGTACCTACTACTGAAACATATCCTCCAAGCAGATATCAGTAATTGATCGAAAAATCTAAATGCCAGCAAAATGCCATGATGCACTAGAACAAGTGAAAGCAACTAGCAAACGTGCTGGGAGGTACGTGTTTCATGTGACAACCCCTGCGTGGTATACATAGGAAAATACATATCTAGACGTTAGAAATCCCTCCAATTATCAGAACTAATAATAGAAGAAGTTAACTTACAAGTTCATGCCCGAGGGCTAAGTGTATGGTATAAAGATAGGAGATATGCAAGTGACAATGAACAGTTATAAACAATATTCTACTCTAATACTAGTGTTGGCCGCTACAAAATTATTGTAAAATACCATTCTTTATACTTTGCACTCTATTATAGCCTTATGGAACTGTAGTTATGTACCAGTAGATTTATAGTTACTATCATAAATGTTAAACATGGTCGATGTCTGTTGATGTTTTTCCCTCCCAGGAGAGCAGTGTGAGGGTTACTATGACACCGCCATGGGCCGGCATCGGGAGTCCTTCCACTGCCCCATGCACGAGAGCTCGGACGGGCTGAGCACGTGGCTGTACTGCTGCGGCACCAGCACCTTCAGGTACTGCTGTCCGTTCAAGGAGGCGGACGTCGCCCCGTCAGACATCAACCTCAGGTGGGACATCAACATCGGGGGTGGACGGAGGGAGAGTGGAGGGGTGGAAAAAGGAATGAAAGGGTGGAGGGAGGGAAGGATGGAAGGGAGGAAGGATAGGAGGAAGGATGAGAGGGAGGATAGGAGGGAGGATGGGAGGAAGGATGGAAGGAAGGGAGGGAGGGAGGAAGTTACGGAGGGTTTTAGGGAGAGATGGAGGGAAGATGGATGGATGGATGGATGGATGGATGGATGGATGGATGAATGGATGGATGGATGGATGGATGGAAAGATGGAAAGATGGATGGAGAGAAAACGAGATTTATACTATACTTCGTTATCAAAGTTTTTTATCAAAGTTTTGTCACCTTTCGCAACAGAGAAGTACTAGTATACAATCATGTATAAGTAGCAGATATACCATCTTAATCTTTTAAGTTTATGATCGTTTCTCACTTATACAGTAATTAAATGCACAATGCATCCCTGCTGTATGTGGTGAGTGTATTGTTGTTGTTTCAGTGATGTTGTTGTTGTTGCAGTGGTGGAGCGTATTTCGCCATAGCGTTTGCCGCGATGGTCCTAGTGCTGTCCGTTACTGTCCTGTGCTGTTTCTTCTTCCCCTACTGCTGGCTCTACAGGATGAAGCACCCCAACCGGGACATGCCTATTGAGAGTAAGTGTCTGCCTTCTGATCAATGCATATTTGTAGATCTTATATTCTCGTAAATATGGCTTCATATCTTTGTATAAATGAGCGGACAATGAAAAATATAAAATATTAATTTGAAAGTCTCAAAGTCACGAACTATAAACTCCTTAATGCCCATTCTTTAACAGTTATATATTCTATACAAAAACATTCTGAACCGTTTTCTCTAAATCTAGTTGCCAATTGTAACGGACAAAAATGCCACAATAGGTCAACAGAGGATAGTGCAAACACTTTACACAACCGTTACGTTGTACCGTGGCCGACAGGAACAATTGTTTTTTGGTCTCAGTTTTTGGTCTTATCTTTTATTGTAACTACGAAAAAACACTTGTTCCTGTCGGTCACGGTACGTTGATTGCCCTTTGCGTTGACCACAAAACTATATCCTCATATCGCCTTCTTTTTTCCCCCTTTGCAGTAGGTATGGAAGGCCCCGCAATCTACCCATTACGGACCATGAGAACCAGCGCCTCGGAGCCGGCCAGAATCCCGCCCAACGTTAACGTAGAGACGGCTAAAGAAGAGCGGCGGAACTCCTACCCACCCCGCGGGACCTTCCCCTACCCTCCGACGGAGGAAGTCCAAATCCCCTACCCCCCTCCCACGGCCAACTCCCAGCACCGATCCCAAACCTCGCTGTAACCAGCTTTACCTCACCTTCTCAAGAGAGTTTGTCCAGAATTATGAAAAGGAAATATCAACGAAAACATCACATGGAAGTCATGATGAGGATGTACAAGTGTATGAAAGAAATACGCATATAGATATTATGCTTATATGCGTTTGACCAATTGTTGACGTCACATATCCGCAAGATCACGTGTTGATAAGATCACGTGTCTGTAACTCTCGCGAGTTTACGTTCTAAACTGATTGGTTCTCAGTATACACCTTTCTCACGCGGCGGCCATGATAGATCGAAGAAGAGGTCAATGAGGCAAACAGACAAAACTTATTTCTAAAATTAGGTCCCATTTAGTTTTCCCCCAAACCACACAAATTTTCATGATATAAGATAGAATAATAAATATTACAAGAAGCGATATGCACCGAAAGATGTAGCAATTTAAAGTAGTGTAGACTGACCCCATAGTCCATTAAGAGATGCAAAATAAAAACATAATAATGCAAATTTTTAACGAATTTGCAGCCATTCACTTATTGGTCGATTTCCTAATTGGCAGGCTGCCATTGGTCGAACTGCTAATTATAATGGACAGCCTTTTGTTTGCCACATTGAACTCGTTTTAGATCTATCATGGCCGCCGCGTGAGAAAGGTGTATTGATCCTGAAGAAGGCGACAGTTGTCGTGTATACATATAAATTTGATCCGTGTATACATTTGTTTTGCAAGAACGTATAGCATTGTACTACCGGTAGACGTTTGGTTATAAAAAAAGTGATAGAACGAAAAAATGAGGATATGTATGAGTGTCTTTGTTCCGAGGAACTCAAGAATTCATGTGAAGCAGGGATAGCCTTGTCAAGACGAGTGTATATTTTGCGCGCGTTAGAAACGTTTGTTTTATTGGAATTCAAAATGAGTGATGAAGAATTGGCAGCGAATGGTTAGAAGAATATCTGTGGTACATTTGTTACTAAGTATGTTGACAGGCGTTGTCTATAAATATCCGTGCAGTTTGCAAGAACGGAGTACAAAGTACAACAGATTTCCTATATATTGCATATAAGTGCTACTATTGAAATGATTACAGATATTAATGTCACAAGCTGACTTTGATACAATACCACGACAACTGATCATGCATATGAAACATAATACAATGTATAGATGGATTCGTTGGAAATGATTGATAACTTTCTGGCTGCTTTAACATATCGCGGTGTGGTCTTGGTCTGTTCAATTAAAATCACGTTATTTATGGTTCTTGTCCCAGAGTCTCCTTCTGTGAGTTTAATTTCATCAAATTTCCAGTTCTGTTTTTAACAGTTCGTTGGTAGATAATTGGTAGCAAATTTAATGAGCCCACTCCGAGATATTGAAAATATTTGTTGCTGTTTCTATTTGCTGTGACGTATCAGCAGCGCCCCCTGTAACGACCATAAAACAGCTAGAACTGCACTGACCCATACGAGGTCAGTCCTTGAAACAAACCTGCCATACAACAAAGTCAGATGATCCTTCGTAATTACCAACAATGCTGGGGTCACTGCACATTGAGCACCGCCTATGTACACTACATATTCTACGTTACTGCGGTGTTCTGATTGTCCGTTCAATGTAAGTACGTTGTCTGCTACGTCCTCAACGAGCTTACGCAAACATGTTAGAATGCTAGAAGTTTCACTGCTCTCTTTATACCTAAGTTTGGGGGAAAGACATAATAGAATTGTGGTAAAAATTCGGTCATAATCAATTAGCGTTCTTTTGAGTGTAAATTGGTCGAACAGCCACAACATAAGCTCTCCAAATTCTTCTCCATGCGCTCGGTCTTTAAATAACAACAACGTATGGCTGTTCTTCTTCAACATTCTTGCTGCTCAGGACTTTCAAGTGCATAAGGCCGACCCTGGCTAGAGTTGGCAAACGTGTCTTCTTACGTCATACTTCTGAAAGGTCATCACGTACTTGGGGCGAAAGACTGGTATCCAATATTTCATATCCTTGGATTATGCTGTAGCGATGAAAATATGGTGGTACAGTCATCTGACTATACGAATCACAAACACAATAATTTTAGGACAGATACAAACTAACTCTATGTTATTTGAATCCCCGAATTCAAGACCCCGCCGCTGACGACTTGTGGTAAATGTCAACATGATGCAAGGCCACTTAAATAGGTGGGTGTGTCTGTAGCGCCGGGAGGCATGTTTCCACCATATAGCTTTGCATGCACTGTCTGTTGTTGTTTCTGTAGTGTACCTTTATTTTCAGTAGAGGTTCCTCGTTTTGTTACGATAGTGTAGACTATTACAGGCGTAGCTGTATCGGTAAATGTAGTTGTGTGTGACATTTGTAACTTGGCACTAGTGGCCGTCTGTCAAAGATTGTTGAATCACAATTTCATGTTCTTTGACACGAAAATAGCCGTAATAGGTCACTCGATGTACTTATGTAACCACATCGTCGAGAGACACGATGTCGAGAGTTCGTTCAATCTTCCCATTCAAGACTAGACGTTGTGTCCCAAAGAAAGGCAGTATACACGACCGTCACTTCACCCAGGTGTAAAATGGCTAAGTGAATTTGGGTAGGGGGTAGGGAGGTAAAAGGTGATAGAGGGAGAGAGATGGACCCCACCTTCCAGTACAGTGCATGCCCTAGTCACACTGAATAACAACCCACTGTCTCCACGTCCTCATAGAACCTGGGCTATGGGACTACCTTTACCAAGAAGGTTAAAAGAGCGACTTTCAACCTCCTTGCCTTTTACCTACTAGTAGTAGATAATTTGTTGCATTCGGATAATTGCACGAAATGCACTGGCAAATTGGGTGTGCAATTAAGCGGCTTCTACTGTTGTACCTTTTCTACATACCCAGCTGACGCCACATACCTGCTGTTACCCTGAAGGTCGGCTATAGAATACAGATACAAACAAATTGAAAATCCTCTGTCAGAAGTTCTCCCAGTGGTTGGGTTTCAATGACCTACAATGAGTACTCAATGTTGAAAATGACAATGAAAAGAGACAGTACTTAACGTAAAGACCGCGTTCCTTTTTCCAGGCCGAGGTTGAGCCAACCTAAGTTCGCCATGGATAGGAAGAAGATGCTACTGTTGCAGAGCGTGGCGGTACTGCTTGTTATCGTGGCGTTCATGCTGCTCGTGTACGAGTATCCCATCGGCAGGCAGCAGCAGGTCGGGGAGCAGACCGAGGGCCAGACCCAGGCACAGGCCCAGGGCACAGGGGTACAGATGCAGAGCATGCAACAGATGTGCGTAACTTGTTTACTTCATTTTAGCCGAGCGAAAAACACAGCCAGGGTTGTACATATACATGTAGTGCATCCGCTAGCAACGACCTATGGGGCCTTAAAAGGTGTACCTGGGTACAGATACAAAGCCTGCAACGGATGTACGTGAGATTTAAGCTTCGCCTATCTCCGAAAATACAGCGACTGGGCTCTGAATGGAAAATCCGGCTGACAATCCGGCTGTCGCGCCCTATAAGATGTTAGCCGGCCTTTGTGACAGTGCCTGAAGATACCATTTATACATATTTTCTGAATAGGCTATCGACATACTGATATTTCAAAACAAAACAACAACAGAACACGCACACACAGACACACAGACATGTATATGTAAAACACAATGTCCATATCGATATCCAGTAGTTCATTGCAAGTAACTTTTCTATTATCTTCATATCATCGGCATCTTTAGCATAACCTGGAGAACAGCGCCGTCCTGCGATCATCCTAAGAACAACTTCGTCTTCATTGAGGTGATTTTCTTCTCTTTGTGTTCTTTTCTGTCATCAACTTTGACAAATTGCAACTGTTTTCAACATTTTTTATCTCCAATGAAGGGCTTCTTTCTATTCAAAGTGAGCATATATCTGGCTTGTACATGAACGAAGATCGGTAGAATCATTATTTATAATCCTGACGAAATATAAGAAAATAGTTGACATCTTTTCAACTTGCGTTTGATTAAAAAAAGCTTGCAATTCTGAAAAAAATGTTAGATTTTGTCGAGTTTATGTGATATTTGCTGTCCCCGGTGTCCAGGTGAATCGAGCGGGCTCCACTACCATACAGTGCATGTTGATGCGTTACGCCTACAACCACCACCTACATGTTATACTGCCCCAAAATGGTACGACTACGTTACAGTTGACTTTCTTCCCCTTACCTATACTTCACCCATTGTTAATATGATATTCTCAATTCACTGTACACTACTTTCTCCTTTTCAGTCGTCAGGTTTATATAACCTGTGTTTAGAGGGTAAATGACCCCCCAGGGCGGCAACTGTAAGGCCAGCCGCTAGGAGCGAGATTTTAGTCAGGCTGTTGCAATTGGTTTATTGTGCTGGATCATCTGATGCACCTTCGAATTCTCTTTCCTTCGTTCTGTCAAATTTGGAGCCTCCTGTCTTGACAGAATGACCTATGATACTTTTATATGCATGTTTTGTCTATGACTATTTTGTGACCTGTACTTAGCTCGGTTAGGCAAAAATGTACAATAAAGGTCTTCATCCATTCATTAATTCAACAATCCCAGCCAGCTAGAGATTGTGTACAGGCTTAACACAACAAGCTATGCCTTCTTGAAATACTATACATTTTTCTACGTATCCACGATATCTATTTACTATGCCTTCGAAGGGTTGGAACTGAAATGGATCAAAGACTCGGGTGCTGCCTTTGACGACCTACCCTGGGCAGATGGCGGGTACAACGTCATCGTCCATGGGATGACGTATAAGTGGAAGGTACATGACGTCATGCCTCCGGACACCGCCTACTTCAGCATCCTGCGGAACCCAGAGAACCACTTCAAGTCAATGTTCCATTATTACGACGTCGGGAAAGTGCTCGGCATCACTGGCAAGAACCAGGCCAGCAAGATACTCAAGGTATGTGTACCTTTGGTGTGTTATATCTTATGAAACGCCAATTGAATCATGTTGACATCTTCAGGGACCATGCTACTTTGGGAACAAGGCTCAATTTGGATTGCAAACCAATTGTCATCAATGCCGTTACAAACATTGGCTAATAAACACGATGTTAAACAATTTATTACCTCCATGAAACTTCAAATTTTCAATAGCAACGTTTTGGTCCGTCTGTGAACACGTACGGTAACTTGAAAAGGCCTGAATGGATTGTCTTGGTATTTTGCATGTGGGCAGGTCTTGCTTAGAGTTAGACCTTGAAATGATCAAGTTTTTGCTAGTTTCATATAGAATTTGAATACGGTTGGTGCGTTTTATCATCAATATTTCATTTTGCAACAGCGCAAGTATTGTCCATTTCCGGATGAAACGGCAGAGGCTATCATAATACATAATGTAGTAATTATAAAATTCCATGCGAATGAATTGATAAAAGTACATCATCTCAAATTCAGTTAAAAGATGTTTACAACTTCGAGCCTTGCTTGTATCGCACAGAACCCCTCGGCTCTGACCGACAAGAAGGGCGGGATCGGTGAGACACAGTTCGTCACGTCCGTCAGGATGTCTGCGCAGGCGCGGGACCTCGGCTTCGGACCGGGAACAGACTTCGACCAGCCAAAATCACTCGGTGAGATAGAACTGTCAAAAAAGAAAGCAGCAAGAATGTCATTATATTATGCGATTGAACAACAACAATTGTAGTAAATTGTAGATGAACATAGATCATTAAAAAGGGTAATGAATAGTAACTGAATGATAATTGTTTTTCACACAATAGATAAGAATCTCCTTTATGTTTAGGCCAAATTGTGTCTTTTACTGTAATGGTATATAGAGCCAATTCCAACTCACTGCAGGGTTTTTTCTCTAACGTTTGTAATATTTTCGAATTATTGACAAATAATTCTAATTTTGCTATGAATATTCCTAAATATTTCGAAGGAAAATACATGACTGCCCTCTTTTAGATATGATTTTTTTTACACTTTGAATAATAAAAAAAATGAACTGTTTGAAATTTCGAGCAATCAAAAAAAAAGTTGAAAAAAAAGATATGGCTCGATATTTATAGATTTAATAGACTGATGATAACATCAACGTAATCTTGTCTTATCTATGATAGAAAATTTCAGGAACATCACCCGTGACTTCGGTATGATGGTGATCCTGGAGCACCTGTCGGAGTCGCTGGTACTGCTGCGGCGCGTCATGTGCTGGGAGCTGCGGGATATACTGTACCTGGACAAGGCTGTTACCACTTACAGGTGAGGGGGGGGGCATGGAAGATGGTCTGCATACCCTTATATGTTAAGCGTTAGGAGCTAGGGCTTAGTACTGGTACAGAAAAGTCAGGTCCAGGTATGGTTCAGGTCAGGAGGATCAGTTCCAGGTCCGGACCGTTAAGCGTTACCGGTACTGTATTCATTTTTATTACGCACTTACTTTGTAATAAAATGATGATGATTTTATGTTTCTGTTGATTGGGCCCCTTCGAAAAACAACTAGACAGAGTTGAATGGGTCTTTGAATGGCTGTTTGAACATTCAATAAATAAATATAATAAAAGAATAGACGACAGTACGTAATGGCTTATGTAAAGACATACAGTTGAAGCTGGGAAATTTAGTGATTGATTATATCAATGGTATATAGTTTATTGATTAAGGGAAAGTTAGCGCCTGTAAGCCCAGAATGATTTTGCGTCAACTTATTGTGTTAAATTTTCAAGGTTTTTTTTCCATGTGCTTATTACAGCTATAAGGACATACCTATGGGAAGTCGTCAGCTTTCCAACCTAAAGATGATAAACAAAATAGACTTCCAGCTGTACGACTTCTTCAACCAAACGCTGTGGAAAACCATCAAGGGTCTCGGACCGGAGTTTCTTGAAGAGGTCAGCTACTACCGAGAGGTCAACATCGAGGTCGCCGAGTACTGTCGGCAGATTGAGACCGAGGAAACGATCGCCAAACTGTCCATACCGGCGGGGAAGTGGACGACCGGTTTTATGGTTCACCAGAGAACGTGTGAGGAACTGAAACTGCAGTTTGAGGACTGGAACACTAAGTTTATAATGAGACGGAACGCCGAAATCAGGGGGGAATCAGAGAATGATGTCACTGATACAGATCTAGAAGGAGCAGAAGGCGACCTTCCACCCCCACCTAAAGTAGACAACCTTCCACCTCCACCCATACCAAAGGAAAAAGAAGACAACCTCCCCCCTCCACCTAAAGTAGACACCCGTACAACTCCACCTTTACCAGAAGAAAAAGTAGACAACCTTCCATCTCCACCGCTAAAAGAAGGAAAAGGGAAGGGGAAAAAGACGGATAAAAAGAGTCAGAATTCTGCAAAAGACATACTAAATGAAATGAACGTACCTGATGAGTTACCTTCCGCGCCTAAATAGTGACACTTTATTAAATTTGTTGGAGTTTGCAGTTGCTGTTCCTTGTGTTATTAGTATTATCAAACGCGACTGAAAACAATTCAGAAATCGTTTTTATATGATGACCACAAACGTAAAATAAGAATGGCTACACCCGATGCTATCATAAATAGTGTAAAAAATTCAGCTTTGTTAATCATTCTCGGACAATTTTATTTCTTTGAAAGCATAGATATATCATCATCATCATATACACATTGACTTAGTATGTATTAAAGACATTTACTTTTACGATGAGGAAAGCTATTTAATGTAGCCAGCTTTTAAAGACAGAAATAAGATGTAAGGTAATGAGAAACGATGATTAATACCTCTGTTAAATAAAGGTGCTGCTTCCGTCTGTATGTTTGTTTGTCTTGATGTGTGCCCGCAGTTATTTGAATATTGCAGAGTGACAGAAAACTAAATCATACATTTAGTTAGTTCGACAATATTGTCTATTATCTCATATATCATTTTTGTACCCATTGCCATTCATACATCCATCAAGTTGCTTGGTTATAAGCCTGTGAGCTAGAAAATTAAACTTATCGTCGTCTCTTACATATGTACTAATGTCGTTATTTTGATGCTGTGTCACTCGGTGGCTGTCAGTAAACAATCTCCAAGCAGATGTTGGGTTGAAAGTCCGTACTGTTTTTGTTTCTGTCTGAAGAGCTTGAAAATCTTTCACACCTTTTGGTTTGATTCGTAAATCGTAGTTGCAAACCTCTCATGTGCTGTAAATGCATTTAAGTTCGTGGGGATTTAATTTCGCGGTAACGGGAAAATTGACTTTTCGCGGTGGTTTTAATTTCGCGGTAGCACCATGCACTGTAGTCTCTTACTGTTATGGAAAAATATTCGCGGTGGTTTTAAATTCGCGGTGAAGCGGCAGCCGCGAAAACCGCGAACATTAATCCACCGCGAATATTTCTGCATTTACAGTATTTGTTGTACATCGCCGTTAAAAGCTGTTCCAGACCAGACCGGATGGTCAGGAATGCCAGGGCCAGACCAATCAATCATATATAGTGATACCAGTCATAATTATTCATAAGCCATTGTCATATCCTGACACGGCAGTCACAAAACCTTTGTTTGTTTGTTTGTTTATTGACTCGGATCTCCATTAGATTTTACAGGTAAAATCTATTCTTCCTGAAGTCTATGATACAGATTTACAGAAAATTAAAATGACATAACAAGTCAAGCATGTGTATGAATCAAAGTACGGTAAACTAAAACATGAACTTTTCCTTTTGATCTTTCTCTTAAACATGAAACAACTTATTTATGCAAGGAGATAAATCTTGGTACTACATCCCATTGTCTGTCGATTTGTTGCCATCGCACGGTGTGGAGGTTATATTGTATTCTCCAAGCAGAGGTTGGGTCGCGGAGATAGCGGTGGTCGGGATTTCAGTACCGGCTCGTGAGGTAAAATCTATCTCCACAACCCAACCTCTGCTTGGAGAATAGTTTATTGTGGCTGCATATGTAGAGGTGTCAGGACACGGTAGTGGCTACCATAACGATGAATAATCATGGCTAGTATTATTGGTCTGGCTCTTACATTCCTGACCGGGCGGAACAACCTCTCTTTGCAGTGCTGAACATCACAACGAGAGGTGAGTCTTGAAAACCGTTTTCTGTGGGGATCTATTCTGTTTATAACTGCAAATTTCGAACCAAAAATTCGTTTTACGTCGATATACATGTAGGTTAGACATCCAGCCGAAAGATCCGCCAAAAGCAGATACTCAAGCAACTGGATATAATTTTGTAAACGGTCAGACGTTTGAGACACCATCCGGTGTCTTTCGTCAGTGATACTGGACGAAAATTAGTTTTACTTTCTTTCATATCGGTATTGATGTAGTATGATATTCACCACTGTCTTCAGTCTAAAAATATATCGTGTCATCTATTGGTTTGTGAAAACGGAGAATGGACCAAAGTAGCCGTGACAGTTTACGTTTCTGATAAATATCAGGCAACTGCATAGAGAATCCAAAATGAATCTCTTAGAAGGGTAAAATAGTCATCTTTGTAAATCTATTTTAAGTCATATTAGGTCGGACTGTCCGGTACATATATATATACGCAAGTTCAAATTAAATTCAGGTACTTTTTGAAGCAAATTAGCTGTGGTATTTTTTTGATACATATCCGACTTTCTATTGTTTGCCCTCGTCGATACTAATATCTACTCTCCAAGCAGAGGTTAGGCTCCGGCTGTTTTTTTAACGTTTTTTGGTCGTTTTGATCGGGAAAATAGAAAGCCCGATAAAAACGACTAAAAAAAAAGAGCCGAAGCCTAACCTCTGCTCGGAGAGTAACTAATACTAGTATACCTGAATACATAATAGACCGTCTGTAACTGCGAAATTTGCTGATCATTCTAAAGACTCTGTAAAACATGTCACCCGTCAACTTATGTCAGTCACTTTCACTTTCATCAAAGATTTACAGCATTTCACTGGCGACACTGACAGTGAATGATGCGTTTTGATTAATGTCATGTGATTGTGAAGCCATGAAAGTGAAAGTGATGATGAGTCATCATAAACGCATCAAAACGCCAAGCTAAAATCCAAACTTTGGCATGTAAAAACATACAACGTTTCATTAACAATAAATACACTTTGATTATACAGAAAATAACTTTGAGTCAACTATTTTGTATCATTTTTGTGTGAATTGTCCCCACAAAGAGTGATTCGTTATAACACGTATTTGCGTTTTTCTGCAGTGTGCATGCCATTGGTGACTACGCACTCGACATTAAAAACAGAGCGGGAGCGAAAAATCGTGATCTTGTTGGTTGTTTTGTAGGCAAACAATCGTCCAGTGGGAGCCTACAGCCATGATCGCCACACTGTCGACACTTCTGGTGGTACTAGGCGCAGGTAAACGGAGTTATTCTCTCTACATGGTCCGATGCATCTACTGACTGTTTATATAGTGTTTGGGTGTTCCTGCATGCGTTTGTGTTGGGGAGGGGGGCACGCTGCATTTGTCACCTTTGAAGTTTCATAATTTGTATGGATAATCTCTTAAAGCAGAAGTCACGGGATGCTTTTAATTTGCAGGGTATCAACTGAGTACCGATTTGTTTGATTGTGTAATGAGTAACCATAAGAAGATAGTCATTCATACAAGGCATTATGCTTTGATGATCAAAACTCAAAATTCACAACATTTAAACATGAATATATTATAATGAACTTAAAGCCACTGCGAACATTTTTCCATCGCAGTAAGAGACTACAGTGCATGGTGCTACCGTGAACCTAATCTCCAAGCAGATCCTACGGTGCCATCAAGATAGTATCAAAGCTGGCCAAGCTCAGTATAGCCGGCCAAAGGGAGTCAAATATATTACGCCACCGTGGATTTGCTTGGAGATTACCGTGAACCACCACAAACAGTCCTTTCTCCGCTACTGCGAAATTAAATCCTCACAAACTAAATGTATTTACAGTACTGTATTTGATTTGAGCTGGAATTTGCCTAGGTGCTAAAGTTCTGCTCTCATCAAATAGTAACCTGGAATCCAGTCTACTGCTGGCTGGGCCTACCGTACTTAGTGCAGGCTTTGTACGGGGCCAGGGAAGCTCCCAGCCGCTTAGGTAACCGGCCACACCCGGTAGAATTTTCACGGGGTTAGACTTAGCCCAGTGGGAGTTAATTTGCCAGGGAGTTAATTTGCCCGCCAGCAGTCTACTGCTGGCGGGCAAATTAACTCCCACTAGGCTAAGTCTAACCCCGTGAAAATTCTACCGGGTGTGGCCGGTTACCTAAGCGGCTGGGAGCTTCCCTGGCCCCGTACAACGCCTGCACTAAGTACGGTAGGCCCAGCCAGCAGTAGACTGGATTCCAGGTTAATCAAATAGTTGCAGTTATGAAATTTTAGCAGCTGAACAGTGACTGCTCAAGTCACCAAAATGTATTAATTAGTACAGTAGTAAAAGGAGGTCATTGTTAACAAATCTAGAATTGCAGTATTTGTACACAAACAAACACAAATGTAATGTTATACAGGGCTCGAAATCCTTTTTTCTGCATACCTACACTGGTGCAGGTAACATTGAAAATTACCTACACCAGACAAATTTTACCTGCACCACTCAGAATTTAGGAAGTGTGGATCATACTGAAATTGTTCAGGAACCATTGCTATTTTTTCTTTCATACTTTACGTGTGGTAACAGTCAATGGAGCTAATAACGATCCATATACTTCTGATATGATATTTAATGTATAAAACCCAGTACATGGACCAGTGCAGGTTAGGTGCAGGTAGACACCAGAAATACTTGCACCGCTCCAATTTTACCTGCACTAACCTGCATATGCAGGTGGTATTTTGAGCCCTGTTATATATCAATTAGATGTATTTTCCTTGCCATGTGAAACAGCATCAGCAGAGTACTGCAGCGGTTACACAGATGCGTTCGGAGACTACAACTCCGGCTTCAGCTGCCCGCGCAATTCCCTCTTCAGCTTCAACAATGACGACCACGATGACATCTACTGCTGCGGTACCAGCACATACAAGTACTGCTGCAGCTGGAGATCTGGGTAAGTTTGTTTGTTTGTTTGTTTGTTTGTGCATAGCTGGTAAACTGCCTTATTACGTAACACAACAAGTTTTTACTGAACGGTACAGGTGAAAATGAGTACCTAGCTTCGGTTAGGGCCGTCCCTAGCGCCTCTGATAAGACGTTAAATGGAGGTCCCCCTGTTTGAGGTGTGGCTCTCCTCAAACAGGGGGACCTCCATTCAACATCCTATCCAAGGGACGGCCCTAAACGAAGCTAGGTACTTATTTTCACCTGAGTGAAGTGAGGAAAGTCATGTTTAGTGCCGACAAGCTTCACTTTCACTTTACCCTGTGGCCAGTCAGAATTTTTTTCCAATTCACCCCCTCCTTTTCTACACTGTACACACACCCCCCTTCCACCACAAATATCCAGCCATCCCCTTATGTCCTGCTCACCTAGCTAACAAAAAGGCATGTACCGTACAGTATATATATATACTATAACTTTTAGAAAGTATACTCATGAATGAGTTATAGCTGGATTTTGTCATTGGGCTATAGATCGTGAAAGGGCATATGCATGGTAGTTGTTGGAAGGGAACTGGCCTTCCAGGTACTTTCATTTGAGAATGGGTAATCATGAAAATGTCCAGACACAGTTTCATTCAGGTTCTGCATTTTTCCCTATGGCATAAATTCTTTCTCAGCATATTTTAGTGTCTGGAATGATGAAATCTGACACACCTAGATAATGCTAGATTCTTGTATACATAGTCAATATTGTTGTACAAGGCTTAAAATAGTGGCAATGTGCTTATTACAATACATATCAACACATTAAAGTGCAGTAATAAGCAACAATTATATAACATTGACATAACATCTGCTTGAAAATGCAATAAACAATAAAATTTCAAGAGACATTTTGTACATTTTTTAAAATCTCAATGCTATACAGAACAGCACTTAGAGTTGGACAGTATTGTCAATGCTTGAAGCATGAATGATTGTGCGTGTGATTTTTTTCTGCGTAACACAATTTCATGTACCAGATCTAGTACTTTGATTTCCTTGAATGAAGTTTTCTCAATCATTTACCTGCTTGCCACTCATTCATGAAAAGAACTTAACAGTTTCCTGTAGTGAAGATAGTACATCACACAGACATTTACAATTGTATGTTTTGTTTTTAGGGGCTTTAACGTCGGCACTATCATGGGCGGCCTGTTCGCTGTGTTTGTCCTGATTGTCATCATCACTGTGATCTCCTGCTACCTGTGCAGCTGCTGTGTTATTTACAAGCGGCGCCAGGCTAGCCGCGCCCATGTCATCACTACTGCAGTTGGTAAGTGTAGTTTTGTTTTGTTTTGTTTTATTTTTTTCATCAGCGTGTGCTTGACTCTTCTCTGTAAAATGAGCACATATATGTCATAGATTGAAAAAAAAATATCAGAAAACAGATAATTAATTCCTGTCTGTTTTTGACCATACTGTAAACTGTTCAACAGCTGTAAAATGAGCACATGTATGTCATAGATTGAAAAAAATATCAGAAAACAGATAATTAATGTCATAGAATGCCAAAGTTGATATAAAGTCAAAGGATAAGATATAAAGTGAAAGAACAAAAATGAAAGAAATCTATTGTTGGTAGGAATGGGTACCAGTACAGAAATTCAGGTCTAGGCCTGATTCAAGTCCAGAGGATCAGGTCCAGGTCTGGACCTGAACTGGGATCTGATGGTCATTTTCATCCTGGGGGTACATGAGTGGCTACTCTCATGTCCCTAATAAACGTACCGGGACGTTTATTTTTTTCAGCCTCACAATCCACCCGGTACGTTCTTATTTTGGACGGTACGTTTATTTTTTTCTGAAAATTGGTGCTTTGCTAAGCCAGAACCCTCAAAGAATTGAAGTTTTTGGGGTTTCTGCCCATATTTCCGCGGTATTTTTGCTCAAAATTCACTATTTGTCGGGCGAAACAGCGCGGATTTCCCCGCGTTTTGACCCGCGTACGCGGTACACTTTCAGTGATTTCGTTCCATCTCGCTATGACGCTACGAAGTAAATGTTGTTCTTGGGGGAAAATAAGACACCGCACTGACGTTTTGAAATACAATTTTTACATAAATAACTTTTAGTTTTAATTTAGTAGTAGTTTACAGTCTCTGTTTACATCGTAAACCAGCACCTTGCACGATGAATTTCCGGTCTTGTGGTTCCATGCTCTTTCGTCAGCGAGGCGGAAGAGTGATTCGTTCACATAATAAATACTGGACGTAAAAATAACAACTATAAGTTCGTTTCCCTTGTGATATGAGTTTTGACGCCGCATATTCTCCAAAACGGCAGGAATTCGTCGGTAAAAACAGCAAGTTCATAATCATTTCTAAGCTTCAAACCGCCACAAACACTTTCCTCTGTAGATGCATGTGCCATTATGCCGAGAAGGTCACGTCGAAATAAACTTTCTGTACGTAGGCTTATTTCTCCGGCAAAAATCAGCCTTAGTCTAGTTTTCACATAAAAAAGTTTCATGTAATAGATTTTAATCGTTTTTATACCGTAATCATTGTATTTCATGGTACACATGAGAATTGTTTTTGCGACATTTTACCTTGGAAAAGTGGAGTCGCCCACTGACCCCTAGTGACCTTGTTTATCTGCTGCTGACGCCATCTTGGAAAATTACCGGAGACGGAGATTTCCATTTTTGGCCCGCGGAATACGAAAATTGGGACAGCGTACATGCATTTCAAGAACCTAAAACCTCAGATACATGAACGGACGGTCTATTTGTAAAATCTGTCCATATGGTCTTCCAGTTTGCACAGATATGACGATGTAGAGAAGGGTATACGTAGAGTGCAAAGAGTCTGAGACGAGAAAAAACGTCACTGAATTCAACACCACTTTGGTGGAAAAACTTCGCATAAAATCACATAATTTTGTGTAATGTTTCTTTATTCAACGTTTCCTTCGTAAATCGTCTAATTTGAGCCTACATTTTGCTGATGTAGTGCAGAAATTGAAAAAAGTGAACCCCGCCAGTCGCGCCGCGCCGGTGACCGCTATCGGCAGTGTTGGCATAGCGGCCAGACCGAAAATCGTCTGGCCGCGACCGCATTCGACAGGTGACCGCTATAGACTATTTCTGAATGATTAGGTAAAAAATCCAACGGACCGACGAAAACTGACCGAAATGGCCAAGTGGCCCCTATACTCAGGTTACTCATAAATTGCAGGTTTCACTGTACCTTTTATTACAAAATGGAGAAAATATCATCAAGGAGGTTAAAAATCAAGATTTTTAACCTCCTTGATATCATAATTCGAACAAGATATCTGTTATAGTTCTTCAGCTCATTATTTATACAACTGATGTGGTTCTTAGGCATAAATAAATAAAAAGAACCTACCTGCTTATCATCTTCTTTTCTTTGGACAGAAGTAGTATGGACACAGTTAAATACTTGTCAATTTGGTAATTTTCCGGGGGTTATGTTTATTCCGGGGGGTATGTTTATTAGATATTGAGGATTTGTCCGGGGGGTATGTTTATTCCGGAAGGTATGTTTATTAGGGACATGAGAGTACCTACAAATCATGCCTTTATATTTAGCAGTGTTACACTAAATACTGTCACATGCTAAAGCGTTCAGTAGCAACTACATGTAACTATAGGGAAATTTAGGTACCATTATGCTGATAACTTATGCTTGTACGTTATTGTCTTCCTGTTTCCAATTAATGGCAGCTTGTGTTACATTGTGACCTGTTTGAAAATGAAATGTCTTTGTATCTGTACAAATTAACTCACTGCTAACTTTTATATTTCCTTGCTAAGGTGGTGGTCCTGTTGTCATGACAACTACCTCCACAACCTATCCGGCAGGACCACAGCCCTACCCCCAGGGGCCACAGACCTACCCCCATGGACCACAGACCTACCCCCAGGGGACCTACCCTCAGGGACCACAGCCCTACCCCCTGGCTTATCCAGGAAGCCAGCCCTACCCTGGGGCACAGCCTTACCCTGCTGCCCAGCCCTACCCAGGGGCTGCTCAGTACCCAGGGGCCCCTGGGTCAGAGGCACCCCCTCCCTATGCCTCAGCTACAGGCTTCCCGGCTGTGAAGGATCCAGCCTACCCCCCACCGGCCCCCCTCCCCTATCCCAACTGAGGTGGGAAAGAACAGGGCTTAAGGTCACAGACCAATTGAATATAGCCTGGTATCCAGTTCTATTGTAGCTGCCTAAGGCCACACCAATTTAATTTCTTGGTTCACGGATTTTTTCATAAAAAATATGAAGCGAGAGGGCGAAATAAAAATGAAAATAAAAATTGTAAAATGGTTGGGGTAAAGGTAAGGGTTAATCCAAAACAAAAAGAATGAAACGTTTTTTTAAAAGCTGGAAAAAAGTACAAAAACACTATTACTGTACAGTAACACCACCTGTTCATTGAAAATTACAAAAGTAGTGGCAGTTTTTATGTTTGCTACACCAGAAAGTTGGTGAATGGTTTCATTAATGGTGAAAATTTGCTGAGTGGTAATTTTTATTTTTATTTTTTTTTCCAAAAAAATAGGAGCGAGCAAATCCGTGAACCAAGAAATTAAATTGGTGTGTCATCTGTTTATGGTAAATGTGTAAGAGGGCAAAGAGACTCAGCAGCTGTGATAAGATTGGATACCAGGCTACCTTGATAGATCAGGCATGGTTAGCCCACAGCAATATGATTTGTTGGTTCTTGGATTTTGTAAAGTGAAGATATAGCAATGGTCAGGGAAGAAAACGTGAACATGACCATATACACTCCATAAAACTGAGTTCACCAATAAACCTGGTCCTCTGGCTTTGTCGTGATCATGTTATTCCAGCATTTTTTTTTAAGTCTGTGAACCAACAAATTAAATTGGTGTGGTCTTATGGTGGCATTTGAAAGGGCACAACCCATGTTTGACAAATTTGCTGGTGCAGGTACAGAGTTTACCAACTTGAAATAATCATTGCGTATCAAAGTATGTTTACCCCTTTTGTCACGTAAATGTCTATATACTGTAAAGCAGTGACAATACAAGTGCTGTTTTTACTTGACAATGTGTAGAATCCACTGAGAAAAGTATCATGTAGTCGATTATAAGATTTTGCTTGATTTGTGTTACTGTTGGTCTCAAAAATTTCCCTTGCATGAGTAGGAAGAAAGCACATGTAGTGTCTGAAGTTGCATGGTAGAATTTATGATATCAAAATGGCTGCAATTTTGGGCATAATAATATATTGATAAGTATTAGTCATAAGGAGCTGTTTTATAGGTCACAAATTCCATACAGTCAGTTTGAATCTTTTCTATAAAGGAAGAATATACAAATATATCTGATCATTGATGTACATTATTGGCAAACAAAAATGCTGCTTGAACCCCCTTTTGATTCCAGCAAGAAATATTAATGGAGAGAATGCATATGGTTACTGTAGCAAATATACCAGGCAAAGGGGAATCATGTTCTTGTGTCCTAAGCGCACACGTACAAAATTTTATGGCAATATCATAATTTAATATTCAAGAAATCTTGGTTTAGGAATCTATTGTCTTGACACATATATAACATAGCTTGCATGCATGTACCAGCTACATTATATTGTAGTTGCTTGCTCTGGTGCCACTACTGATTATGCTAAGAATAGACCCACCATGAATATTTTATGTAATTTTTGACCTACAATTCAATGGCTTCCCAGTGTTCCACATAGTATGTTGGGACCTTGGTTGCCATCTAACTACCATGACGTCAATGACATGTTTTACACAAATTGGTGTGTGGCCTGTAAAAAAGTGTAATGCATAGAATACTTCTTGATCCTTAACTGCATAAGGTATTAAGAAGGAAAATACTATCAAAGAAACTAGAATAAAAACAGGGTAGGCACAAAGCATTTCTGGCGTAAGTTTACATAGGAAATACAGGAATGTAGTTTGTTGACTTTCATTTCTATATTGTTAACTACATTATGACCTGACTCTTGCCAGAAATGGCTTTCCATATGCTGGGACCATTACGGTTGTATGGGACTAACTAACATACTGTGTAATGAAGCTATTTTTTGTTGTACCATTGCACAATATTCCTCTATTTTGAAACAAGCAATATTTTGAAAGCAGGGATATACTAGTATTCTTGATAAAATATGGATCAAGATGATATTCCAAGTGTACATTTCCATACACTAGATGTATATTATACTGAAGATGTTTACTTAGATGTTCATATTTGTATACCCTATTGTGCGTTATAGTTTTCTATTGTATCTCACATTAGAGCTGCTAGATGTGATGTTCTATAAGGTAAAACAAGTTGACAGAAACTACAATGCAATACATTCACATGCATGTACAGTCTTCAAGAAAGATGTCAAGTATTTTCCTATATTACTTCCAGTGCTTGAAGGAGCATATATAAAGTACTACATATTTGGAATGCTTTGCCAAGGTATTATGCTGTGTAAAATGCATTGTTACTTTGTATTTGTAGTCTTATTACCTTGACAGATGTTGTACCATGTATTGTACATTGAAGCCAGGATGTTATATAACGTCTTATATAATGTCCTTGGTTTAAGTAAAGATGAGCAAATATTTGGTTACAAATACAAGAGGTTTGATATGTATTAAGAAGTTAGATCCATATACATGTAATTTAGAAAATGAATTACACAACAACCTGTATTTGCTTCATGGCATTTTAATTTTTATGCACCGTGTCAATATTACACACTTAACGTCATATGTCTATCGCGTAAAGTATATATCTCCACTCAAGTTGTTTGCATATACAGTAATATATGGAGTGAAGGATTTGCCTTAGAAATTACTGATTGTGCATTTTTGTCACTGTATTGATATTTGCTGTTAAGTGGGGCACTTTCCTGAAATAAATATTATTATACACACACCTGTATGTTGTAATAATGTCTTAATAAACTTAAGACTTGCTATACATATGTGATATATGTTGACTGTATATGGTCTTGTATATGGGGCCATGATAAACTAACACTACATCTTACGTGCATCTTATATTGCCTATAGAAAGTCCTCAAGGTCGACATAGGTTGATGTAACCTTTTACATATTGACACTGATCAGCCGTCTGAAGGTCTCGGACCGGAGTTTCTTTTACGATTTCGGAGGTTGGCGGACAGCCTCAACCAGGATGAAGTTGGCCGCCGATTCGTCATTAGACAAGCATAGCATCCCATTTAGACGCCCATTCGAAGAAACTAAGAATTCCTAATTTCCTTTGAAAGCTAAAATAGATAGCAAGACTTGCTGCACATTGCCTCTTACCACCCAATATATATATATATATAAACATAAATAATATCCGAAAGTACAATATCAACGATTACATATAGATGAATGCAAGTTCATCTGTGACGGTAGTTAACATAATGATACAATTTTTAAGACTTTATATCCGTACACAAAATAAAGCGCTTACCAACAAGCTTTCGATCAGTCCTCTGATCCTTCTCAAGTTGTAATGTCATTGTCATTGTATGATTATTATAGATTCCATTACGTTTGAAAGTTGAGATTTATGTAAATACTACATTATCATCATGTACCCCCAAGACATTCAGGTGCAAACCCCAGGTTATTTGGGGTCTCAAGTCGAGGCTGCGCGCCCTCAGCAAGTCGGGAGGCCGTGTCTTCCAGGAAATACATCTTAAGGAGAAAAGTCGTGTATGGGAATGAAGGGTATCCCTCAGGCTTTAAGTACAACCGAGCGTTTCAGTTTCTTTACCCTTTCTACTTTCGTAATTTTGGTCTGGGAAAATTTTTTTGACGTAAAAAAATGATGCAACTAGAGTTCCACGAACACATACCTTTGCCAAATAAACCAGGTTTGTTATGTAGAATGGTGTCGACGTCTGTAGACAAATGCGTTACTCATTTCATTTTGTTTTGTAATTATATGCTTGGAGTTGGTTTGTAAAATTTCGGCATTATTTATGAAAATTAGGTCCCAATTTACAATTAATCAATATCAAATTGTATCAAGCATTGCTTAAGCTATCAGCATACCAAGAATCATGATGATCCTTTGATCTATTCTTGACTTATTCTCTTTCAAAGTCTTTAAATACACCTCTTACTGTCTTTCCTCTTTCTCAGTTCCTTAGCCATTCTGGCAAAAGTAAAAAAGGAAATTTTGACGTGGAATTAAACCCATCACCTATATTTTAGTCACGAAAATGACTGATATCGCCAAGAATAAAGAAAATCGTTACACTGAGATTTTCACACTAACCCGAAGCGCAAGGCATAGCAACACGACTCACCAGAACGCATGGACGGTGAATCTGGGTCAACTGGGCGAATCACTTTCAACACGTAGAAATACAACGAAGTGAGACTAAAGTGAAAGTGAAAAAAGTAACGCACACTTTGAGATATTGACGCCATTACGGGGAATCGTCGTCTGGAGCCTAAAGTCACCTATGCGCTGAGACGACCGCCTACAAGCGGGCGTCTAAATCCGCGCAAAGCAGAAAAACTTACCGAGGGCTGGGTGGGTGGGTCGCTTCAGGCTCCAGACGTGGTCGGAGGGCGGCCTGATGAGTGACGAGATGCCTCTAATCTGCATATTTATACAATGGATGGATCACGTGTCTAACATCCGGGCGAATAGGCGACCAGAATAAATAGTATCCTATTTGTCCTGGTCATCTATCCGCCCTCCGTTATAAAGTGATGGGGAATCGTCGTCTTCCGCCTTTGCCCTCTCTGGCTTCAGAGCCTTTCCTTTCCTGTCACCTAAGATCTTCCTCCGAAGACACTCTCCTAAGATATCTTCTCACTCCTTTTCCTGTTCACTCTTTCAAATCATCTCCTATCTTGTTCCTCTCTCAACTTCCCATCCTTATCTTCGCTCTTTCACCTTTCTTCTCCCCTTACTCATCTTATCCCTTTCTTATTCCTCTCGACTTGTCACCCTCACTTCATCTTGCCCTTCTCTAGACTTTATCACTACGTAAAACCACACATTCCTAAGTATCCACTCTCGTTTACCCAACGCTAATCTACCCACCCTAATCTTACACATCGGTCAAACCATGAGGAGAAAACCAAACATAACTGAACCGTGCTCTGCACTGCATGTGGTAAATCAGCGCTGTGCGATACAAAATCATTTGTGCACAAACGCACGTCATGCTGCTCACTTCTATCCTCTAAATCCGTTTCCCGCGCACACGCCAGGCCTCAGTCCGGCCCAGGACCTTACGCGTTTCCGCCTAACAAGTCATCCAGCCTTCCGCGGAAACCCATCGCACTGGATTAAGTCACAAAAGTAGGAAAAAACGTAAAATACTTCTCGGATCCTCCAGCTTTCCGCGGAACCCCTTCGCACTGGATGTCGTCACAGTGTGTCACGAGAGAAACGTGCACAATTTTTTTTTTTTTTTTTTCGGATCACCCAGCTTTCCGCGGAAACCCTTCGCGCTGGAAGTGCCACACCGGCTAAAAAAACAACTACATACTTTTCGGATCATTCAGCTTTCCGCGGCACCCCGTCGCACTGAATGAATATTCCATCGTACTGAGAAAAGATACACCATCTTACACCTTCTCGAATTCCCGCAATGGAAAGACGTGAGAAACGAGCGGATAAATCGACTTGTTAATCACAAGGACGTCAGGCTAAACAGGGTTACTCGAGTAATTCCGAACAATCCAGCATTCCGCGGCACCCCATCGCACTGGAAAACGACATTTCAAAAATCAAAAGAGGAAAGGGGGAAAACTGCCTAACAAGGAAGCAAAAAAGACTCACAGTCCGTTCCTTGAGCTGCCGGTGAAGTTGGATGAGCTGACGGGCTGGGCGGTGTTAGGGACCGGAGCGCCGGCCAAGCCTGATCCTCAAAAACTGCTGTTCCTCAGAGCGCTGCGCCCTGAGGCCACCTCCTCGGATTCCCCGGTATCTGTTTTCAACGACTTTAAACAGTAAAAGAAACAAGGTTTACAACAAAACATCACAACCTAACAGGTTCCTGGCGTGTCTTGACTCCTCTCTGCTGCTGTTGCTTGTGCCACCGACAGGTCCCATGGCCGCACATCTGGCACGTGCATCTGGCGAGTTGATGGTGGCGCGTCCCGGAACTGGGCGGTGGTGTGTCCCGCGCATTCCTGTTGTCGGAGGGGGAGAGCGTCAGACCTGTATGAACAACACGTGAACCATGAGACAGTGGGAAGGGACGGGCGCCCGGCAACAGGTCCGGTCCCAGACAGACAAGTCTAAAACATACGCAACTTCCACACCGCCCAGATCCCACATGCGAGCGAGCCGCGTTACGTGGAGTGTCTGGGCCACGCGTGTCCACAACTCAGTCACCACGCCTTACAGGTGCACACTCATACACATACAAACTAAAACAAATGGTAGCAGGAAACCCCATACACAGCCTTGACGTTCAATCTAGGAAAGCAAAAGAAAAATTCTACCTGGCCGCAAAACGGAAAATGACCCCCAAATCGTACCAGCCGGAGCCTTCCAAGCTCAGATGGGTTGGCTGAACGCTACGCCAGGCTCTCCCAGAGGGGTGACAAGTAATCCTGGAAAACAAAGAACCAAGGGGGGTCGCCATCTTGACTCCTGGATCGTGCCCTCGTCGTCCTCTGTTCCTGCCTGAAATATTCACGAAAATCCAAAAATGAGATAAAAATCTGGAAACTCTCGTTCTGCTCCACGCCTTAGCGATGAATGCCAACACCCACAGCTTTCCTTCGCAGAGGATTAGGATAGATACAAAAACATGGCGTGGACAAAAGAATTCCCATCTTGCCATGTGGGCACCAACTATCTGCTTGGAGTAGCTGTCAGATCCTGCTAAAAAACGTACACAAGGTCACGAAATCACACAACAATCACTCAGCTCCACGCGGAGCCAAAACGCCAACGTGTGAAACAACCAGAGGGGCGAGTAAGAACAGAAAGAAACAACACCCCGACTCCCGGGATTCGAACCCGCGCCAAACCCGGGCAGCCGGATCACAAATCGAACGTGCAAACCGTTCGGCCATAAAGGCTTAAGCCGTTAGGCGTCTTCGGTTTAGCAGTCCTTGAACACCACTGTTACACTACTCCCCCTTTTTCTTTTCAAGATTCGTCCTCGAATCTCCGAGATCGACATCCCTGTGTGGCACATACTAGCCTGTTACTCACAGGGCCGGTGTGGGAACCAGTGAAACAACCAGAGGGGCGAGTAAGAACAGAAAGAAACAACACCCCGACTCCCGGGATTCGAACCCGCGCCAAACCCGGGCAGCCGGATCACAAATCGAACGTGCAAACCGTTCGGCCATAAAGGCTTAAGCCGTTAGGCGTCTTCGGTTTAGCAGTCCTTGAACACCACTGTTACACGTGAACTAAAAAACGTCCTAAACTCGATCCGGCCTAGGATAAAAGGGAAGAAACTGTAAAACGAGAAAAAAATGATGTAAGGCAGCCGTCCTCTGCACCAGGATCTTTCCTGCCCCGCCGCTCAGAAGCTCATACATATGAATAGGCGATAGAAATGCAAATTAGAACGAACGGCCGGCACTCAGAAATTCCAGGCGTACTAGAAGAAAATCACAACCGGCGAGAGAATATATCAAGAAAGGTCGCTCCGAAGCTCTGAAATACGCAACAATACACGAAAAGAAATTTTAAAATACGGGAGAAGCGCAGAAAAATGTACCGACCGACCACTGGAAACCGACACCAAAACCTTCCGTGGAAAGAACAAACGTCGACCTGACGGTAACCACGCTGTGGCCGCCGGAGTCCTCGGGTTGCCTCGTACCACCCTGCGGCGTCCAAACGCAAATCTTGCCGCCGCGGGAAGTTTTCTCTGCTTTGCGAGGAGCCGTCGCTTCAGCTCCAGCCGTTGTTGGAGGCGGCCTGATGAGTGACGAGATGCCTCTAATCTGCATATTTATACAATGGATGGATCACGTGTCTAACATCCGGGCGAATAGGCGACCAGAATAAATAGTGTCATTTATGGACGTAAATGAGGGCCGGGCGGACCGCCGACATTCGCGGCTAATCCAACAGCTTTCAAGCCTTGTAGAAACGTAACAAAGTAATTTTTAGCAGCCAAATGGCTTTCTACTCTATGTCCACGGGCTTTACTTTGAAATTAAAGTGAGAAAAGTAACGCACACTTAGAGATATTAACACCATTACGTTTGCAAGTTGAGAACATAGTGTCATAATGTACGTATTACTAAACTTAATTTTAGTTCCGGGGGATCGCCGACATTTGCGGCTAATTAATCTAACAGTTTTCAAGCCTTGTTTAAACGTAATAAAGTAATTTTTGCAGCCAGATAGCTTCCTACACTCTGACCACGGGCTTTGCTTGAAAACCTATTCGGATTAAGTCATCTGAGTACTTTTCTTCAGGTCTCAAAACCTATTAAGATTAACCGCGCAAATTGGTAGAACCGGAAAGCTCCCTTTTCACCATTGACGCTGAATATTCATAACTTTTAAACGTTATGGCATCAAGATGACAAAGTGTGCGTTACTTTAGTCACTTGAATTGCATAGCACTACCCGTGGACGGAGAGCAAAAAGTATTCTGAGTACTGAAAATTACTTTGTAACTTTTCTACAGGGCTCGAAACCTATTGGGACTAACCGCGCAAGTCGGGGGCCCGGAAAGCCCACTTTTTGCCGTTGACGCTGAATATTCGTAACTTTCAAACGTTATGGCATCAAGATGACAAAGTGTGCGTTACTTTAGTCACTTGAATTGCATAGCACTACCCGTTGGCAGATAGCAAAAAGTCATCTGAGTACTGAAAATTACTTTGTAACTTTTCTACAGGGCTCGAAACCTATTGGGATTAACCGCGCAAGTCGCTGACCCGGAAAGCCCCTTTTTCGCCGTTGACGCTGAACATTCATAACTTTCAGACGTTATGGCATCAAGATGACAAAGTGTACTTTATTCTTGTCACTTGAATTGTATAGCACTACCCGTGGACAGATACAACCCACGGTCTTTTTAGGAAATCCGACACATCTATGCTCGGCTATCATTGATTATCAAGTAATCCAATAGCTAGGCAGCAAAAAGTTAGGGAGACAACCGCGCACTTCCGGGTTGTACACCGCATTGAATCGAAGCGACGTCAATTTTGTAACTGAAAATATGCGTAGCTTTTCCCTTTTATAATTTGCTTTGACAACCTTTCAAAATACTCTACGGTTAAAAAGATAGTTTTAATCTCTTGTTTCTCGCCTTTTTTTGTTTTAATTTTCTTTTGCTAACGTTTTTTGTAGCGTTTGTTTGCGGTTGCCAGGTATTGCGGTGCGTCACGACTGACCTGACCCCACGACCCTTCTTCTTGAGAAGTGGAGGCAGAGTATAGATCACACATTTTGACAGTTTTGCATTGTTTGATAGATTCATAAACATAGCCGTACCTCCTGCCGTCATGAGTAGAGTACCGAGAACGGCGCTAGCAGTTCTGTCGGTGCTGTTAGGAGTTCTGGACTTTGGTAAGTTGTTACAAGGAGGAATAACTTTACCTCCTTGGCTGTTGTGATTAGGTAACATTTGACTACGTAACCTTATACGTTACGTACATGGATGTTACACAATGTTTCACGGAATAAGGTTCAGTAACAGGTTTAGTTGAGAAGTACCAGCTTGTTTTGTTCCAGACTGGTTTACCCATTACCTATGTAATGTTGACATTTGATGTGAACAGAAACGTCCCCCAAATAAGGGCGATTTTGAGCTGGTTCGACAGGTGTTAGGGCGCGGAAATTTCCATTGTGTGTCAGTCAGACGCCTCTCTGTAGCACAGTAATAATAGGGACATAAGCCCTATTAGATGTGAGTCTTCTTTATTGTCTCTACAAGGAGAAAATCTCTGACGATCGAAGATGAGGCACGTTGAAAATGTTAAGTGTAAAGAAGGGCTTAAACAATGTTCTTGCTGACAATAGATGTAGGGATGTAACGTTAGAGATTATTGGACAGCTGCCGCTAACAGGTTGGTGCAGAAAACGAAAGTTCAGATGGCATCTGAGCTACTATCAGTACAGTCTAATGTCATGTAGCCAAGATGGCATCAGCTACTATCACTATCACTATCACTATCAGTACAGTTTAATGTCATGTAGCCAAGATGGCATCAGCTACTATCACTATCACTATCACTATCAGTACAGTTTAATGTCATGTAGCCAAGATGGCATCAGCTACTATCACTATCACTATCACTATCAGTACAGTTTAATGTCATGTAGCCAAGATGGCATCAGCTACTATCAGTACAGTCGATTATGTCATGTAGCCAAGATGGCATCAGCTACTATCACTATCAGTACAGTTTAATGTCATGTAGACAAGATGGCATCAGCTACTATCAGTACAGTCTAATGTCATGTAGCCAAGATGGCATCAGCTACTATCACTATCACTATCACTATCAGTACAGTTTAATGTCATGTAGCCAAGATGGCATCAGCTACTATCACTATCACTATCACTATCAGTACAGTTTAATGTCATGTAGCCAAGATGGCATCAGCTACTATCACTATCACTATCACTATCAGTACAGTTTAATGTCATGTAGCCAAGATGGCATCAGCTACTATCACTATCACTATCACTATCAGTACAGTTTAATGTCATGTAGCCAAGATGGCATCAGCTACTATCAGTACAGTCGATTATGTCATGTAGCCAAGATGGCATCAGCTACTATCACTATCAGTACAGTTTAATGTCATGTAGACAAGATGGCATCAGCTACTATCAGTACAGTCTAATGTCATGTAGCCAAGATGGCATCAGCTACTATCACTATCAGTACAGTTTAATGTCATGTAGCCGAGATGGCATCAGCTACTATCAGTACAGTCTAAATCTCTAATGTCATGTAGCCAAGATGGCATCAGCTACTATCCCTAAGTACAGTTTAATGTCATGTAGCCAAGATGGCATCAGCTACTATCAGTACAGTCTATTATGTCATGTAGCCAAGATGGCATCAGCTACTTATAATCACTATCAGTACAGTTTAATGTCATGTAGCCAAGATGGCATCAGCTACTATCAGTACAGTTTAATGTCATGTAGCCAAGATGGCATCAGCTACTATCAGTACAGTCTAATGTCATGTAGCCAAGATGGCATCAGCTACTATCCCTAAGTACAGTTTAATGTCACATAGCCAAGATGGCATCAGCTACTATCAGTACAGTTTAATGTCATGAAGCCAAGACCCATCAAATGTTCATTTTAAGCAAGGACGGAGGTTTTATCATATATAATTAAGCAAGTGCCAAGCAATTGCAATGCACCATTTTCAAGCAGAACAAAACAATTACAATCTTACCTGTACATCATATAATGTTATACATGATATACTGAAAACTAGGTTTATTGGAAATTAATGGAAGAATCCTTGTTAAAATGTGTAACGTTATATGATATCTAAGCTAAATATCATATTCTTTTCCTTCCACATGTAACAGCATCAGCAGATGATGATGATAATGACTGTGCCCTTGGGAAGAAGATACCAGTGTTCGGCTGCACTCCTAATGTACTGGGCATGGTGGCAGCATGTTTGTTTGCCCTGATCCTCCTGACTATCGGTTGCTGCTACTGTTGTGTAAAGTCATCCAAGAAGCCCAAGAAGAAACCAGCTATAACAGCCATTACAGGTAACTTCTTTTCATGGTTCTGCATTTTATTGTGAAATTATTATTTGGTATATCTCAGTAAGGATTTTCTGTCAATTATATACAGAAATCTTTATTTAGAAAACAAAAGTACAGCGACTTTTGTAAGGTGTATTACAACACATGTACTACATGAAAACAGAAAGTGTATACAAATGCATTTCGTACATACATGTACATGTATACGAATATCTGTAGTTATGAATAGGGTAACATGTTGACTCTAGCATGTTATTTACACTATTGGTTCATCAATACCCTCCTTGGTCCCACTATTAAAGTGTTACTTGTTTCGTAATGCAACTTAATTTGATACAATGTTCTGTTTGATTTGATTTGGATCTTCATTAGTGACTGACATGTCACTGTTCTTCCTGGAGTTTGGCTGAATGAAACCATATGGTAAATCAACTTGCCATTGATACAATGTTTTTTAATTTACTAAGGTGACCCCAATATGGAGGCAGCTACAATGGCGACATTCCCAGTGTCACCGCCGCCATACTCTCAGGATGAGACACCGTATTCAGGAGCACAACTCTACCTCGTTCGACCGTATCCCGGTGCCGAGCCCCTCCGTGAGGATCAACCGCAGCCGGTACCGGGTGGCCCGTCAACGTGGGCCGAGCCTCCTCCGCCATATTCACCTGAAACTAAAGTACCCCTGTGAAGTCACAGCCAAGCAACGACTAATGCCTATAACGCAGGGTTATAGCCAGCCAGAAATCATTTTCTGTCCCCTCGATTTTGAATGGCTTTGATGCAGCATTCCTAGTGGGGTCTGGGGGCATATTCCAAGGAAAATTTTGAAATCTAGATCCTCTAAAATGTTATTTCCTGCACTTTGAGGAGTAAATTTTGCTCACATAGGACAGAATGGGCACATTTTTTTTCTGTCCCCAGCTGCAAAATTCTGTCAAAGGACAGATGGACGGGTGCTGGCTACAACCCTGCTGTAACGTTAATGCTTTGTAGTGCTTCCACAAGAAGAATTACAGTGTACATTTTCTTTCAATTTGATACACATGTAGCTAAGAAAATTGTACACTTTATTACACTACTTTCAAATTGTTGAATCAATAAAAGGGATTATATTTTAGCCAGTATGTGTATTATACTGTGTATTAGCCAGAGAGCCATGGACAGTTTGAAGTCTTTGAATACTATTAGATAAGTCATGCACCTAGCAACATTTTTCAAAACTGCAAGCCACAATCATGTTGATTCTTTCCATGAAATTTATATGCTGAAATCAAACATTACATATGAAGATTTATTGTAAGTGAAGTTGTTTTTTCTAACTTTTAAATCTTTGATTTGTCAATTCTAAAGATGTTACATTTTACTAGTTAGCTATATTGTTCATTGTCATTGCTATATTCTAATATTTTCCTTATTGTATTATACACATTGTATCTGTGTACATAATAGTGTTTTGTGACATAACATGGTGAAAACTAATGCGGGACCAAGGTTGAAGTGAGATTTTTTACACCCGAGTATGTATCAAAAATAATAATCTTATTATGTATTTTGGTGAGGAAGGAGTTCTATACATTTTGTATGATGAGTATTTCTATTCCCAAATAAAGAAATTGATGGATATCTTTAATTTAAGTTTGAACTGTTTTGGTTTGTCATCCTCATAAGATGTCATAATACTGTGTGTCTTTTTCAAGTTTATTAGAAACCTGCATAATCCTTATCTATTCCTTAGATTCTGTAAAATAATATGTTTTCCAACTCATTTATATTTTCCATCTCACATCACAACACAGAAGTCATGGAGGGTGAAAAATGATTTATTAATGATTATTTATTTATGATTTATCACTGTGATCATGTTGCATTCATTAGGTAGTTTCTAAATTCTCATTTCCAAGTGAAAACAGTTAGTGTGAGCATGTGAGTGAAGCTACAATGATTCATGATACTAAATGATATTCCAGATAAATGAGAAAGATGTAATGACCTTGTTTTGCAAAAATGTGACCTCAAAGGTTGCATGATATACAGCACTGGAATTCTGCCCTTTGCAAAATCTCCCTATAACATGTTGATCGGAGTTATGTACAGCAATTATGATATACACGTCATCATCATAAACTCATTTCAACTTTCAAGCTTAGTAAATCATGATTGTGATATTGTGAACAGATCTTGGACAGATCAATGGAAAAAAAAGAATCATCCACATACTTAATTGATATATGAGTCCATAAGACTGCATTGTTTCACCATTGCAAAATGGTACAAAATCTGACAACTTGGTCATGATCATGTTGGTAGTAAAAGCACCTCATATTTATCTTGTACATCTTAAATTATTGCACATTCTGCCAGCAGCTTGCCAGGGATTAAAATTTTACAGTGCAGTTGATGTAATTTATAGTTAATGTTGCTTACAGTAATAGTACTTAACAATGGATTCTTCCGCTTATATTGGTCCAATAAAATCTGAGTAATCTTTGTGCCAAATGGAAATAACATTCTTCATGAATCTTAAGCTAATATTCTGATCAATTGCATCATTCATGCTCCACTTCTATTATGTCATCCTAAATCCCTTACCAGTACTTGAAGTTATGTTATAAATCTTTTTACCAGATTATGCAACAAAGCAAGCACACAAATTAGTGTATTAGCAACAGAAAAGGTAATGCTCAGTGCTCAAAATTACTTTCAATTGCTCCCTTCTTATATCAAAATTTGCAGCCAGATTATGCAACAAAACAAACACACAAATATACAAGGAGAAAACTGTAAGGTACAGTGAATAAGCAACAGAAAAGAGAATGCTCAGTGCTTGAAATGACATTCAATTGCTCCCTTCTGATATCAAAATTTTTAGCCAGATTATGCAACAAATCAAGCACACAAATATACAAGGAGAAAACTTCAGGGGCCAGGTACATTGTATAAGGAACAGAAAGGGGAAAGCTCAGTGCTCAAAATTACATTCAATTGTTCCCTTCTGATATAAAAATTTGCAGCCAGATTATGCAACAAAGTAATACAATAAAAAAGTGACAGTAAACTAGAACAACTATCCATCTGGAATTGGTGTGTTACAATTTCCATGGTAGATGTTGATTTCCCCGGCACAGTCGTGGTAAAAGTCGAACACCTCCTGGTACCCCTTGTCCTGCCACCAGGTGCACAACTGCCGGTTCCAGGTGCAGGGCAGCACGTGGAACAGCTGAGGATACCTGTAGCTGAGAAGCGTGAAGTAGTCCTGGTCCCCCAGGTGTCCCTTGAAGTGGAACTCCTCCGACATGGCGTGCACCACCGTACCGTTGAGGAGGGAGTTGTAGAGATGCGACCCCCTCATCTTGTCCAAGTCCAACAACAGAACACCACTGTTGAACCCTGGTTGGCCATCGGGAGGGGGGTCCCCTACTTTGGTACCTTTGTGTTCATTTCTGTATTGCCAAAACGTATGCCTGTATACCGGCTGTTGTTCCTCTGCAATTCCAATGACGTTCTCTGTCTCAAAACGCTCAAACATTTCAAATAGTTCTCGGATGTCTGAACGGAACTTAAGATCGCAATCAAGTTGGACGATGTGTTTGGTGTCACTGGGGAATACTTTATGCATGCCCACAGATAGGAAAAAGATGGAGTCTCCATAGTAAGCATTTGCACCAGCACTGAACTTCTCTTGCATTGGCTTTACAATGGGGTAGAGGGTCTCTGTTAGTTGAACTGGATCATGAAAAGACAGCTGAAACAAAAAAAGAAACCAGTTAACATATGATTTGAACAACCTACCAGTGTGACACATCATGGGCTATTGCTCAATACTCCTACACATGTATCTATGAATAATATTTTATATATCCTTTGTGTTTAATAAAACATTTCAACAAAATAGAGGCACTGTAACAGCGGATTATGATGACCGTTGCAGTTGCCAAATGTAAATCATGTGATTGACACAGACAAAGGCAACATCTTCATAGATTACATTTTCAGCACTAAGGACAGGTACATATTGCTGCTGAAGGCTGTGCAAGTAAATTTTGTATTCGCAAGTTGAAATTATATTTGCCTGTTCAATGTTTTATTTGCCATTTCAAACCCGCAGTATCATTTTTTCTCTACACGATATTCAGGAGTTTCTAAACTTGTACATTATATTATACAGAATATTTTTCATCCTATCTCAAGTTTGCAGACCTTTGGTGATAGGGTCGCTTCAATCAGATTCTCAAGCTACAAAATAATAGCTCAACTTTGCAAAGTACTTAGCCACCTCCTGAAGCCTTCAAATGGGTTTAACAGTTAAGTCCGCCCATTTTATAGTCACAGTTGAGTGAGCAGCTAATACTTAATGATTGCATAAAGCTGCCACGTAGGCATCCATTCATACATGCCCACTTTAGTCTGGCCAGTGGCCACTAGGTTTAGTTTTAAGAAATAAAACATACAGTACACACTTAATTATTGTATATTTTAAGGAAAGTTGGATTGATACAAGAACATGCATAAGACAGAAACTTTGTTTGTGACAGGTTGAATATACCCTGCATTTTTTGCACTATACACATGTATGATCATGATCATGTGCCATTCATATAGACAGTATAGAGTGTGACAATGGGGAAACATTGTGCAACTGCATAAAATACAAATATTGTGAAATGCTGTAAGTAGTGACTCTATTTACTAATTGATGAATTTCTTATCTGAAAGTCATATTTGTAAGGCCAAACCCAATAACATTTCCCCCATAATAAATGCGTCTAAAATAGGATATGTCAACAGTCACACTGTTGACATATAATTCCCACGGTATTTATGGTATCAATAAATCAATGGAAAAAGAAAATAAACGCGGCAATGTGAAAAAAAAAAACGAGTAAGAATTTTGACAACGAAAAGGGAAAAAGTTGAATTGTGTAATGTCAGAAAATCACCAGACTTCAACTTCAACTTGCAGTTAAAGAATCTAACACTAAAGATTAGATATGTAACGTTACTGTTACTAAGTGTACTTTACATTACCTTCAACAGGCCCTTCTTTAGCCACGTGTCCACTATACCCTCTGCTATGGCCTTGCTATCCGGATCTGATACAAGATGTAGGTGTAGGATCTCTCCATTGTCCGGGTGAATGCTGGATTTCTGCATCATGGAATTAAAACACAGCTTGAACTTGTCAATCAAACCTCTATTGTTCCCAGCTTTGGTGAACATCTGCAAAACGTGGTATTCCCTGATTTGAGAGTCTTTCTTGGAATGTTGGTCATCAAGATCATGGATCTTGTCAACTTCTCCATGTTGTTCTTTACCATCTCTCACAGGATTAGGTTCTTTGGTGTCCGTTTTCGCTTTGGTCTTCAACGGATCAGCTGAGGCGTCTTGTGCCATATGGGCTGCCGACATTTTCTTCTCCTTGGCGAGGACGTCAGAAAACGTCTCCCTACCGGTTAGCTGATAAAATCCAAGGACAAGGGCAACGACAAGGATGGCGGCCCAGAACTTGAGCGACGTTAGCATTTTCAGCCCCATCTGGAGAGTATGAAAGCGTCTGGAAGATGACGAAGCTGAACTGGTCCTTTGTACACGTTTGCCTGCACCGCCTTTCGCCATGTTAGTTCCGGGTGTGCTTAGGCTGTATAAATCCGACACGCAAAAAAGTAGTACAGCTTGTCTACGCGTTTTTGAGACATGATATGATTAACATATAATGATATTGCTAATAAACTAGATAACAACATATAGGATATGAAACTATCTGTTCAAACCTTTAATTGCAGTGAGAATATCTAAGTATGACCTTCGACCTATTTATCACTGCGCGACCTTGCAGTGATACGCCTAAACATAAGTAATCTCCAAGCAGATGTATGGTTGGGACGTTTTCTGACTGGCCCTGTATACATGTAGTTCAATGGAAAGCGGATTTTGTCACTTCACTTCGCTCCATGTGTCATTTTCCTTACATCAATAGCTTTCTATATTTGGATATGTCATATAATTTCAACCAAGTCATATCAAGGATGTTATATGATGATCCCCTGGATGCCATCTACCTAGATTTTCAGAAGGCCTTTGATAGAGTACCCCACGCACGCTTGATGCACAAACTCAGCCAGTACGGTATTAGCGGAAAACTGCATGGTTGGATTCAGGCCTTTTTAACAGACAGAAGACAGCGTGTTTGCGTTGATGGTGAATTGTCAGAATGGGCCATGGTTTCAAGTGGAATTCCCCAAGGATCTGTGCTTGGACCAATTCTCTTTGTTATTTTCATTAACGACATGCCAAGCACTATCGAAAGTGCCTGTCGCCTCTTTGCAGACGACACCAAGGTGTTCCGTCGAGTGAGTTCTCCAGAGGAGGTTGCCACCTTACAAGCAGACATCGACAATTTGGCAGATTGGTCTAAGGACTGGCAGCTCAGCTTCAACATCACGAAATGTAAACGCATGCATATAGGGTATGGTAACCCATGCCAACAATACGAGATGCAAGGCCTCGCCTTGGAAGAAACCACTGAGGAGCGGGATCTGGGTGTAATTGTCGACCAAAAACTGAAATTCCATGCGCATTGTACCACCACCGCCGGCAAGGCATTCCGAACCCTGGGGCTAATCAGGAAGAGTTTTCAACGGCTAGATGAGACAACTGTGCCCATATTGTACAAGACCATGGTTCGCCCTATACTAGAGTATGGAAACGTCATTTGGGATCCTCACTTCAAAGGTGACCAGCAACTGCTCGATAGAGTACAACATAAGGCGACGCGACTTATACCTGGTTTTGGTGAACTTACCTACGAGGATAGACTGCGCCGCCTCAGGCTCCCCACCCTTGAACACCGCCGTAAGAGAGGCGACATGATACAGCTATTTAAGATCGTCAAGGGGTTTGACCGCATTGACCCTACCCGCCTTTTCAAATTCAATGTTGATGGACGTACGAGAGGACACTCCTTCAAGATTGTGAAACCCCTAGCCAAAAAGTCAGCTCGGGCCAATTTCTTCAGCGTTAGGGTCATCAATGCATGGAACGATCTTCCCGCGGATGTAGTGGCTGCTGACTCTGTAAACATGTTCAAATCAAAGCTGGACAGTTACTGGGGGGGCATTGAGTACACGCCTAGCCCAACATGAACTCTATTGTTATTACAGTCTCTTTTCACAAACTCTAGATTCTAGCTTTTAATCGTTAATTGTTGAATAAAATGGACACTAGTTTTTAATTGTTAATTGTTAAATAAAATGGAAACTAGTTTTTAATTGCAATTGTTAGAAGCGGATTTCACAGGCAAACTGCCTCCTATCCGATGATGTGATATGATATGATATGATATGATGATGTCCTTGGTCCTATCTACTGCAAATAGACTACGGTACCACAAGTCTGACGACAAAATGTTTATTTGTCTGAACAGTCACAATTTGTTCCATACATGTCATGGTTATGACATATTAGGTTTTCAATAAAAGGCTATGAGAAGAGGAAGGAAACATCAGATGCCTTTGTATGGGTCTTAACTGAGTATGCTATAAATCAAATGTCCCTTATACATGTAACTCTAAGAACCTACAAATAAATTGACGTCACCTGATGAATTTTTTTATCCGTCACATTATCTATTAAATCCAGGGGACATTTACATGTAATCCACCAGCAGCTCAAACTTTGTCCAAGTGTCAATAATATCAGTTCATTTCAAAATGCATGTTCACAGAACAGCATTTTCACTCTCTTGGCTCCTTATACACCAAATGCCTTACTAGTACTGAAGTTTAAATATCCTCAAATTCCCTAAAGCATACCTAACATGGCTTCTATATACATAGAACACACCAAAATCAACATGACTTATTGTTGACATCAGAAAATATAACCAGAGGTTATGGGCCATGAGTGAGTGAGTTGACTACTACTCCCATAGCTACTACTGGGTACTTTGAATCCTAAACTTAAAACATAAACATCATGGATGAAAAGCATTTTATTAGAAGGCAAGAATCCCAGGAAGCTTTATTGGTAGGGATGTTAACAATATATGTTCATTATCTAATAATCAAAATACAGTCTTCACTCACTGCAATTAAGTCATCACAATAGTACTGAATTTATTAGTGGAGACAAAAGTGCTTCTCCCTTCTATATTATAGGCACTGCATGTAAAACATACCAGTGGAACACATACATGTACTAGTACATGTGTATCACTTTTGCTCAACTTCCCTGACCATTCAGCAGGACCACAAACAATGGAACATTTAAAAAGTGTTATTTTGTCAACCCTGTATGCTCCTGAGACAATGGTATGGTCCCTGTCATATTACTGAAAAACATCTGAAATTCCCCAAAACATTTTAGACACTCTGATGCTGTCCCTAGCCTAGTATTGGAAGCTGTGATAAGTTTTCCTCCTTCTCAATAATGGGTTGATTATAGACTGACACAGTCAGTCATCCACTGATGTGATTGGTTGATTAATTCTCCACTGTTGCTATGGTTGCAGCATCATGGACCATCTCTCCTTGCTACCAGCCAGGGGCCAGCCAGTCGAGGAACTTCATACACATCTCGTAACCAAGGAAACAAGCCTGGAAAAAGAAGGTTTTGACTGTATCATTACATGAACCTATTATATTGTAAAAGCAGTTTGAGTCCAAATAGACTTTTAAGAGGGATCCACAACAAATGTTTTGTGATGTGTCTATCATAATAGAGTTGCTATGGAATAGCATTGCTATGGAAACAACATGCCTTGGACAAAATGATAGTTTAGGTCAATCACTTCTCATATTTCAAATGGAGAAACTGACATATTCTTTTCTCTACCACCAAGCCTTGTAAGTATAGCAAATTCAGTGACTAAAATACTACCCATACAGAAAGAAGTTCAAATCTATCAGAATTCAGTACTCACAGCATTAGCAGGGAAGGCCCTGACCATGATGGGGGCTACACCCTTGAACAGAGCCTGTGGCCCCTCCTCCCTAACCAGGTGCCGTAACACATCACCAACACCACTGTACTTCCCAGCTGGAGCTGCAATACAAACAATACCAACAATTACTCTTGTCCCACTGTTATGGAAATAAAATCTTTGTGTGCTATCGGTAGTGGATAATAGCAATCATTATATTATAACAACTTTATTGTTCAACAATGTAGATAAGATATGCAAGACAGGGAACAACAGACGCTAAACTGGATATTGAGTGTGTTTGAGTGATAAAGGTACTAGTATAAGATAAAATGTATTGCAACTTTTAGATAAGTGTAAGATATTACCTGTCTGGAAGCGTGACTTCAGTGTGTCAGGTGCAATGGCCACCATCCAGTTAAAAACTCCTGCCATTCCTAGGGTGGAAAATGAAAGGTCTTGATGTTAAAAATGTTGTTTTCATCTCCCCATTTTTTTCTTTCTCTACAATACAATCAAAGTAGGATATGAATCCCATGCTCTAAACAAAATCTGTCCTAAAAACAGTTTTAGAACTTTCATTCTAAAAAACTACAAACTTGAAATGGCTGAATGCACTTACCTCCAGCGAACAGTGTCCTCCCTACACTCATATCTTTGCGCCTGTATGAAAGATAGGGAACAATTTGACTAAAGCAAAATCTGATCACTTCCTTCCCACTAGGCGCTTCTGCAACACATGACACTTCCTGTTAGTCTCCAAGCAGATCTTGCGGTGGCATATGATAGTATCACACGCTGGGGAAGGACTTTTTAAAAATCCTCAGCTGGCTAAACTCCTTCGCCAGCTTATGAAACTATCTTATGCCACCGCAAGATCTATTTGGAGATTAACATCCTGTATGTAAGGCAACATCATGTATGTAAATAACTCAATAGAAATTATGCACCTCCTGTACTCCCATCTTTAGATAGAATTTCTCTTGAAGACAGTTATGAATGTCAAGGAAAAAGCAACTCACGTCTTCCCCTCTGGCGTCAGTTTGCGTTGCAGAATCTCATAGCTCATGAAGTACATTCCACTTGCTGGTACATCTGAAAAACGATGAAAAGTTCTTAGGCTCTGTCAATAAGATGCTTAGGCTCTGTCAATAAGATGCTAGTGTCCAACTGAATGTACAGAAAATTTGATAGACAATGGCTGTAAGAGACAAACCACTCACCCCTCATCAGAGTGAGAGCTGTCCCTCTGTACACACTCCTGATCCCCCCTTCCCTGTACAGCTGTTTGGCACAGTCCACTGGGCCAGCATACTTCTTGGACCCAGCATCAGCCTGGATCTAAGACAAACATACACCAAATATATTAACATTTAATTTTCTCACAAGACTTGAGTACTGAAAATACAACCTGCAACAGTGTAGGTATGCAGGAAAAAAAGGCTTTCCAACCCTGACTATAGAATAGCTGTTTTCCATAGATGCCCTCTGCCATTTGATCAACAGCAGGTGATAGTTTGTCTCTATAAAAGCTATATACTAGTATATAAAACAGGGTGCAAGGATATAACATTAGTAGGTAGTGGAGACTTTGCTATGTTGTTACAAGGAAAAAGAGAAGGACAACAAGGACAAAGGGAAGAAACAACATAAAAATGGAACTCAACGATATCATAAGAGAGGATACAGTTAGGCTAATGAAAAGGTATATGACTAACTTTTGCATATACTTATTAAATTGATGATTCTACCCACTGGAATGAACAGTAATAAGGCTTATAATTACCTGCAGCAGGCACTTGATGCGCTCCCCAGGTGCCATGATGACAGTGGTGAAGACACCTGCCAACATACCTGCATTCCACAGCTGTATGTACCTGTCACGAAGATCATAGAGGATGGGAAAGAACATGTTGTGGACTATCATCAGTGCTATCAGATATACAAATGTACTATACCTACCAAAAACTATAGCTGGATTAGATTTTAGAAAAGAGGGAGCATAGCATCTTCTCCTAAATTTTGCAAGATTATATGAAGGCTGAAGCCTACCATAAAAGTATTATAATATCTTCTCTTAAAACATTACATATCTAGTACTCAAAAAGCATATCATACAGTAGAATCTTTGACTGAGTCAATGCCAAAAGGCACATGCTAATTGATAAATGATGAAGACAATATTACAGTAAACTTACGACAACTCAGCATTGGTCTTCTCTCCTGCCTGCAACTTTTTCCCAAGTCCGAAACCGAAGAAACACACAGCGAACATGGGGGACACGCCCACAATAGGAGCTGCCATGCCCTTGTACAGGCCTCGGAACCCCTGGGATTAAGATACACACAAAAATACATAAGACATGAGTCACAAGACCACAGCTAAAGGTTTATGTTTGATGACAGATCATATTGAGGCATTTCCAAATTGAGTAGAGTTTATCACTACTGTCATCATCAAACTTGAGAATAAAAAATACCTGAAGCAGTTTCGCTGATTTTGAATGAACAGAGCTAAGTGTATGTAACTTACAGAGGGAAACTTTTAGTTTTGATATGTCAATACAGTTACTAGTACTGCTATGAATAAAATCTGCAAATAAAATATTACCTCCTTCATCACTGTCTGCCTGGCACAGTCCCATGCTCCTGCAAACTTGGGGGCCTGTCCTGGAGGTGGGGTGGGCTGGGTCTGGAGACGGACCTGCAGACACAAGTCTTCGTTACAATTTTGTATCAACTTGATCCTCTTGCTATTTACTAGTACTGTTATGATGAATGCTGGGTATATACTAACTTACTTACTTACTTAGAGTAATAGTATATTACTGTATTTTAATATTAATAGGTATCTCCAGGCAGAATTACCGGTACCGGGCTGACTCCCTTTGGCCGGCTATACTGCTTGACCAGCTTTGATACTGTCTAATGCCACCGGTAAATCTGCCTGGAGTATGTACTATTAGTACTTGTAATCATGACCTAGCGGTCATATCAGATTGGGGTGACCTCTTCCTGTAAATGAGGTAATGAATCGTACAGCTGCTGCAGACTGCTGATTAAACATTGTACCACATGGTGCCCTTAATTAATGGACAGACCAATGTAATAAGTTGTTTCTTGAATAAATAAGCCCTAAATGATAAGGAATTGGGCTAGGAAAATAAAAACTGCCTTTCCCAGTGACAATGTGACTATCATGACAAACACCCTCTTTTCCGATTCTCTGTTTCTTCACACATACATCTTTGGGCTCATCATTTCTGCAAGTCATTACAAGCTTAATTTTTTGGTACTTCATAACATTAAATTAGTATGTTGTAAAAGCAATAAAGTATGTTGTAAAAGCAACACCCAAAATGGTATACAGACATATACTTTTGACCTTGTTCACACCTGTCGTACTGGTGGTAAATGTACACGGATGTTTAGACACTTAAAATATTTAACTAGTCAGGGCTTAGACACCGAGACCACAGCCACAACTCACTAAAAACTACCTGTTCAAACCTAAAAGGATTTGTACACAATCTTCATGATTGCAACCATAACAGGTGCCTACCTTGATGGTATCAAGTGGATGCCCTGTTACCACCGTGCACACTCCTCCAAAACCACCGGCTATAAAGTCTTTAGCTGGGCTTACATCAGACATTTTGTAGATCTGTCTTGAACTATATGTGAGACTTCTTACTGTAAAGTTACAGGATCTATCTGAAAGATGCCGGTAAGGTGCAGTTCACGTGATGTACACGTGAAGCCGAAGTGAATGGAATTAAGACCCCACGGCGTAGTAGTTCGGACGCAGAAGCTAAAAAAATATCGTAGACGTTTCCTGAATCGCCGTATCGATCGAGATCAAGTCGATAAGCTTCTCAGTCGATATATTCCACTCCAGCGTAGTGTAGTTTGCAGCCGGCTTTCCAGACAGACAAGGAGGGGAGGGGGGAACCATAAGGGGACAGTGATGTATCAGGATAGAGGTCAGAGGGTAGTCTGGATTTGATTATCATGCAAATTTTGTGGGTTTTGATGTAAATTTACTGTCAGCAGCCAATGGAGCCATCTAACAAGGTGGGAGGGCGGGGCCTGAACAGACAGGCGCTACGTCATCTTGACCTACAGCGCATCGGCAACTTCTACCGAAAGGTCATTAGCCCAGATTGGCTATACTAAGCCAGAAGAGGCAGCGACAGCTATCCTGGGCGATAAATATTGTGTAAAATAGTATTTGCAACGTTACCTTGATAGTATCAAGCGGATGCCCTGCGAAAACAAGGCACACGCCACCGAATCCGCCGGCGATGAAGTCTTTTATCGGGTTAACGTCCGCCATGACAGCTGAGTAGTAGAGGAAAGCCCTTCAGTACCTTATATGGGTGGAGGACCTCAGAGATGCAAAAAGATAAGGGCTCCAAATATGACCCGTTTTTCGCAATTGGTCACACCTATTTAGCCCTAGCTGCATCCCTCTTAATCATACAGATGAATAAATCAAATAAGATAAAATAATAAAAGAAAAGGCTTGAGTTGATTTTATTGGAATCGAATGGGAAAACGTAATTTCCAAGCATAAAGGTATGAAAAGGTGTTAAATTAGTAACCTTTTCAAGCTTCCAATTGCGCGGAGCAGCGGGCCTTAGAAAAAACGTTACAACCTTGCCTTTGTGGGGAAAATTTCTGAAGCTCATTCCCCCGAAGTTCCACTATATATACCTCCAAAAAGCTACCAAGAAAGCTGCTATAACGTTACTAACGTTAACGTTAGTAATAATAACTTAATTACAAGTTCATGCCCGACATCCTCACACTCAGGGTTGACAATCACGGCAAAGCGTATATCATATGCTTTGCCGCGATTGTCAACCCTGAGTGTGAGGGTGATGCCCGAAGGCACATTGCAAACAAAGTAGAGCCATGGTGTAAGAAGTGGTGGGGTCCCAAAAAGAACCGGGAGTTACCATCTTTACCCCACTTACAATGGTATACACAATTGTATACTGAACAAAGCAGAAAAATGAGTGTAATGATAATCATAGATTAATTAAAAAGGAAAATAACATCTCTTCTAATCCTAAGTCTACTTAAACTAATTTTTGACTTCTTTTCTGTATACATTGGGAGATGAAGTGTCGAACATTTTCATAGATAAGGGGGGGGGGGGGGGTGATTTGAGCAAGAAGATTGTTTTTTGGTCGTTAAGCTAAGGTGTGAGAAGCCAGGGAAATGTTTGTTGATTTAAAGGAAAAAGTTTTCTTCTTTCGGAATTGTCTTGTGAACATTGACAAATCAAGGAGGTTGAATAAGGGCAGGCTCAACCTCCTTGGAGAAATAAGATATAGTTCATCTTCCACTGGTTTCCCCGAACAGTAACTTTACTAACTGCACGACTCACTGTAACCTGTGTTTACACAAGCTCTCGCCTAAGAAATGTGAATTATATATATATCGCTGGCTGGAGTAATTACCCCCTCCTAGGGCGGCGGGAATCGTAGGGCGCGATTTTAGTCAGGCTAGACTCGCTGTGCGCGCACACTTGCGCAATGATTAACCTTCAAGTAGAATACTCGAATGCTTGGTTTGACTTCATTATCATCTTGAGAAAAGTAAGCCTCACAAAATTGTGATAAGTGACACATGGAAACTTCTGCTGGGCTCATTGGAAACTTGACTTGCTGAAAGTCACCTCTATTTCTTCCATTCTGCGTCGTTCCGGAAGAAGAAAAAGGGTTATTTTTAAAGGAAAGATTTGCGCGTAAGGGAATGCGGCATTAGACGCTATTCACAGTCTTCACAGTGAACAGCGCGGTGAACAGCCATTGTACCATTGTCTCTGTGAGATGCATGGTTTCCCTGGAATTGCTTCCAAAGCAGAAAGTAAACGTGCATTGTGTGCAATTGAAACACACACTTGCGTCCTAGTTTTGCCCTTTTTATGCTGTCTTAACGGCCTTTCTTTCGCTTGAGGAGCTTCTACCATGATACAGCCAATCAACAAAGCCGTTTCTCCAGCCCAAGGCACAGGTCATCAGAATTCATGACTCGTGACGTCATTAACCGCTACCAAGTGTATAGATAATGAACAATGCAGCTTATTAAATTCTCAAAACAATCTAATTTATCACAATCTATTTGGAGGTATATGACTTAGATATAAATAAGACATTCATCGAAAATTTATTATAGTGATTCATACTTGAATGCTCAGTGTACAATAATCAACAAACCTTCGCTTTTCCCTTTTACGTTCTCATGTGGTCAGTGATCAATGACGATCTCTATCATCATGGCGGAAGGCGGCGGGCCTCCCGAGCCGAAGGTTCAGAAAAGTCAGGTTTCCTCCGATTTAAAGAAGGAGCTGAAAAAGGGAGACACATGGTAAGGAGACAGGAATATATCCTGTCAAATTACAGTAAGATTTAGTCTTTGGGATGTTTAGGTTATTAATTACGACCAAAAATTCCACGGCGGTTCGGAGCATGTCTGAAGTCAAAATGCCGGTTCGAAATGGAAAGTGTACCGGCGGAATTCGACTGGCGGGACGTTTTTGTCTACTTCATCTACATTTGTATCACAACATCTCGCCAGGAAGATTGTCACGATATTCTCAAGACTGTTTTTCTCCAGCCGAAAGATCTTCCATGCCGATAAGACATCGTTTAGATAGGGGTACAACAAGCATGACAACGTCGGGTTTGGGATCCTTGGAAAACCCGGACGATGTAGTCATACGTCACGGAAAAGCGGAAATGACTGGTCATAACCTATTCGTGGGAGGGTGGGGACAGACAGACATCTCGGTTCGGGACATGTGGAGCGTCATCACCGATCCAAGTTCAAGGAGTTGTCATTTTTCTCACCCCGGTTGGCGGTTTCCTGGTTTCGGGTGTGTTTGTTGCACAACACGTGACTCCCACCCATGCTTTCACGGGTGGCCGCCCAAGGTATTACCTCTAAGCAGATGTGGAAGATCGTAAAGTTTTCTGTCGGACTAGCTTCTCTTACAACCACACACCTTATCATTGGGGCGGATGGCTGTCAAAAATCCCAGGAGTCAGAAAACATTACGATCTTGTCCCCACCCTAACATCTGCTTAGATTAGTAGTACTCTTCCAGCTGATCAGAGATCTGAGATGGCCCATATGTGCAATATTGATGATTAGATTGATATCTGTGTTAGATATTTGTTTTCAAGAAATTGTAAGCACTGAATCATGGCATGAAGCCAAATTCAAACAATGAGCTAACTTGCCTTTTTTGACCATGGACTTATTTTTATCCGGTGTCTAATGACAGTCCTGCCCAGCAGGCAAGGCAAGGTAAACATCCTGAAATAGATAATTCTAGCAGCTTCTTGACTAGTCAAGAAAGACAGTGAGTGACAACTACTACACACACAGTATTGACACATCAAAAGGTATAAGCGTTCCTTATATTGAAGTTACATAAGTTCTCCCCTTGTTGTTGGCAACAGCCCAGAACTTATAACCATGTAATGTTTCTCCTTGCCAAGAATCACAGAATTCCTAGGAACAGAAGATGTCCTAGCTTAACTGTTCTGTCAAGGAAAAAATCTTACAAAAGATATCCTTGAGCAAAGGAACAATGTTATTCTCAAGACGAAGGAAGGTTGAAATACTGCATGTGTAAATTTTCAAACCATTGGATTATGGACCAATAAAGACCATCATCTACTCTCTTATCCTTTTTCTATAAGGATATCAGCTGACTCCAGAAGTCAATGTAGTCTAGATGAATTGATAACAACATAACATGCTCAAACTCAAAGTATGTGTTTTGGGTAGGTGGGCAAGAGGAATTTGTAACACTACCACCAAGCCAAAACACTTATTCTAATGCCCATTTCTGTCAAGAAAAAATGCATTTACAATTGTGATATGCATTGTTTCTATAATCTAATGTTTGTTCATGCAGGTACCTGGTTGATGCTAAGTGGTTCAAACAGTGGAAGAAGTATGTTGGCTATGACTCCTGGGATATGTACGGCATGGGGGACCAGGCAACCTTCCCTGGGCCCATCGACAATGCTGCCCTGTATAAAGGTTTGTATGATACAAAATCTTACCTGGCATAGGATGTGGATGATTTCTATGAATGATAGCCTGTATCACACAAGCTATTGCTGCAAGGGACTGATTAGGCATCCTTCTGGGTGCTGATAAGTGATATTAGATTTTAAGCTTGATTAAGCCAGGCTAATTCTGTGATAATTGTTGTTAGTAGAAGTGATGATACCCTAGAGACCTGTTATTGTTAACATGTATACGAAGAAATTCTTCGGTAAAACAAGCTGTGTGCAGTATAAGGATACTTGCGAGTACTTCTCAAAAACCAAGATGACCTAAATGTAAACTCAATAAACAAAATGATGATACATGTCATTGCATGAATTAAATGTATACTAGATTGTCTTTTCCTTCTGACATTTTTGCTATGACTGACCTTGGACTTAAGAAGAAGCTGAAATGTTTGAAATGACTTTAAAATGGTTTAAGTTTTAACCTTTAGTTGAGTCTTAGATCCTGCTAGTACCAAGTTCAAGTTTAGTCTTACTACCAGTAATTCTTAGTATGTTAATCTCTAACAGGGAAGAAACCCACAACATAAGCTATCTTTGCTGCTGTTGATTGCTCCACTGCGTAGAGGGCTGTTATGTGTGTCCAAATTTAGTCAAGCCCGAGGGCTGTATGTGAACCCTTTGATGAAGTGATGACACTTCCCCAGAAGTAACAAGGGCCAGCTGGGCACTTGTCAAGTGTAGAGTACACTCAACTGTATCTAAATATTCTCCAAATGAGACATTTTACCTTTTTTTACTTACTAGTATATACTTACTTTTACTTACCTTTACATAAACAAGGTAGAAATTCTTCGGTAAAACAAGCTGTGTGCAGTATAAGGATACTTGCGAGTACTTCTCAAAAACCAAGATGACCTAAATGTAAACTCAATAAACAAAATGATGATACATGTCATTGCATGAATTAAATGTATACTAGATTGTCTTTTCCTTCTGACATTTTTGCTATGACTGACCTTGGACTTAAGAAGAAGCTGAAATGTTTGAAATGACTTTAAAATGGTTTAAGTTTTAACCTTTAGTTGAGTCTTAGATCCTGCTAGTACCAAGTTCAAGTTTAGTCTTACTACCAGTAATTCTTAGTATGTTAATCTCTAACAGGGAAGAAACCCACAACATAAGCTATCTTTGCTGCTGTTGATTGCTCCACTGCGTAGAGGGCTGTTATGTGTGTCCAAATTTAGTCAAGCCCGAGGGCTGTATGTGAACCCTTTGATGAAGTGATGACACTTCCCCAGAAGTAACAAGGGCCAGCTGGGCACTTGTCAAGTGTAGAGTACACTCAACTGTATCTAAATATTCTCCAAATGAGACATTTTACCTTTTTTTACTTACTAGTATATACTTACTTTTACTTACCTTTACATAAACAAGGTAGAAATATTAATCTCAATTTTGAAATGTTGATGTTTGTCAGGAAAAAAGGTGGTGCATTTCACATATTAGTACTTTTTTCTTTCTGTTGCTAATCCTATGTGCTGTTTCATGGTACAAAGTGCCAAATAGACAAACCACCCTAGCCTCTATAAGGCTCCACAGGTTGCTGAAACCCCTATTTGTACTGTTTCTCCAGCAACCTGTGGAGCCTGGTAGAGGCTAAGACCGCTCCTAAATTCCAGCTTTTTTGGCATTGTCATATAAGTTGAATTCACTGTTGGTATTTTCTCCTTACAAATATGTATCTGTTACCAGTCTCTTGAAAAGAAAACCCTTCTGTTATTGCAGAGCCACAGACACCAGACTGCCGACACCTGAAAGAACACCTGATTGATGAGCTGGACTATATGCTGTTACCCACGGAGGCATGGGACAAACTGGTCAGCTGGTATGGCATGGTTAACGGGCAACAGCCCATAGCTCGCAAGGTGGGGACACACAATAAGGATTGTCTGTCGTTGTATATTACCAGAAAATAGTTATAATGACCTGAGTTAGATCAAACTTCAATTCAAATAAAGTGAAAGTGAAAATGAAAGTACATTGTAGACTTGTACATATTTTCCTAACAACCCATAACTATGGTCTTTTCTAGCATCTTTTAGAAAGTTTAACATGCATTCTTAACCTGTGCACTTTCTTTCTTTGCTTGGTATACTATTTTCATTATTGCACTTACATGAAGTACATTTGTAATTTCAAGTACACTGTCATTTTTGTGTGTGTGTGTGTTTTCAACAACTGAGTACAAGTAGTCAAAATGCTACAATGTAAACATGCATGATACTTTTGTTTCCCACTCCCAGGTTGTTGAACACGGGATGTTTGTGAAGCACTGTAAAGTGGAGGTTTACCTGATGGAACTAAAGCTGTGTCAGAACGACAATCTGGACAACTGTGTGTCCCAGCAATTCAGCAAGGCTGACACCATCGGTAAGTAGATGTACATTTGCAGTGCTCGAAATACCCACTTGCACACTTGCGAATGCAACCACATTTTGCCTGGTGCAACTTTAAACTTTAAACCCAGATAGGTCAGTGTGCAATCTGAAATTTTGCTTTTGGACACCTTTTTTACCATACCTTTGTACATAAGCTTTTGTATTTATTTCTTGATAAGATAAAACATAAGTAGTTACATATAACTGGCTTATACTGTAGGAGCTTCTAACGAAATATTGGTTCTGCCCTTTGTGTGTTATTCTCCTCCCTTCTTGAAGACTCGGCTTTGCTTTGTTTGCATGTGGTTGGAAGTTGTTAGGAAAACAGCTAATAAACAAGTGCAACACACAATACCAGTCTCTCAAAGTTTAGTAATCTACTTAGTCATTTAGGCAGCTGACATATGATCATTTTTATGACAATGAATTACTACCACAGTGACTCATATGCAACATAATTTTTGTTACTTGCATGCTATATCAAATTTGACATAAATATTTGATAGAGATGGTGTAACATACATTCCTGATCATAAAGCTTACATGTCAAAGCCATAATAAACAAAAAATTTAACATTCATTTCCTTTGCAAATTTGTGGACTTGATGCTTTTTTCAAAGCCTTTTTGAATAGGTATTACTATACATATCAAGATAGCTTGTAAGCTTAATGGCTCTCTAGTTTACTGGTGTCATTATTCTTTAATGCTTATTCTGTACGTTGGTCCATACATTATATATTCCCTGTATATCAGGATGGTAATCCAAATGTTTTTACATGTTTGCAGACTACATAGAGAAGGAGATGCGGAAGTTGTTTGAGATCGGGGATGACAAGGAAACTCGAGTGTGGAACAAGTACATGTCCAACACCTACGAACACCTGAACAAACCTGAGAACACAGTGCAAGATGCAGGGCTATACCAGGGACAGGTTTGTAGTTTTATAGATTACCTGTAAAACTAAAAGGCAGATCTGTATCTATATAACCTTTATGACAGCCTTTTAGTGTAACAGTAACACACCGGCTTTGCATGCATGTGGTGCGGTAGCAGCTGGTTATATTGCACTGAATGACCTGTCATACCTTAAACTTTTGCACATCTAACTGTAAGCGTTCTTTACTTTTGTACTACTATCTCCAAGCAGATCCTACAGTAGCATAAGATAGTATCAAAGCTGGCAGAGGAGTGATGCCTGTGTGACTCCCTTTTGCTGGCTTTACTCTATTGCCAGCTTTGATATTGATTATCTCATGGCACAGTAGGATCTGCTTGGAGATTACACTTGTACTTGGTGGCAACGAGTTCCACTCTACAATTGTTCAAGGGAAAAAAATTTCTGTATGCCTCAATTCTTTGTTGATAATTTTATGGTGCTGTTTATGTGTAGAAGCTATGTACTGCAATATAATGTTGCCAATGCAGTCTTTTTGTACATTAATCTTTTAAAGAGTACTGTTGTTTAGCCTGCTCTTAAGAAAGTTATGTTATCTATAAATTTGTTTATGTCACACCACAGATTCTGGTGATAGAGCAGCAAAACGAAGATGGCACATGGCCCAGGGGAAATGTAACCAATAAGAGGTGAGTATACAAACACAAAATGTACCTAGTAGGAGACCGTAAAATGTTTACAGTGCCAGTAAAAATGAATTTGCATTTTTTATTTACAGTGTTATGAAGGCAGTGGTATATTTTCTAGAAACAGGATTTTATAATTTTGTATGGTGGCATATACTTAATCAGAACTGAGTATGCTGTATCAATTTTTGATACAATTTTCCATTTCTAGCTCTAGCAGTGCCAGGAACATGGAAATGGGGACTTATTCAGCACCAGCAACTAGAAGGTGGGTAGCATTTATCATGTCACTTTGTTTTCATGTCAAGTGTCACTGTTCCTTTGTATTACTCCATTGCCTTTGCTAAGATTTCTCTTGCTTTATTCTGTACAATTGTTGCAGCAAGCAAACAGCTTTGCCATAAAAAATGCCACTGTGTTTCTGTTAGTCTTATTTTTTGCTTTTTTTTTGCTTTGTTACACTTTCCTTTTTTGAGATCTTTCTGGCCTTTGTGTATTTTCTCGTCTAAGCTCCTAATCACAAGGAAGAGAGTTGTACTTAGAAAGTTATACTCTTCTTTGACCTAAAAACATCTCAGAGAAAGGGAGGCACCTGACACTAGGTATAAAGAAACAGTTTTCCCTCAGGTGTACAGTAACACATATGATGTTACTTTCCATCTTAAGCCTCAGTATTCGTATTCTGTCCCAAGCAGTGGAGAGGACAGTGAAGAAAACGAGAACGATGCAGGGAGCTCTAACGAGCCGACGCCCACTATCGGCACCCCCAAGTCTTCGCCATATATCAAGTACACACATTTGTGGTCCCTAACAAGTAGCAATGTAACGGATGAAGTGGTTTCATCAACCTAACTAGATCTACATATAGCATGTGACATAGTTAATGACCCTGTCCTAGCATGGCCCCAGAGTTTCAGAGAACTAAAAATGAATGCTTGAGAACATTAGCTGTATACTTATTAGACACTCTTAGCTTGAACTACCGTATATGGATCAGTGTGACTGTCCATGAGTGTAGTTGTCATTGCAAAGGGTTTGCCCAGTTTTGTTGATGTTGTGGTGGATATCTTCTAAGACTTCACAGTATAGGAATATAGAATAACTTTATTCTTCTGTCCCCTTTTCTATTAACTCATGATGCTCTGCTTCTTGTCTATTTCTTTGCTCTACATTTTTCTTTCAGTTTTTTTGTGGCATGTACATGTATGTGATACCTATCGTATTAATCTAACCCATTTAAAGACTGCAAAATTGACTCTGTGTCTTCTCTCTGTGTGTTGTGATGTTTACAGCGAGTTGCTTTCCTCCCAATGCAGTAGCTACAGCAGCACGTATGACTACAGTTCGGAGAGGGGGCGTGGTCAGGTGCAGCCGGGACTGTGTGGTCTCAGTAACCTAGGCAACACGTGCTTCATGAACTCAGCATTACAAGTGAGTCGGGCTGGATTCAAGGCTGGGAAAAAGGAGTACTGTAAATGCAGAAACTTTCGCGGTGGTTTAATGTTCGCGGTTTTCGCTGTGGCCGCTTCACCGTGAACTTAAAACCACTGCAAACATTTTTCCATGGCAGTAAGAGACTACAGTGCATGGTGCTACCGCGAACTGAAAACCACCACAAAGATTTCTTTTTTCCATTACCGCGAAATTAAATCCCTGCAAACTTGATTACATTTACAGTATCTGCCAATGTTTGGAACAGTCCAATGTTACATGGGGAGGGGTAGGGATGAAACATGCAGTCTTTGTTCTCAAGCAAATGTCGGCCTTTCTAGTTATGCTTTAAGATATGCTGAAAATGCTGGATGTTCAAGATCAAAGGGACAAATGAAGGCATTTTTTGCACATCTTAATGTACTGGTAGATCCGATGTACAAGTAGACGTTAGTTTTAAAATGTTGATGGACATGTATTCTTATGTCCATTAAGAACTCAAGTTTACTTTTGTGCCATGTGTGTTTTCAGTGTTTACATGTAGATCATGTTTTTGTATTTTCCAGTGTTTGAGCAATGTACCAGTTCTTACAAGATACTTTCTAGGTAAGTGCTACAGAGGGTCTCTGTTATTTGGCAATCTTACAACAAGTATCAATAACATAGAGCTTTACAATATCTCTGAACTTTATATTTCTGAACTGAATATTTCTTAAGGAGCTAATAGAATTTACAACTTGGTTGACTACAGTCAAGTACAAAAAGACTAATGGCAATTTACCCATTGAAATTGCCTTTGCAGAAAATCTATAAACTGCAACCAAGCAGTTTACCCTCTTTTTTCTTACCTGCAGAAAACCATTACCAAGAGGAACTGAACTCTGACAACCCTCTTGGAATGAAGGGAGAGATAGCCAAGACATATGCAGAGCTTATCAAACAAATTTGGTCGGGGAAATATAGTTACACCATACCAAGGAACTTCAAGGTATGTATCTTTGTGCTTTGCGGTATTTTGTGAAAATAAGAATACAGAAATTCAGTGTTCTCGCCAGGCATTTTCGGCATAGTGGGCTTCTACACTGGGGCATTTGCACTGTGTTTTCTGTTGTTTAGTACAAAGATAAAAAATGTTGGCTCTATTTTGCTAAATTTGGTCCTAAAAACATTGGAAATACCGGTAGTGTTTCTGAGGGCTATAAATTTAATGAGGGTTCCCCCAGACAATGCTCATGCCCGCATTGCTTACCACGGGGCTTCGCTGCATTAGGAATAGATGCGTGAAAAAAATTCTGGTAAGAACACTGAAATTCACTTCGACACCTCAACAATTTGTTATTTCTTATATGGTGAAGAACTAAAAGTTAATTTGACCTAGCCATAACTTTGTGCAATAATATCATGATCCGACTTGTTTTCATTCCATATTGACAAATGCCAGGAAACAGGATTCGTACCTAATCTTCCTCTTGTTTTCCCCAGACGGCCGTGGGTCGTTTCGCCCCCCAGTTCTCAGGTTACCAGCAGCAGGACTCCCACGAGCTGCTGGCGTTCTTGCTGGACGGACTTCACGAAGATCTGAACCGCATCCGCAAGAAACCCTACGTGGAGCTCAGGGACGCAGACGGCAGGCCGGACGAGGTTAGTCATGTCTATTAAGACAAGATACTTGGCATAGATTGGCCAGTTGCATAGGCTAGCTGATACAAAAGCTAGAGGGTTTGATTCCTGGTATTCCTGGCTAAATGTTGTATTCTTGGCAAGGCACCTTACACGACTTTCCTGACTCCACCCACTATGGGTAAAAAAGCATTGGAAGGAGAAGGATAGGCTCTACTTTATACCGTGCCCTAAACATCGTAGATAACAACCAACTATCCCTTGGACTCCAAAAAGGCTATGAGACTACTTTTACCTTTTAGAACATTCCCACAGCTTTCTCTGTATAGGACCATCTCAGATTCTTTAGCCCTTGGGCCACACAGGTTACTATAGTAAATGCTGATTAAATCCATAATCTTCCAAATGCAAGGAAAACGCTCCACCCCCTAGGCCACTGCACCAGACCTATTCCAACCCGACCCCACCCCACCCCCCAGGTTTTTGACTGAAACTTTGAAAGTTAGACTGCCAAAAGAGAGCTTATAGGCTTTGTATGCAGAACAGTCATTTCACTAGCAATTTCTGCCATACAGGCATACTCATTCTTGCATCACTGCCTATGTATTATTGTAATTCCATTGTACATGTACAATAAACCAAGAAGAAAGACATATGTTTTCCCTACATCACTAGATTAGTGGAAAACAAATTTTAATCCTTATCTTTTGCAGGAAGTTGCAGATGAGGCGTGGAAGAACCACCGTCTCCGTAACGACTCCATCATAGTAGACACCTTTCATGGGCTGTTCAAGTCCACCCTGGTCTGTCCGGAATGTTCCAAGATCTCCATAACCTTCGACCCCTTCTGCTACCTGTCCCTGCCCCTCCCCATCAAGAAGGAACGTTTCATCGAGGTGGTGCTCATCAGAATGGACCCTGCAGCTAAGCCTATGCAGGTAGGGTGTACAGCATAGAAAATTTCTTCCAAACTGCCCGAGAAGACCATTCAGGGACTGATGAAATCTTGTACTTGTGGAAGGGGTCACTATTAACAGGACTCATAATGCTTGTGTCAATGGGGAAAATCATCCAAGAGAAAAGCAAAAACTTGACAAAGTGGTGGCATTTGCCAAGTACTCAATATGTAGAATACTGATCTTTAGCATGAATTTCAATATATATACTGTGATTATGTTGCAAAATGATGTTTATGTTCATGTCATTTTAAGTTATACGTTTCATTATAATCTCAATTTTGTTACTTTTGATTGTCATTGTATGTAATACAGAGCAGAAGACCTCCATAAGCTCACTGTGAGCTTCTTGTCCAATGCTCAAAAAACAAATGCGAATAAAATAAATGAAATAAAATACTGTGATTACCTTCGCCAAGAAGGTTATATTTTCGGTAGCGTTTATGTGTGTGTGCGTGTGTTTTTATCATGTAATCAAGATGTTGTTGAGAAAAAAATTCTTGTTGTTTTTGATTGCAGTACAAGTTATCTGTCCCAAAGATGGGCACTGTACAGGACCTGTGTGAAGCCCTGTCCAGGCTGACCAAAATATCACCAGACAAGGTAAAATGTCCCTCTTTGTACATTTAGAAACCAAGGCAAAAGGCTGCATTGCGTGTCTAAATTCCATGTTCTTTTAGAGCAGTTTAAGTATGGTAGAAGTGAATCATTCTTTGTATAGATGATCACTTGAAAGACAGATTCTTTTTCATGTGATACAAATCAAATTCAAAAGGTGTTTGGGGAACCTGTATATTGTAGCTGATAGAAATGTACAGTACTCTTAAGATTTAAGTTTGAATATGTTTGAATGTTGGAGTTTGCATATATCACAGTTTGCATAAAATTATATTAGCCAGTTGTTAAATCCTGAAACTAACCTGCTCCCCCCCAGATGGTAGTGACAGATGTGTACAACCACCGGTTCCACAAGGTGTTTGCCCCTGATGAAGGACTGTCCCACATCCTGGATAGGGATGACATCTATGTGTGAGTACACTCTGACATTGAATTGCTAAGACTGTGTACTGTGGAGAAACTTGTTCAGGTCAGCTATATTATTACAGCCATTTCTGCAAAAATCTTATTTTGTATGTACACGTTTCAGTGTCCTACATATGTTACTACACACATGGAAACCTGAGCAAAACTGAGTTTCTACAGTATGGTAAAAAGTCGCTTGTACTTATATTCAGAAATAACACAGTTGTGGTACTTAATAATTAATGAGCTACAGGTGAGTTATTAGTTGTGGAAAAAGGGAAGCAAAATTTTAGATCTAGAAATGTTGATGAATATGATTTTGAATCTGTTTCGCTTGTCTGTAGGTATGAGGTACCAGTCAACACCTGTGATGACCCAGACACCCTCATCCTCCCTGTCTACATGAGGGAAAGAAAGTAAGTTGTGAGAAATGCCTTGTTCATCCACTTAAAAACACATCCTCTTCACTGTAGACCAATAAAGATTATGGCTTGATTATCACGTCTTTTGAACCTTGGATTTGTATCAGTGAAATTTTGGGTAAAAAAAAGTAGCATATTTCATCTAACTTCACTGCAATTTTTTGTCATACGCCCTTTGCTGGTCTTTTTTTTTTACCTTATAGTATGTCAATGCAACACTAAGCAAGGATTCGTCCTAGTGTTTGTCGATATAGCCAAGACCATGTTATTCTCTTCTTTGCCATCCAAAGTATGGAATTACTCAACAACCTTGTAAGAAGCCTATGTAGAAAGAATCAGAGAGACATTAGTGTATGTTTTTCTCCTCCAGAGTCAGACAAAACCCTTCCTATAACTACAACAACGTGAGCACTGTCCTGTTCGGCACACCCCTGCTGGTGCCCATCCCACGGAAAAACACAACCTACGAGGACCTGTACAGAATCATGCTGCAGAAAATGAGGTGAGGTCCATGTCAGCTTTGCCTACATGTTTACCTACAAAGCTCTACTTACAACAAGTACTGTAATTCCTGATTTTTTCACTGTAATGTTATGTTCACGGTTTTCACGGTGACGACTGTAGCGTGAACTTATCATTACCGATAAAAAATAATTCACAGACTTTTTTCATGCGCACTTGCCTCGACAGTGAACATTTAGTTCCGAGAACAAGTTCAATTTTCTCAGGCCGTGAAAATTTGGTACCGTGAAGATAAAGTGAATTACAGTAGTATTTTCTTTGATGGTGACTTTTTCTACCAATTTGTACCAAACTTTTCACCATGCAATATGATGGAAGTACCAAACTTTTTTGTTTTCCTGTCGTATGAAAAGCATACATATGCTTTAGAATACTGGTACAGGGATATCCTACAAACCTGTATTAACCAAAGGCATGCAGATACTTGACTTTGGATAGAATAGATGTAAAGACTTCGACATTATGCTGTTCTTGTGTTAGAAGTACTGTTATAGTGTGAAGCCTTCTGATAGTATAATAAATGCATGTGGCATGCATGCAATGATGTAATGGAACTACGATGGCTTAGAGTGACAGGTATCCATCATTCTGTCCCAGTCGGTACATCCAGGAGCCAGAGAGCGGTGACGAGTGGTACGGGGAGGAGATCAAGAACTGTGTCAAGGATGGGGTTATAGGTCAGTGGAACATACCATTTTATTATTACATACTGTATTTTTTGTTTATGACAATTGGAAAAGTGATAAAGTTGCATTTCAAATTCAAATCAAAAGTATTTTTAGGAAAGGCTACATTGCACTTTGAGTCACATTCCACACCTAGTAATGTTGCCAGACAGTAGTCTACTGACAGCAAGTTGACCAATTAAATACAAACTGCTAAAGAAAGAGCTGCTGTTAGGGGCATTGGATGAGTGATGGCATGTTCATTTGCTGTACTGTATCATTCATATGCATTCATTTGTTTCCCTGGCACTTATTTCATTGCATCTTTTCTATAGCATCCCCATCTTTGATTCTTATTAAACTCTAAACTTTGAGTCCAGGCACTCATTCTGTGTTACAGGCCACCTCACAGGTACATGTGCAACCTTTTTTTCAGTGACCACTCAATGTACATATCATATGTTGCATTACCTTTCTGATACAAGTTTGTTCAGCATACAGCTTTACCAACACGCAACATGAATGCACTATACACATGTAGGTATGAATTTTTATACATGAACAGGCCTGAAAAAAGTTTTAAGGCAAAGTTTCAGTACGAGCAAAGTACAATGTTTGGCAGCTTGTTTGCATTTTTCACACCCTACATACAGGACTAGTACACTGATAAATGCATCAAATAAGTTGTCGGTAGTCACTGGAAAGGGTTGCATATGGTGGCCACATCTTTTTCTGAGTGCCTGGACTCTAGGTAGAGAGCTTAATAAGAATTCTATGTTTCCCAGAATCAGGTGTGACCATCCATACTCTCAGCCCCTACTTGTTTACGCTCTATTTTTCCCTTTTTGTACCAGGTAAACATATTCAGTGTATTGTGTGATACACTACTAGAACTGTGGCTGAAGCATGGTACAGCTATGAGTAGTATGACAGGAATAACCCTAGAGATTACAAAATTTTTTGTGCAGTGACAGTTTGGCATCTCACCTATTAAGTCTTCTTAACAGTCTTTTGATGTTTCTAAAAGTTAACCAAACTCTTGTTTTTGGAATCTAACCATACAAAACCTTTTTATACTTGAAAATGTTTATATTCAACATGATTTTTTTTATTTTGGAAATGGAAAAGAACTGCAAAAATTTCCTTCTGTTACAGAAATTTTACTGAACTGTATTGTGTTAAATTCAACTCGACTGATTCAACAAATATACATGGAAAGGAAACCAGTTTAGATGATGTAATTCTTAAAATCCTTGGGTGGTTTTCATGTTCAGCTTTTGCAGTGACTGCTTTACTGCAAACTTAAACCAGTGTTTCCTTTCCAGTATGTGTCTACAATTCTGCAGCAAACTTATAACTACTACAAATACTTCATTTTCTCCCCACCATGAAATTACATTACTGTGAAAAGGCCTTTACAGTAAATTACAGTAATGCAGAACGGAGAATAGATAATGCTAGATAAATGTATATCTGTAGAGATGCTGACATACAGGTTGTTGTTTCCAGGTGATGATGACATGAAGAATGATAACATTGATGGGGAGGCTGAGAGTGAGGAGGATAGCCAGGGGAACGACTCGCTCATGAACGACAACAGCATGTCTGACGACGAGGTCAACTGTGACAACAGGTCAGCCTATTAGAGTACTGCGATAGTCCTGACGTGGCTGCAGTGTAGTTGACCATAAGTCTGTATCTGTACCTCCATTGCTAGTATAATCACCCATAACAGTTTCACAGCCACACAGCTTGGCAGCAGCTGGTTATGTTATACCAGGGCTGTCTGCAGGACCTGTCCCTCTGTCCTGTCCCCATCCGTCCCAAAAATCTGAACCTCAGCACATGAAATTGATAAAAAGGTGTAGCTTGAAATGACAAATTTAACAAAGAAAATCAACAACATGGGCACCCAAATGATGAGTGACGGAGAAAATTTTAAGTTCGAGACATTCCTGTATTACACTAAACGACCTGTCACACCTAACTGTAAATAAGCTTTGTCTAAAGCAATCTATGTGCCAGTCTATACTAGACATCTCTATGTAGTTCGAGGAAGTTTTAAACACAATCCTATGTTGCAATTGATAACTCTTGTACTTGGAGGCATGGCTTGTACTTTCTCTTCTGATGAGCTGGTCATATGCAAGTTGTATCCAAGATTTTCAATCAGCGACTATGATTATCGTAGTAACAATTTCAACTGTACTAAATACATGCCTTCTATATGGTGTCAAGTCATGTTGGAACCTTGCACGCTGACGTTCTGCCTTTTGCCCAGGCCACACAGGATGTTCACCTTCCACTTGGTCAACTCATACGGCAGTGCAGAGATCGAGCATATACGTGATGACGACAGGCCCATCAAGTTTACAAGTAAGAGACTTTCAGAGAGCTTTCCTGGACTCAACATGATCTGTTTCACTATATTGTATATATGCAATGCACATCAACGGGTTTGGACACATTTTTTATGGACTAATTGTGTACTTGGATGGGTACGATGCACCAGTACAAAACCAACAAATCTTGTTGGACTGGTCCAGAAAAGCGGAACCTGAAAAAAATCAGCGGACCAGAGAATCCTTAGTGGTGAAATGGACCATTGTTTTGTGTATGGCCCAAGTTGCATGTATCACAGATAATTAGGTTCAAGTCCGGAACTGGACCTGATTTTCTGGGCCTGGACCATACCTGTACCTGAATTTTCTGTACTGGTACCCACCCCTATTGTGTACTCATATTAGAATGCCAATCATATCATGACAATTTGTATTACAGATCGTTCTTATTTAGCTCTTGACTGGGACCCCAAGGCCAAGGAAAAGTACTATGATGAGAAACAAGCAGAGGTAAGGATGGTTTAACCATTGTCATCTGCGTGTCATATAATTTTGGTGAAATTAACTTTGCTTTTACCATGAGTTAGTCCTTAGAGGGGTGTGTTGTTAACAGAGAAAATGAAAATGAATAGAAAGCATTTATCTGTTTTGTTAAAAAGGTTTTTAAGTTCTGATATGAAATAACTATCAGTGATGCCTTTGCTGCTTGTATGTTTTTTTTTCATTCTACAGTTTCTGTCAAAGATATTGATTCCAAAAAATAGTCATGTATTTGTTTGCTTACTTGTTTGTTTGTTTGTTTGTTTGTTAGGAGTTGGATGTTGATGAGACAGTGAACGCCACCCCCATGAGGAAGCGTCAGGTCATCAGTCTGAAGGACTGTATCCAGCTGTTCCTGGTGAAGGAGAAACTGGGCGCTGATGACCCATGGTGAGTGGAGACCCTGTAGTCCCAGGCTGTGTTATAGGGCTATCTGTATCAACATATTATTGTGATGACCCATGGTGAGTTAGAAGCTTAAAGATACACACTCAGAACTTCCAAAGAAAATCTGGTCTTTGAGTTAAGGGCATTGAGGTAAGGTGTTCTAGAAACATCTCTAGTAGTAGGATTACTAGACAGATGAATAAAAATCATCCAAATCTGTTTATTCATACTTCAAATTCAGCAAATCACCAGTTTGTCAGCAAATTTTACCATGAGAAACAAATAGTCAAAAATATGGTCAAAACTCCCTGTAAATATGCTTGTGTCATTTTGGGAAATTGGCCAGGTGGTCCCTATTTACTGTAGATGTGGTCACTTTTAAAGTTTTTACTGAACAGCACTGACTTTGTTCATTAATCGGTATAATTTCAAGTTACTTTTTTTAAAGATCAAGTTCAGAGAGCCTATTGTGCCATCATGAAGATGAAGAGCGGCTCATATTGATAACTTTAGAAACATTTCTTCTCCCTAAGTCAGAAACATCAAGCTTAGGCAAGCTTGACTTCACTGACTCAATAGGCAAAGCACATTCTGACAAAGAAGTGTTATTTGTTGCAGGTACTGTCCAAGCTGTAAGAAGCACCAGCAGGCCACCAAGAAGTTTGACCTGTGGTCCCTCCCCAAGATCCTGGTCATCCACCTGAAACGGTTCTCCTACAACCGCTACTGGAGGGACAAACTGGACACCATGGTCGAGTTTCCTACAAGGTTTGTACAGTAGTGTCATATGTTATCAGCTCTCTGTTTCCACTAGAGGATACAATAGATTTTGTAGGTTATAAGGAACAGATTTTTCAATTCTTCGTTCTGTGTATTTTATTGTCTTCTAAATCATAGGTTTATATCTTCCAATGGTCACACAAATCTGTTTTCTTTGCTGTTTGGTTGCTCAGCAATTGGCACCTTGCACCTCTATCCCACAAGAGTTGTACATATAAAATACAACACTGGGTAGTAAGACATGTATACAAAATATACAAAATGTACATGTAGTCAGCATGAATAATTTGAATACATTTAGTCCAAATTTGAATTGCATTTTTTATGAAGCATAGTGTTTTGTTGCACACAAACAAAATTGCTGACGTTGAGAACTTAACCTTTGATTTTCCTTTGTGTGTTTTCACAGAGACTTGGACATGTCAGAGTTCATCATCAATGATGGTCATGGCTATGCGACCTATGACCTCATAGGAGTGTCCAACCACTATGGCGGCATGGGAGGGGGGCACTGTAAGTCATGATTGAGTGTCGAGCAAAATAGATTCTTTTCTTCTCTCTTTAGAATGTAGGTAGTAGATTTTGCTTTTTCTCTCATTCATAGGGATAAGCTATTACATTGATTCCAAATGTTAGTTTTTCACAGTTAAAGAAAGGCACAACAACTTTACAAACTGTTTTAGATCAGGAGACTATAGATAATGTGCAAATGCTCTTGTTAATGTATGTTTACTTACTATCTGCCCACCCCACCCCAGACACAGCCTATGGTAAGAGCAGGGAGGACACACAGTGGTACTACTTCGATGACAGTAGTGTTTCTCCTGCCTCAGAGGACCAGTGTGTGGTAAGTTGACAGCTAGTATTTTCTCTCTCCTTGGTGCTGAATGACATTTTAACAAAATTGTAACCAGTTCAACTATTGCCAAATGTTTTTTGATGATAGTACAGCTTTTTAGATTGTATTTTGCCAAAGAGGTTCTCCTGACTGTGGCTTATATTACTTTCTATGTTACTTCATCATCTCCAGTCATCTCTTTCTGACTCTGATGTATTCTCTCTTCCCAGTCCAAAGCGGCGTATGTCCTGTTCTACGAGCTGAAGGGCTCCAGATGTGAACGAAGTGAAAAGCAGACCGCCCAGGCCAACAGAAAATCAGCGGCAGCCTCGCAGTCCTCCGCTAACTGCACGGAAGACAACGGAACAGCCAGCAGCGGCGAGGACGACTCCATGGAAATCAACTAAACACACTCTAACCTTTCAACTCTGCCCTCTGAACTCTGACTCCTTACTTTTAGTACATTGGTCTCATGACTGTGAGATTTAAAGAAATGGCATCTCTCATCATTGGCTGCCGGTCATGTGATAAGCCTCAGATGAACCCTGATTGGTTGGATCAGGCCATGTGATAAGGTTTGAAATTGTGTATACTACTATTACCATATGAGTACTGATGATGTAAAAGTGTATGCTGCTAGCTGCTGCTTTGGCACCACAGGGCCACAGTGACATGTTTTATTCTTATTATTACTACTACTACTACAACGCACAGTTTCTTTAGGGAACTCCTGTAGTAAGATGTTTCTTAAGACTGGTATAGCAACTAGTGGCAATTGCACGACACCTCACACCCACCCATTCACCCAAGATTTTACCCTATTCTTAAGTATGGTTTGTGAAGAAGCTATATATTATGCTTTTGGCCAAAAAATTACAAAAATCAGCAGCTTTTAGGTTTCATAGGTTGGAAAATTCTCTATCCTTACCAAATGTACTGTTTCTGTATTATTAAAAGAGTTGAAAACACTGCAGCTGTGTCTGTGCTATATGTAACTCCGAGTCAGAAACTCTCAATCTCCATGATGCTATTTTGATCAAGTTTCCACCACTCATTGCTTTCTCACTTGGATTTCAATTCAAACAAACGTTAGTAAATTTTTTTGTTATTTCTTGCACTTCTAAATAACTCTTCTTGGCTTTCATTACTCTTTAGCTACGTACCCTTTTGTGTTTTTGCTTAGCAATGATGCCTGTATTGCTCAAGCAGCAGTAAATGTTTGTGATGAAGTCATATATGATATAAACCCAGCCTTGTCAAAACTAGGCGGCAGGCGGCGATTTTAGCCGCCTACTTACATTTTTCCAGCCGGCTACTTTGGGGTAGAATTTCAAAAAATAAAAGTTTAAGTCCAGTGCTCCCCGTTACAAAATCCCCCAGTAATTTGTTTTGATAAACCTCTGGCAGTTTTCTGATAGTTGGCCCCCGGTTTATAGGGGTCATAGCGGGGAACCTATGCTGAATTTTTTCGAAATTCAGGATTTTTTTGTCAACTCAAAGTTTAAAGATAACCAAAGTTACCCAAAATACACCCCAAACCATATTTAGGGGTCTAAATTTAAAAATTTTCCCAGGGGGAGGCCCCCCAGAACCCCCCTACGGGACGGGGGGACACCCCCCCTCCCGTACCTACCCCCCGCTCGCCACTCCGAGGCTCGCCGCAAGCCGCTACGCGCCTTGCCTGCTACGCGCCTTGCCTGCTACGCGCCTTGCCTGCTACGCGCCTTGCCTGCTACGCGCCTTGCCTGCTACGCGCCTTGCCTGCTACGCGCCTTGCCTGCTACGCGCCTTGCCTGCTACTTTCATATATTAGCCCCCTACTCTAAAAGTTTGTGACAAGGCTGTAAACCCAGGATAGGAGTAAAGTTCTGTTAAACTTTTACCTGTTAAAGTAGCATCCAACACCAAACCTGTATTGGTTACAATAGGTTATGCAACAGGAAGAAGGATATTACTAATAAAATAACTATATCCTATACAAAATGTACACAATCGTAACACTTCTGACAGACTTTGTGTCTCACAAAGGGTCTTAGGCACAAATCAGAACAAAACCCTCTCAAAGTAACTTCTAATTAATTTGTGGATTTCTTTTATCTCGTAACTGGTAAACCAACAGTTATATTTCCTCAGCCAAGAACAAAACTCACCGCACCTTAAATCAGATGCAAAGTAACTGTTGAGTATCATCAGTTTTTCTTAACCACATAGAATCCATGGTTTCACATATTGGGAACAGATGACATCACTATGGGACATTTCCTTCAGTAGAACCAAAATTATGGGATCCTTGTAAACTCTTGCTGCTTCAGTTCTACTTTTACAAACAATTAGCCAGATTTCTACTCTTCAATCTGTTAATTACAATGAAATACACAGTTGTGTACTGACAACAGTTTTGATTGGTTGTTGTAGCAAGGTGTCTTATTGGTCAAGGCTCTGAAGTATTTTGATTGGTAAAACTGGACTAAGGGAGTAAGCGAAGAAGCCAGAATGTACATTGATAGGTTTTGTTTCAAAAACATGTGATTGTATGAGTACTTAAATCCGAAGTTAAAACTTCTGCGTAGGAATATCAAGCTGGTGTCCAAGATACTGGTAGATTGGCCATCTGTAATGTTGAAATTGATCACCTACATAACAATAATTAACAATGATGTATGATTGAAGGATCTATCTTCTGTCACACTTATAAAGTGTTGCTTGTGAGGGAGATAGGTATATGTAATGGTAAGATGGAAAGAATCGCTCACTCACATGGTTATCATTATTCCTTTCTGCAACGTACACTTCTATCTCGTCTACTCGCTAGATGAAGACTTTGTAATAGTCTTGAAAACTAGGTGGTAAATACACCCTTAAATGTAAATCTTACCCTTAAGACTGTACACTAACTGCAGAGCTGCACTGTGGCCTTTTGTTCAGACTGTCTTGAGACTATTGTCACTCAGGTGTGCAAAGTAAGATGCCAGGTACTAGAAATGAATTTCTCAAGGTATATCCATCCACAACGTAACTTATAGGAACTGTTTTCTGAGGAAAAAAGCACCTAGTATATATCTGATGATTTGTACTATTCTGTTGCCATTTTACATGAAAAACACTAACTTCATAATACATTGTCTAGCATACAGTATACTAGTAGTAGTCACAAGTGATATACTAGTAGCACATTTTGTGTATGAATGTTTGAATGCTTTCTAAGACAAGCGGTAGCTCTTTTCCTTTTGACAGTAGTATTAACAGTTTCACAAGATAATAAAGATGGTTATTAGGTTTTATAATGTTCAATGGTTAAAGAAATACACGGGCTCACTTATTTGGTGGCAGTTTAACATGGCTGCATCTATGACACTTCTCTGTGCAAATTAAGAGGCCTGTTTCTTGACATTCAAGATGTTGGGTTGCATTGGTAAATTATGTACAGAGCCATCGTAGCTTCTATTAAATGTGTTTTTTATGAACTCGTGTGTTGTGCTTGTGTTATTTGGTTTTCTTACTTGTTTAGTTTTACCAACATCCCAAATTTGGTCTTTGTAATCCTAGTAAGGACACAGCATGTAAATGTTAATGATGACATTATCTGCAGACTTCAAATCTAATGTGTGCACATGAAAGAAAAAATAGGGTAAACAAAAACAAGATGACTACATTTTCAAACAAATTAGAGACCATGAAACTTGTAACAATAAATGAAATGATAAAGTATGGTATTGCAATCAACAAGAATCGTACTTGTATTCAATGATAGTGTGAGTGACACTGATGTCAACATTAGAATCATTAAACAGAAAAATATTATCATTTCTCTTAAAAATAAAACTAATATTTCCAGATCATTCATTTCTGCATCACGGTGCATACAATGCCATGCCGGTAACTCTGATAACAACAATTGTACAGTACGATAGCATGCTGATGCAGAAGCGTCGCCTTGCGGATAAAATTATTATTACCACTTTACCAGTCGGAAAAATTGCTTCTTATCAGTGATTAGTCAATTTGATAATGTCTTAAGTATTCTCATTGGTAGAGAAGCTACACGTTGACTAATGGTTTCTGTCTATCTTCTGTTTACCAGTCTGCAATTGGTTAGCTTGGTCCAATTATATCAACGATTGACTCTGCGTTAGCCAATCAACTTAAAGTTTCTCTTCTCTGTCAAAGTAAAATCTGCATTTTGCTTTTTGCTCACTAGGGGACTCTGTGAGACCGTTGGTAATTCAACCGAAACCGTGTGGTGAAAAAAAGGCTTCTATACAAGACATTTTCTTGTTGTAACCTCAGTGAAGCGACACAGTTGATGAATAACGTGATATCAATTCTATTCTAACTCTGATTTGCTCTTCTGATCGCTTCTACCGTATTTGGTACTGGAATTGGAGCGATACCAGGTCAGGGGTTGCGTGACTTGGGCGGTGGGGAGGGCAACATCACAACTTGTGCATCATTAGATAGCCGTGTTAACAGTTGCTGACTTTCTTTACCACAGCTAGGTGTTGGATCATGAAGTGAATCTTTCCATATTGTCTCCATAAGGCAAATATACCTGTCCTTAGTGCTGAACACCATCCACACGCAGGTAAACAAACTTGTCCCTGACGCTGAATTATCAACCTAACACTTTCCATATGTCGCTGGAAATAGTAGGAATTGGCCAAATAGACAATAACACACCAGACGAGTTGGCCGGCCAAAAGCTACAGCTTGCGACATATGGGAAACTACTAGTAATAGCCTTTTCCTGCTACTCTTGGCATGGTACAAACGTATCTTTTGTCACAGGATCAAGACATGAATTGCTTGGTCCTGGGCACATATTTCCATCTTGACCAAGAGGGGAAAGAATAGTTTCGCAGACAGTGCGAGGACAGATTTATGTCTCTCGTTTATACAGCTGTATCATGCTGTTTGCATCCTCTCTAGTCATTTGTTATCATTGCATGCTGGAATGCGCGCGTCTGTGTCTTGTAGTTTGAATCTACCTCGCTAGATGGGACTATTACACGGTCTGGTGCGCGTGCACTGCCGCGGAAGGATTTTAGCAAAAATGAAACTGTAACAACAATATCCTCACAACCATGAAATAATATGTTGATGCAATTTGTCGACACTCTTTCGTCAACATAACGCCAAAGGTTCGAATTAATCTTGTTTTAGCTTGCTGGCGATTTAGCTGACTTCGACCTATTTTCTATAGCGTAGGGTTACTAGATGTGTGCTCGGGTCCAGGGGCCACCACAGGTCAGCCAGCTTGTTGGTGTCACATGCAGTTGGACACGTTGCTTCTTCTTTTCTCTCCATTCTTCTGAACTACAAGACGAAGTTAGACTTTCAAACAGTGTCCAACCTACACAGACCTCTCACAGGATAAGAATGAGTACCCTTCGAACCGTGGGAGGCGTGCTGTTGAGCAAGGTTTGCGGGAAACATGTGAACAACGCACCGATCGGCAACAAACGTCTTCTTCAGCTCTTCCAGGTTTCTTCGTATTTTGGCGCCCAGAATAATGTTTATCTTACGTCCGATGCGGCGAAGAAGGAGACGACTGATTCCCTCCTCACGATGGACCCGAATCGGTTCGCAGGACACCTGCAGAAGCTTGGGATCAAGAGGTGTTTCGTGGTGTGGGATTTTGAGGAGGGGAAGGCCCAGGTTTCCCATCCAGAGCTGGAGGAACTGGCCCAGTTCTGTGCGGCAGACAAGGTAGGGGACCCCAGGAGCTCTGGACATGTTTGTACTTCTACAAGGTTTCTTTTGGCATATCTGTGTGTTTGTGTCTGTTTGTCGTCTGTATCTTTCTGCCAGTGAGTCTCTAGTGTGTCTTTGTGTGTCTCTTTGTGTGTGTGTGTGTGTGTGTGTGTGTGCATCCGTGTGTACACGTGTGTGTATTTTCATAGAGCTCACTCTGTATGCTCGTTATACCCTGGATGGAGTGAAGTGTGTGTGTGTGTGTGTGTGTGCATCCGTGTGTACACGTGTGTGTGTTTTCATAGAGCTTGTTCTGTATGCTCGTTATACCCTGGATGGAGTGAAGTGTGTGTGTGTACGTGTGTGTGTGTGTGTGTGTGTGTGTGTGTGCATTCGTGTGTACACGTGTGTGTGTTTTCATAGAGCTTGTTCTGTATGCTCGTTATACCCTGGATGGAGTGAAGTCTACTATCTCTACGTAATTGCTTTCTTTTGGATGTCAGATGTTTTGGCCCATGTCTCATAAGAGTCCAACACTACTAGTGGGGTTCAAGCACTGCCAAAAACGACCATGCCAAACAGCTCTGTGCATTTTGGCATAGTGGTTTGTGTTGCTGGGCTTGTGGTCCAGCGGCCCGGTGTCGTCTCGGGTTCGAAATCCCGGGAACCAGGGTATTGTTTCTGTCCATTTCTACATCTTTCTTACAAGAATCTAACTTACACCCAACTCTTTCGAACACTGGCTGGTCAACTTTTTGTGAGTCAGATTCTGTAGGAAAAATATCAAGCCTTCAAGGAATGTTAGAAGGAAACTGTTACATGTGTGTGTGAATGACTTTGTTTTAACAATAAGAGATTTATTCTTAAGAAGTAAGGGCTATTCAGATTCATGTTCTTGATCATCACACCTGTTTCAGGTGAACTATGACCAGCATGAAGGTGTGTTTATGGAGGTGGGCAGGAGGACAGGTGTGTTGATGGGAGCCTTTGTCTGGAGAACCTACCGTGGACAAGCAGTAAGTCATTATTTACCCCCTACCTATACTATATACTATGTGTTGTTGTACTCGTCTAGTAATAATAGATCTATTACTGTATTAGACATACATGCCTTATGTTAGCTTGTATCAGTCTTCGTTTATATATACATGTATTGTGTAATTTTTATTGGATTAGGAGACAGCCATGCTTTAAATACTGTTATCACAAGGCATAATCTGTAAATCAAGTATGGTATCACATGTCAAGAAGGTGTTGTTCCAACTCTGAGTAATGATTGGCTCATGGTGATCACATGATCAAACCACACCTCCATTCCTGGGGGTGTGTCTGATCAGAAGATTAGTGACCCTTGCAGTGTGGCATTTACATGCAGTGTACACACTTATCAGATGCCTATAATGTTAATGATTAGCAATTCTATTCTAGCAAGTCTGTGTACTAAGGCCATTTCTGCATGTTTAACATACTGCAAAACAACTGTTACAACACTCTACAGTGAGCAATCTCGGTAACTAGGTTACTAAATGATAAATCACTTGAGTTGTCTGGAAGGCTTTTCTTCAAACACAGACAGTAAACAAAATGGTTGCACAACTACCAAGCACTGTTGACATAAATGTTTACATACATTGTAGCTGCCTAACAGAATACCAATAGCCTCCTATCTATAGAACTACTGTACATACTAAAAAGCAATTGCCATAAATGTGAGACCATACACAATATACAACCAGCTTTACCTAGTAAAAATAGGTTACTTAGTTGCAACAAGATTTACAAGGTCTTAGTGTAACAGTGTTATAGATAAATGTAGTGAATGCCTTTGGTTAACTTACCACCATGTACCAAAGGCATTTGTTTGGACAATAAATGCAATATGATGTGGTATCTGGGATGGTAGTAGTGTAGTACCTGTTTTTGTTTCCCCATATGTGATTTTATGCTGTTGTCGTCCCTGTCATGTGGAGGTATCCAACTGTGGAACTACCCTGGTATGGACTGGTACTAGTACCTGACCGAATGTACTGTTGTCTCCCCTCTATAGTGTGCAGGTATCCGTCTGTGGAACTACCCAGGTATGGACCGGTACCTGACCTAATTTTTGTTGTCTCGCCTACAGTGTGGAGGTATTCGTCTGTGGAACTACCCTGGTATGGACTGGTACCTGACCTAATGTACTGTTGTCTCCCCTATAGTGTGGAGGTATCCGTCTGTGGAACTACCCTGGTATGGACCGGTACCTGACCTAATGTACTGTTGTCTCCCCTATAGTGTGGAGGTATCCGTCTGTGGAACTACCCTGGTATGGACCGGTACCTGACCTAATGTACTGTTGTCTCCCCTACAGTGTGGAGGTATCCGTCTGTGGAACTACCCTGGTATGGACCGGTACCTAACTGATGGACTGAGACTGGCACAGGGGATGGGAGTCAAGTCTGCCTTAGCTGGACTATGGTATGTATTATCACAGTGCAGCTTACAAAAATTTCATATACAGTGGACACCAACTAATTGCATCACTGCTATTGGCATAAGTCTGGGATTTGCATAGAATTCTGAAAACCCAAACCATTTGCCATTCACTCCATTATAAATACAATGGTATAATCGCATCATCTATTATGGCATAAATCGGACATTCGGGTAAAATATCGTCAGGTCAATCGCATACTGACCCGGAAATATGTGATAGAAGACAAGAAAAAAAGTCGAAAATGGACTATCAGCGGCCTTTACAAATGCATTCGATCGCCCAAACCGTCAAAATTGCCGCTGAAATGGACAAATAACGCTGGTACGCCGCGCCGGCGGCACCCGCAGGAGTTACGCAACACCAAAAGCGCAAAGGCTGACGGGATAGCATCGGCGCCATTTTTCTTTTGTCTAACACGCGCTGAAGTTTGTGAATGTTCGAGCTAAAATTCCCACTGATTTTGTGAACATCCTCTACCCAAAACCAGCCATTATGAAGCTGAAATGTTTGTAAGTTAGATAAGTTCGGGCATTTAGCCCAGTTTCTTCCGAGTTTGTAAATATGGCTGGAAGACGAGCGATAGTTTTGGCGTTATTTCACCACGGCATCGGCATGCTTGTTTGTTTAGCGCTACACTACATCGCCCACAAAATCGTCAATTTTCAGCAAAGTTTCCGTACCTTCCGCTTAAAAGTTGTAATCAAACTAATGCTTATCAGTAAATATGTTTATGTTTAACCTTACGATGATCAGACTGAGCGATTACACGTCCATAAATGTAGTCTGTACAACGGTAAGCTTAGAGTCACGCTAAAACTACACGGTTCTTTCTGTCATGATATCGGAGCATTTCTCGATGCAGTTCAACGTTACCACATGATGTTAACGCTACATTAAAATGTGGATGAGGTGTCCGATATGTATAAACATGTGTGATATCATTCTCCACTGAAAAAATGTGATTGAATCGAGACTCAGCGGATGTTGTATTTTGTTTTATTTCTTCTCGTTACGGACTAGTATGACGGACCCATGCCTGTAAAAGGAAACAAGAAACTTGGATAAATATGAACTTAAACTACAATGTACATCAATGTTACTTCTGCATATGCATAAAATTTAGTGCATAATACCAGTTTTGACACGTGTGTGTATGGTTAATTTCACATTATTTTATTGGTTCCCTGAGTCCGTTACTAACCAACAGCCCCCCTCCCCCCGCCGCCGATTGTTTGGAATCTCCTAGGGTTATTGGACTAAGTCGGGTAAACGGGTAAAATTCGCTGACAAATCGATGATGCCAATAGCCGACTTCTACTGTACCTTCAACTCAGTGTTCTAGGCAGCCTGAAAATTCTTTCCACGAAAATGTTGAAATGTTGACCCACTAAAATACTATTTCCTGTACTTTGAGGGACAAATTTTGCTGGTAGACTACGCTTATACAAAATGTAGTTGATTGTTATGTCTTTTGGTGAAAAATTACAAATTGTCAAGCATTTCAGCTTGACTTTGCACAGGATATTTTCAGGGGGCAAACAGCAGTTGTCTAACAGGCCACAGTTTTATGTACATTTTGAGCACAAACTTTAAGGAAAAATTTTTGTACAGAATAGGAAATTCAAGAAAAATTTGGCTGGTAAAGGTTGGTCTTCATGTTTGGTCTTCATTCCACAGGGCAGGAGGAGGGAAGGGAGTGGTACAGGAACCCATGCACAACAAACACAGGGACCCTGACTTCAGACAGAAGATGTTCTATGACTACGGAGACTTCCTGTCCTCACTAAATGGCTGCTATGGTAGGTACCAACAGAGGGTTACACGAGCTTGATTGGCTTTCATATTCATATATATACTTGCACTTATATTGCTTTGTACTTAAGTCTTGTACTTTATAGGGTTCATTTTTCTGTTCTTTGTGCAGAAAACTGCAAAAATTGTGATAACATTAAGATTATTTTAGGATTACCTTTTTTTGAAAAATCAAAATGTATGGAGCACACATCAAGCTTCTTCTATCTTTAATGAAAGTTGGAATATATTTTTGACAGAATAGATGAAGCATTTTTCACTGCTTCCATAATGAACTTCATATGTATCTATAAGTATAACCCGCCCACAGTTACTTCATACTTTTACCATGGTCATCACAGCAAATCATAACCCACTTACAAACCATTTGATTACTGTTGGGAACAAAGTTACAAACTCCACTTCTACTCTCAGCTGTCAGTCATCTGATCTAGTACATCCATCACATTGTCATATATCACAGCTATATTGCATGTATTAGGAGCGAACTACTACCACGATGGTACTCAGGCTAGTAGCTCATGTCATCTGGTGCCTCTTGCCAATATAACTTCAAAATGCTGCCTCACTTCCACTTGGTTAATATTCTTACCCTCCAGTAGTATTTCTATCATAAGTTGCAAGCTTGTTGTCTGGGAGTTATTCAACGTTGAAAGCTACAACTAGTAAAACTAAGAGTCACATTTTTTATCTCTTCTCTTCTCATATGGCCTGCTACTTTGTCCCTTGGGCGACAAGAACAGTTAACCTGGCCGGTATGTACTGTATGGTGGTTGTCAGTCTTTTGAACTGTCATCTCACTGGTTGTCATCTCACTGGTTGTCAGTCATTTGAACTGTCATCTCACTGTCAATAACTGTTCCCCACCAGTGTTTTCTACCAGTGTAGTGGCTTGATACATCTGTGGAATGCTGACTGTTAACTGGATTAACAAGGATGTTTACTAAACCAAGTGTTTTGCCTCTAACAGTGACTGTTTGTCATACATACACATCAATCATGATTATCTACTAATTTGATGACATTTCATTTCAAAGCCCAGTGTCTCCTCCTGTCTTTTCTGTTGCTCAAACGGATTTTTGAGTTTTAGGTTCTTTTAACTTTGTGGGCTAAAAAGCCATCTGTTGTGACTTTGTAAGATAAAAAAGTCCTTTCCTACCTAAAAAGTTTTGTGAGTAGTGCACTTCAATTCAGTACTAGAGTTTATGAAGAATGTGAGCATGTTGGTTGCTCTTGACAATTTACATTTAGGAAGTAATTTTCTGCAAAATAGTTGACAATGTATTCAAATTGACATCATGGGAAACTGCAGCTGTGAAACAACATTATGATAATTTACTTGTTATGGATCATTGTACGCAGGGCTTGTGATATGGATTTTGCAAGCTCTAATTATAGAGATTTCTAGTTTCAGATGAGCTATGTACGTCTGCATTTGTTGCTTGTTTTCCAGTTGTCCCTGTTTTGTATTGCAGCTGCCTTGTTCTTTCCGTATGTTTTTAGTCATATGTTGATACATTGTACTACTTTTGTGTGTTTACAAGTGAAAGAACTTGAAGAATACTTAAAATATAACTGTTTTCAATTTTTGACGTTGTATGATATGATCATTTCTTCTCATTTTCGTATAGTTGTTTCTAAGCCGTTCTGAATGGTAATTTGATGATCTGTTTGAACAGTTAGTGCGGAGGACGTAGGGTTGAATGTCAATGACCTGAACAATGTGATGAACAGAACCCGCTACACCACCTGCATATCTGAGGAACTAGGCGGCTCCGGAAATCCCTCTATACTCACGGGCAAAGGTACAGAAAGTTTTGTCAAGGTTTGAGTATATATTTATACATCTACAGGGATGCCTAAAAAATATGCATTTGCACAAACCCTATGAAATTTTATAAATATTTTTCCATCGCCGAAGATCGAAGCTGCTATGTTGAAAATCCCGCTCCGACTGTCACGTGACCACAGCAGTGGATGGCCGATTTCGCGTAAGCTTCCTACAAATCACATTAGGTTTGTACGTTTTGGCATAGTGATTTGTGCGATTTTCACAAGATTTGTGCGTTTTCACAAGATTTGTGCGTTTTCACATAGTGATTTGTGCGTATCACGTAATATTCATACGAATTTCATAGGGTTTGTGCAAATGCTTAGGCATCCCTGATCTATGTATGTATTGTTGTGGTTGTTATCCTGTACATGTACATGTACATGTCAAATCACTTCCTATCTTTTAGCTCCTGTAACTAAAACAACAGGAGCTAATTGACTCATTTGCATTAACTGTGTCTCAGCCTTGCTATCCTTTGAAATCCGAATTGTCTTCAGCTTGACTTTGGCTTAGCTTTGTTTTCTTTGCAATCCAAATTGTCTTCAGTCTGAATTGTCTTACAACCTTTCCTATTGGACATCTCAAATTGTCTTCATTCATAGTTAGAGTATAAAAGACCTGTTTCTTCCAGATCTCTTCAGTGTCACTGACGAAGGATAGTGGATTCTATCCGAAACATCTGACCGTTTCAAAACCATATCCAGTTGCTTGAGTAACTATTTTTGGCGCACTTCCTATCTTGTTTTTCAGTAAATGTATTGATGAAAACCAAGCGATAACAATCATGCAAATATTTAGGAAAACATTTTGTTTTGTGTCTACATCTAGGGGTTGTATGTGCAATGGAGGCTGCTCTGGACTTCTTGAACATGGGAACACTGAAGGAGAAAACAGTGGCTATACAAGGGGCTGGCAATGTAGGCAAGTATCCTTATGACAAAACTTACAAAAGTACATACTCTAGACGTATAATTACATAATGCACTCATACTTTGAACATAATGCATCTCGTCGCATCTGTTAGAGAAAACAAAATCACACTCTGCACAGACAAATAACAGTTTACCTGGTATTTTTTCCTGCAAAGATTGAAGTACTGATGATCTGATAACAGGATCGCTCCTAAAATGTCTATATTATTGGAGAGTCAACACTTGTACATCTTCTTATATGTGAGTCCTGTCTATGTTTAAACAGTATGTTGTTTGACATATCCATGCAGCTGTGATCATCATTGAAACACTACTAGAGAAGGGAGTGAAATACATCTATGTCACAGAGTGTCACCAGAACCGTGTGGACGACATGAAACGAGTCTTAGCTGACAAGGTATGGTTTGTCACCAAAGAAGTCGCATTTTATGTTTTTATCTACTTCACTGGCCAATGATACTCCTAGGCCACCTACACTCCTTTGTCAGCTTATCAACCATCTTATACAAACATAGGATCAGCTTGGAGATTATATGTTTGGTCATTCGACAGTTCAGTCAGTTTGTTGAATGCTCAACACCACTTGAAATTGAAATGAATTGCAGTTTTGTTACAGTCAGAACTGCCCAAGAAGACCACGAAGGGGACTGATAAAATCATTGTGGTCAGGTGGTCACTATAGACACATCCTTATTTCTTGTGTCAAAAGGAAAAAGGCATCACCAAAAAGTGGTCACACCGAGCAGGTAGTTCTAATGTAGAGGTGACCACTTGTACGGGTTTGACTGTTCTCAATCTGATTACCATGTTCTTATTCTCAGTGTTACATCTGCCATCTCTAAAAGATAATGTGTCAATGTGTCACATTCCTCTTTGCTGCCCCTCTACAGGCCAATGGCAGGTTAGAGATCCAAAAGGTCCCTATAGAAGACACCAGCATCATGTCCTATGATTGTGACATCCTGTCACCATGTGCACTTGGTGGGGTAAGCTACATTTCTTGTGTTCTTTTGACTTCACAGATAATGTTTTAGGTCACAAGCTGCCATTCAAAAGTCATTTTGGTGACTGTCAGGGCTAGCTCCAGCTTTAGGTTTTTTTCCATCCTACTCATTGTTTGGGGGCCCAAGTTGTTAATTTTTGTTGTGTGATTACTAAAAATACATTTCTATCAGTTTCAATTGTCATAAAGTTCATATTTTTGACAGATAGGATGAAATTTTTGTATTCTTGGAAAAGAACAACTGTTGATGTTGTGATATATAATTGGGAATGCTCTACCTATCCAATAATCCCTAGACAAGAAAGTTTACCTATCACTTTCTTTACGTTTGATTTGATCTCTCCTTTTTCCTAGATCCTGAATGCAGAAACAATCCCGAAGATAAGTGCCCCCATCGTGTGTGGTGCAGCCAACAACCAGCTGGGTTGTCCAGAGGACAACCAACTGCTGAAGGAACGTGGCATCACCTACATTGTGGACTATGTAGCCAATAGGATGGTGAGTCTTGTATATGGGCATGGCCCTAAAGATCTTCATAACAAACTTCAAGTCTAGTGTTTTCCTCCCTTAGTTGATGTAGTCAAGTCTTAGAGCAAAGGGAATGTACACTTACATGTACGTTTCAGGCATCAAATTGCACCTGCTTGTTTTGTACTGGGCATTCATCAGCATCAAACATTCCAATATTTGACAAAACATTCTTGCTCATGTTTGGCAGACGTCTTATAACTTGTCAATATCCTATGAGAGGTAAAAAATGACATATTCTGACATTGGAAATAATTGAATTTGTTGAAACTAATTGAATTAGTTGAAACTGTCATCAACTGAAGAATTTCCTTGCAGGTTTTTTGCAAAGTTTTGATTTTGGACAAAAGCCATGAATGTGCGTTTCATCGTTTCTGCATTTGTTTGACGTGTGTATAGAATGACTGACTTTTTTGTCCTTCCCCCCCCCCCCCCCAGGGTATAGTGAACTGTGCCAATGAGACCTATGGTAGACTGCCTGATGACCCAGCCATCACCAGACATCTGGGGAGAGACTGGGAGAACTCTGTAAGATCTTCTTACTTTTCTTGCCTTTTGAAAACCACCATCATTTTACATATCGCAAAAGACATGCATTAAAGATTTTTCTCTTTTTAACACCATTCAAATAATGTTGGGTGTGTCTCATGTCTGCTAAAAATCTTTTTTATTTTAGAAAAAAATCAGATATTTCATCACTTTGTCTGGCAGTAGGCTTCCTCAAGTGATGAAGGCTTGTCCCCATTTGTTAGCTTCATTTTAAATTCTAGCATCCTTTCACAAGCTTGTAAATACTAATTCAATAATTGAAACTATCGTGGCTTAGAGATTGATACATTTGATACATTTTGTATATACAATCACTGTAGATCATCCAAGAAGAACGAGGAATTGTTTGTTGATATTGAGGATATTTTTTCCGCAGGTGTTTAAGATCACAAAGGAGATCCTCCAGAAGGCTGAGAAGGAGGACATCACACCTGTGGAGGCTGCGGACGTCCTGGCAGACAAGGCGAGTCGGGAACTACACCCCATCTGGCCTCACCGCAGCCAGCACATCATCAAGGCACTGGTGGAGGGGGGCTGGCACAGGGGGAATAACATATACGGGTCTCTAACAACAGGGCTTTAACACAGGCGTGGTGGTAGTATTTATGAGTGTACAGTCAAACCTGCACAAAAAGGCCATGTAGGGTACTGTATTTTACTGGGCCATGGCAACTTAGCAAAACCTTTCCAAGAAGACCATTGAGGATACTGTTTTTCACTGGGCTGTGCCTGTAGGCAACTTAGCAAAACAGGTGCCAATCAGTTCCAATTTGTTGCCAATGGGCGCCAATTGTTGCTTGTAATGGGGAATTTTCAAAGAATTTTTAACAAAATTTCATTTTGCCAAAGGGTGCAAATAGGCTTGAACTGTATGCCAACACATTCACTGCATATCTCTTTTTGTTGGATCTTAGTGATTTTTAAATTGGTGGCAACGATGTTATTTGCAATTTTGCATTTAATTTGGGGCTGAAACTGAGGATGTCTCTCTCTTTTCTCTTCTCTCTCTCTCTCTAGCTCTCTCTCTCTTTCTCTCTCTCATGTCACTCTGTAGCGCTGTGGCAATGTCAGAAATTGTGTAAGGGTACATGTACATCAAAATGCCTTCACATTGGCCTGGTGGTCCTTATGTAGTGGTGGTCACTTGTGTAGGTTTGACTGTAGTTTTATAGTTAGTTTATTGTTAAGATTAAAACAATAAGACTTTGAGAAGTTAACATCAAAGAATTGATGTTTAATTGCATCATGTTGATGAATCAGTTTTAACAGATAGGACAACTATGTATGATGTAATATAGATGATGGATACATTGTTATGAGAATGATTTCAATTGCATCCTTGGAACTTCCATGGACATATGTATGTGAAACATATAAGACCGTAAGTGCAAAAACTATTGCAAGAGCATAGTTCATGTTGACAAAATTTCTGATATACAAAACATATGATTAACAGCAACAACTAGTGTACAAGATACAAAGCTACAGTCATATCATCATTCTGTTTCTCAAGAAAATTGAATACTGCAGTGTTGTACATTTCACAGATGTACAGTGTCAGTGATTGTAACTATTTACAGTTATTAGAGCAGTACAACAAAACCAGTTCATTGGGCACATGTATACATATCACATTTATGATGTGTTGGGCTATGTGTACAGCATTTGTGGTGTGTCACTGCTTTGATATTTTTACAGCGAAATACAACATTAATTGATCGTAAATATTATATTAGTTATCAGAAGGCAGCTGTTGTGATTATCTATGCACATAGAAAAGTTGAAAATGAGATCATGTTACTGCACGTACATGATAAAAAAAAGCTCCTAATGTTTTTGGTGAAAAGCAACACTGACATTGCAATATTTTACATATTCTTAAATAGCAATCTTTCTTTAAAGTTTTTATCTTAATTCTAAAGTGACTTAAAGCCAGTACATGTATTAGGTTATATTGATAGTGATTTTTTTTATTGTATATTGATTAAAGTTGGGTAGAGGTAGTAAGGACAAAGTAGAAGACATATCAATCACTTAGTATTAAGAAAACATAATAGAGACCATGTGTTATTTTAATAGCCAGTATCAGAGGGTGTGTTTAAAATTTTTCAGGCATTGTATTAGAATATTGACTCTATTATCGTCTTTTTTTGTCCCGTAGGAAGCAGTTTGTTGCAAGATCCTTGTGAAAGTTTTTTGTTGTTGTTGTTGACTCTGCTTTATGTAATTAATGTTTTAGATGGCAATATTCACTTGGGAAAATTTCATCAGGAGTTCTGAAATGGAAAAGTGTTTTTATTACTTGAGCTGCAATTTATGTGCCTTTTATTAGTTGTTTATTAAATCATGCAATTTGTTGTAATGTGCATAAGAACATAAGCAGTATTATGACTCCATGTAACAGTTAATGGAGGAAGTAAAATATTTCAGTGAAGACGGTGGAGTGTTCTTTTTATCCCATAAAGATAACATCTTGCTACAAGTGGAGTGCATGGGGTATTGCCCATTTCTGCTTCTGTAGCCCTGAGCTAAACAACGTTAACTTTTTGTAAGCACTACATTTACAGCAGGGTTCTAGTCCACTGGCAGTGTTTTGTTTTGGGAAAGTGTCTGGCAGTTGTGTTCAACTGCCAGACACTTTCCCAATTGCTGAGTGCTAAGCCTGTTACATATTACTCCAATGTCAGAATTGATTACATTGGCCATTTCTGTATACACAGTCCTCATCAGGATTATGACGTAAGTGCAAACTTGAGACCTCGTCTTTGAGACTGACAGGGACAGTCTGGCAGCTAATATGTGGATATTAAGTATTAAACTTTACAGTATAAGTAATGCTTCATTCATCATATAAGAGATCTGAACTGTCACACAGTTATTCTGGAATTTATACAACATGAAGGCAACTCAATTTTTTGGCTAATATTGATTTGCCTGCATCATTTTTTTCTGATCTAAGAAAAAAACGTCACGTAAAAACCAGAAGGCCCAGAAATGCCCCATTTTGCATTCATTCCAGGTAACGTTATGCATTAACCCCAAAACTTGTTTAGAATTAAACTGAAACTGCTAAAATATTCTTAGTTTGTTTGTATGTTAAATGGATTATGTTATGATAAAACGTCCTTGGTATGCATTGGACCTACTTGCGGTGTAGAAAAGCACCTGTCAATATACAGGAAACTGAGGAACATTTTTGTTAACATTAATTTATTTATTTATTTATTCATTAAATGCAGACTGCGTCTTTCTTGAAAGCTTTAACAGTTGTGTTTCAACTGTTTCCATGAATAAAATGTTTGTAGACTGATTGGTAAATTCCCTGATCCGGAAATCCGGTAAAGGCAATCCAGAAGAAGAAACTATGACGCAATCTTGATCTAAATCTGTACCACACGCTCATAAATTATGCAAATTTCTGACGTCAGATAGGCTGGGGGGGATTTCCCGAACTTTACTCCTCGTCACTTCCTTGTGGGAGCGAGATGGCGGCTGTGGTGGTCAGCAGCATGAAAACCTCCAGCTACAACCCGACCCCCTCGCGGAGCCCCAGCCCCCAGACCAAGGTGGCCGTTGGGGACATCGAGTACTCCAAACGGAGACGTCTCAAGGACCTTCTTGACCCGAAACACCACTGGGAAGACGTTGGTAAGATGAGTTTCTTTCCGACTGCTTTTCTTGAGCGCGGGACGTTTTCTAAGAATGAAGAAAATCTAATCTGTACATTTCGCTCCTCTCCTTTTTTTCTCTGTAGCTGGTAGACTGGATTACTCCCAAGATGAGATCAGTGCCTTCGAGCTGGACTACAGAAGACCTGACGGCAGTCCCACCATGAGACTCCTGGATCATCTGGGACAGAAAAATGTCTCCGTCAACAAACTCTTCGTCGTCATGTGCGAGTGTGAGCTCAACAGGGCTGCCGAAGTTCTCAAGCCTCTTGGTACGTGCAGTTTATGCACATTTTCGTGCCACCTTGAAGGTTAGCTGTGGTATTTGTCAAGAAATTTGTGGGATATGAACAGAAGACGATGAATAAGTCTTGATCAGCGTTAAATTCAACGATTACTTAAAGGTTGTTTTTAATTAGGGAAACAAGATGGCGGCGTTTTTTTTTGCAACACTTTACTTCCGGGTTGAACAAGTTGACTTTTCCCGAGCTACGCCACAATTTTTTCTCCGACAGCAAAATCTCAAGGTATCAGAAGTCTTAGTATGTCAACTTCCAGCACACTAAATTATTATAAAGTATGTAGATTCGTTATAGAGATATCAATCTGGAACCCCAGGGTTAGGTAAACGCCACATTTTAGGGAAGGTAACGTTATTGATCATGACAGGAAGTCAGGGAAGTGAAATAGTTGAAAGAACGTCATCTGAAACCGCATTGACGCCATGAAAACTTTCCCAGCAGGAAATCATAGCGGGAAGACATCCCTAAATAGTTTGCTGAATCATTTTCCTTGTTCAACACGTCCAAGTTTGTTACTGTTAAAGGAAATTTTGTCATTTTATAACCTTCTTTAAAGTTTTGTGAGATAAAGCATTTACTGGAATTCCCCCAGGTAAAGAAATGACCACAGAAAAGTATGTTTTTTTCTATTTCCTGTCACTCAATGGTTTATAAGACTCTAAACATACTTTTCAAAAAGCCACATATACTTCAGGACTGTCTTCCATAGGATTTGAAACGATTTGCTTGTTAGGATTTGTACTTACTATTATAGTTACTATTACTACTCATATATAAGACAGCACGGTTTAAGGTATTCATTGTTATGGTGGTACCAATATATAGTCATGAGCAGAATGCTTTAGTAGGTAAGTGCTGTACTCGTCATTAGTGACAAAACCTTGGGTATCATTTTGCAACTTCCTCTTGATGAACTGCTTAACACTGCACCTGCATGACTTGTAGTTTCTGTTGTCAATATAGCTAATATAGCCAATAAATGTACACTCCTCTGTATCCTGTATAATGATTTAACTGGTGTTTCCATATCAAGCAATTCAGTCCTAGTAAGTCATGTTAGAACCACACTCCAATTCTCTTTGGCTCCGATTCCTACTCTCCAAGCAGAGGTTGGTGGGAAAAATCGTGACCTATTCCTATCATATTTTTTTTTTCGACCGGCCTTCCCACCCCACCAACCTCTGCTTGGAGAGTACTGATTCCGACTTCTAAGCACTCAGTGTACATCTCTACTAACACTGATGGATTAACCTGTGAAGAACCAATGCATCTTATTCAGTCTCTGACTGAGTTCCATCACGAGAACGAGAGGGTAACACTTTCTGCTTTCTCTCCAACAGTGGATTCCAAGTACCATGGATACCTGAGGAATGAGGAAGACCCCCCAGTACCCAACATACAGCCTGATGAGAACATCGGCAAACTTTCAGACAACTTTGGGGCCATGAGAATTGAGAATCAAGGTATGATAACTGACTCTTCAGTCATTAACAGAAAGTGTCTCATAGTATCTTTAGCTGCTCAATCATTTTTGTCTTGCTGCTTGTAAAGATTTCTTAGATTTAGACAATCATCTGACATCTCATCCTGAATAGTGTCTGATTTTCTTGCAGGAACAAGTCCTTCCATGGACTCCCTGCCCCCTCCCCCTCCCCCACCCATGCTCTCTGGCCCTGCCCCTCCCCCCAACCACAGGGTTTGCCAACCGCATCAGGAGCCTCGGGGCAGAGAGGATGTTGGTATTCAAGGTCAGCCCAAGGAGACTTGGGAAGAGGCACAAGAAAGACTGAGAGGTGATTACACTGTGACTTTATTAACACTTCTTCTAGTATACCTTCCACATTACTTTTGTGGCAGTTTCTGGGCTTACATACATTTCATGCAATGTAATGTGTATTGTTTTTGAACTCATAGATGTGGACAAAGGCTTCACCCTGGCAAAGATGCCTCACTTCTTCTACAAGGACTTGGAAGAAGGCACGAAAGGCTTTTCTCCAGCCAACCTCCTTGGAGAGGGGACGTTCGGCAGGGTCTTCCGTGCCAACGTCTTCAAGACTATCTTTGCTGTCAAATGCCTCCGACAGGTACGTTTGATTTCAATGTTTAAGTCCTAATACAGTAAATCTAAACCTAATTGTTATAGCCAAGTTCATAGAGTAGACTGAGTTTACGTTAGTAGAGACAGTATCTAGTAGAACGTCACCCCCTTTGGGTGGGTAGTAGATCCCCAGCAGTAAGAACGCTTGTTTAGATCCACATTCAGTCATTTCTGTTGTTTCGTCCCATCTGTGGTCACTACTTTAGCGGACACTTACAATAGTCTATGTCCATTCCTTTTGGTCATTTCTAAAAGAGTCTGTTAAAGGAGGTCAGATGTGGAGTATGTACGTCTGGTGGTGTATACAAAAGTGCATAATTTATTATGAACCCGTATCTTGAATGTTTTGAATGAATGTCATGATATCTTCCAGAATGACCAGGACATCACCCAGGAGCGGAAGGGTAGGAAGTTCCAGTTTAACGAGCTGGCCAAGCTGATGCAGTTCCGCCATCCCAACTTACTCCCTCTGCACGGGTACTCTCTAGATGGACTCGTGCCCTGCCTGGTCACAGAGTACATGCTCAATGGCTCACTAGAGGACAGGCTACAGTGCAAGGTACGATTACATGTTCACTCACTTACTCGCTGACGCTACCCAGTTTAGCATCCGTTGTTCCCTGTCTTGACTTTGTCGGATGTCATTTAGGTCTGATTGCTGGTCTCCAGCTGCCTCTGGCAAGGGGGTTGGCTTTTTGCAAGTTCAGTTTTCAAGTAGTTTGCTAACAGATGTTTTAAGAGGAGAGAAGAAGCCTGTAGAATATACTATAGATAACTAATACTTAACTGTGCAAAAAAAACAATTACATTACAATTGCAAAATTCTCATATAAATACTGACAGTCAATCTACACGTACCATTTACAGCTGGCAAAAGCAACTTTTTTATCAATGGGCAGAAGATAACTTTCATTACTAAAATTAAATTGCACTTTCACCCCATTGTCTTTTATAAGAGACAGTTTGTACATTAGTACAAATCTTCTATTTCTTCCCACAGGACAGAACAGCTGGGCTGAAGTGGGAACTGAGAATGAACATCACTAAGGGCGTGGCCAGAGGACTACAATTTCTACACACTGTCAAGGACCCACCTCTCATACATGGGGATGTTAAGAGGTATGTGGCTGAAGTTTACATTGTTTAGACTAACTTTTCACTGAAATTCATTCACTGTTAAATCATTGCTGTGAAACCTAACATTCAATAATTTTGCATGCATGTATGTTGAACCATATAGCAGTATACTTTAGCTAGTATAATTAAACTTTAATTAAACTTTAAGGTGAAGTATGTACATATTACTATACTTGACTGCAAATAATACAAATTGTGGCTGTTGCATGAATTGTTAATTGCTTGTAGCACTGTGATAAATTCCTTACCACCTTACTGTGATGATATAATACAATGTATAAACAATAGACTAAGTAAGATTTGACAATTATTATTCTGCCTTTTTTGTTGCTAATCTTACTAATCTCTGTGTTTTTCTCAGCTCCAACATCCTGCTTGACAGGCATTACGAGGCAAAGATTGGTGACTTCGGTCTGGCCCGCGACGGCCCGTCGGGAGATCTAAAGAGCTACACGATCATGAAGACGGACAGTAAGATCATGGGTACCACAGCGTACATGGCGCCAGAGTACTGCAGGAACAGGGTGCTGTCGCGGGAGGTGGACACGTATGCTTTCGGGGTGGTAAGTAGCAGTTGGCTGGTTGTGCATTTGTAAGACTGCTAAATAAGTGGACAGCCAATTAAATACAATTGTTCAAATGGAGCAGCTGTTGTGTAACAAGGAAAAGACTACAAAAATCACAGTCTACTGTTACCAATGGTTATAATGCAGCTTTATACTATCTATAATGATTGTGCTATTTGATATGACTATTTCTTGTCACTATATTTGATGTATTAATTCCTTTAAAGAAAGTTGTTTGATGTTTTCTTCAGGTTGTGTTTGAAGTGTTGACTGGACAGAAGGCATTTGATGAAACCAGAGGACGGAACAGAGTGCTGGTAGGTCTTACCAATAGGCCAAATATCTATTCTTACAGCGTTTTTCTTAGATTCTTCTTCTTAGATTATATTTTCTTAATCATGTCAAGTAAAATAATCCTGCTATACAAGAAAAACAAGAAATTTAGACTTGCATTTCTACAATTTCTTGAGATTCAAAATCTTCTTGAGAAAGTTACAACAATTTTCTTCAGTCAATGACTGTAAAGGTACAGTACATATACCTCCCAAAAGTTTCGATGTCTCCCAGCACATCTTTGTCATGGGGAATGACCTAGTCTCAGTTCTCGCAAGTTACTGTTGTAACTGTATGCATACGTAACAGATGAACCTCTTCAACGATCTTCTTGAGAAATACTTAAAAATTCTTAGCTTAAGGAAATTAAGAAAGTTTACTAGTATTTTTCTTATTCATTCTTAAAATTCTTAATTCATGTATAAGAAAATGTGTCCACAAGTATTAAAAAAAACAGGAAAGAATTTTTGTAGATAATATCGCTGCCTATCTTAGTTGCAAAGTCTGTTCCTGTTTAGTCCCTATTGTATTGTAATATTGAATGATAAAAAATATCTTATTTCCACAGACTGATCTGGTGCAAGAGCACATGGATACCAATGACCCTGACATGACCTGGAAGCTTGTCGACAAGAAAACAGGGAAGACCCCTTGGCCGCGGGACACAGCCCTGGGTCTGTTTGAGATCGGTCGCCAGTGTACCCTCCACAAGCGGAAACAAAGACCCAAGATGCCCGACGTATGTCAATAACTTTTCCTAACATACTTGAACAATCTTATCCTACGCATTATTTACAGCAACATAATGTGTCTTGTTCCATTGAAATTGCTGTCCTGTTGTATGTACAATACAGACTTATGCTATGTTTTATACATGTGTATTGCATACAGCACTAAGGAAAGGCCTAACATGTATGTAGGTAATAATCAGCACCAAGGACAGACCTTTTTATGTACAATGCTAAGCCTTATTTTTTCAAATGCTGCAATAGTATAGTTCAGTAGCAGTCCTTTTGGTATATGACTCTGACTTGCATTGGTGCATGCATTTATCAAAGTCTTCATTTGTGGAGTATTTGTTATGCATGTGTTCAGGTTAGAATTGTTCTAAGGTTTGTCTACTGTCAGTTCTATGACTTTGGTGATAAGAAAATTGTTGTCTTGATCCTTTTCTTAGGTGCTGAGTCGTCTGGAGAAGATGGAGGTGAAGAGACAGCTGAGTAATCAGGGAGCCAGCCTCATGTCTTCATTATCATCCTCATCAGGTTAGTACTCACACTGTTTTTATTGTCAGTTACCAGTTTAGTTAAATTTTTCTTTTTATAATACAGGATGAAAGTTACTCATGCAAAGATTTAGGAAATGGTGTTTCTTTATTAACTGTTAACGTTAGTTCACCTTTATCCCCGGGGTATACTATATCCGCTGTGTTGATGAACAGGGTATCCAGGGATATTTTCAAAATATTGCAATTTGAAACCACCGCCCATCACCTTGATGTCTCTAGATACCTTGTTCTTAAAAAAGAACATAAATAATTTCTTTATTGCAAATTCATGCTTTCTTAAAAAGAACAGATATACATTGTAGGTCACTTTGTGGATGAAGGTGTACTAGCATTACCTTGTGTATCTTATTAGTGATACCTGATTGTCTTAGCTTCATCAATATTGTTTATTTGCTTTTCTTTTAAACTAAAATGGCATATTGCTTTATTTTGTTTTATTCAATCACAGATTTTCCACAAAGAACACGGTCGCAGCCACAGGAGAGTGAATCTCCCAGTCTGTCCAGTGGGTCTCCGATTGTCGGACCCTCGCCATGCCCGCCGCCTCGGTCCTCGTCACACGAGCCTATCGAATCCGACGAGCTGGTGTGGAACAAGGAAGACAACAAGACGGCATTTGGAAACCAAATTGGAGGCCAACTCCCAGTGGTGAGACCAAGTAACAGCTACCCATCCCAGAGTACCATCAGCACTGATCTGGAGTCAAACGGTGTGGTCAGTCACCAGCAAAATGTGGAAAATCTAGCCAGCCCACCCGACACCAACAAGGAAGAGAACAGGGGTGGTCTTCCCCCTTCATCAGCCAAACAAGATACTTCTTGTACAGTTATAACAGGTAAAGAGCAGCCAAAGGATGAAAAGCAAGACAAAGCTTTGCTGAAGACAGAGGATTGCCCACCCAACAGGCCGATTAAGGCCTGGATGCCTGATAGCATCATCAGGAACACAGATGGGGAGGGGGGCAAGTCTGCTGCTGAGAAAAAGTTTCCACCCAAGGAATCAAAACTCAACAACATGTCCCCTCCATCGAGACATCATGGAGGAAGGAAGATGAGTCCTTGTGAGTCTGATGACTGCTCCTCGATGGCCCAACCAAGACAGTCTCCCGTCGAGTTTCACGCAAAGGCGGATGTGGAAAATGTGATGAAACCACAGGCTAACCAACCAGCCAACATTACTGAAGATAATGTCCTGGTGTCTTCATCAGAACAGCCTGCTAGAGTCCTCCCAAACAAGGCAGAACTGCAGTCCACAGGAAAGGATGGCGGTTTGATGTCATCAGGAGTGGCAGGTAGTCCAACTAATGAGCTCCTCAGGCAACACCTCCCGCCTACATACCCACCTGGATATGGTCCACTAGACAACACAACACCACGCTATCCACCTGTTCCTTACCCAGGTGGGCAGTTGGGATATCCACATCATCTCAACATGGCTACAAGTGAGGCTGACATGTCGCCTGTACCTCAGAACGGTCACCCAGTGGAGACCACAGCTTTCTACACACCACATGGCCTTTACCCAGCAACTCATGGTCCACACATGGGTCAACCATCACCAGCCATAGGTCAAGCAGAAGTGCCATACTTGCCATCTAACTACATGCCGTACGGTCCCCATGCATTCCTTCCTCAATATCCACCACCCCAACCACCATACAACTTTCCACCGTCACAGCTTCAAAATGCTGACCCACAATACAACGTCCCTGAACCTCAGGGAATCTATCAAGGTCCTCCACCCTCTAGATTCCACCTGTATCCCTCTACAGTAGACTCTAGTTGTTCTAACCAGCAGTCTACAGCATCCTCCTCCTCCTCCCAGAGTACCGCCCCCCAGTCTTCCGTTTCCCGCGAGGGTTCCTCTGGATGTACAACCTTCACCGACACCAGCAGCGGTCTGTCCAGTCAGACAACAGGAGGGTCAAACTCCGGACTGTCCGGCAATGACACTAGCTCCATGTCGCTTCCCGAAGTCTCATCCGGTGACAGTCTTAGTCTTCCACTGTCTGACAAACACAACATCCAATTCTCTCCAAATGCACATCGTGACAAGTTGATGCAAGACATGGAGGCCTACATGGAGGGTAGGATTGACTCTGAACAGTGTTTTCGGAACATGCCATCAGACAATGACTCCCTGGGTAAACTGTCACTGGAACAGCCTCAGTCTGCGAGCAGCAGGGAGCCTACAGAGGACAGTGATGACAGCTCTTCATGCTGAGCACTCACTCAGAAGGTCAAAATGAACATTGAAGCTTTTTGAAATTTAGAATCTAATCTGCGGTTACTTGTTATACTTGAATATATGTATAAAATGCATATTTTGTGATGTAAAAAAGTGTAACTTTTCTGCTATTATTTGGAGGAACCAGAGCAAATGCCATTGATACTATTATGACTGCCTTCTACTTGTGTAATGGTTTGCTGTAGTGTGTCTGATATTGATATCTGGAAAAAGAATAATATATACTATATGGCTGTATATTACATCAGGACATTAAATAAATTTCTTGTTCCACTGACTGCCACTATGGGTCAGAAGTAAGGGGTCTAGATAGACTAGAACCAAGCCAGAAATATTCACATATAGTGTTAGATATGAAAGAATTGTTAAATGACTGATATATCATGCCCATCATATATGTTCATGCAAGCACTGCAACCTGTTACATTGATATCAATCCTTTAAAAAAATGGTCAGTAGGTAACTTAGTAGTTTGAGAGTTTGAAAATAGTTTGGGCTACATTATCATTGATATTCAGTATAGCACTTAGATCTACTCAAACATTTGTAATGTGTTGTAATGTTTGAAAAAGATGCTTTCTGGCTTTTGAAGTGTAACCATTAGACTTCAACTCTTCCAAATACAGTATGAATAGTTACTGCTATGGTAGGTACATTATACATGTGTATATAACCTGGAAAATTAAAGTATTTAAGGGAACAATGCTGAGATGCTGAGGAACACTATTTTCTACAATGAGGCTAGCTGGTTCTAGCTATAAAGGTGGCTTCATCTTAGCTATATTTATATCATAAATGATTGCAAAACCTTCAAACAAAAATGGCAAAAGAAATGGGTTTATCTTGCGTATTCATACCTTGTTGGGTTTCGCATGTCATATTTGCATTGCTTTGTAAGGGATACAAAGACAAACCATATATTGATGCAAAATTAAATACATAATGATACCACATCTAACGTTAAATGGACTATAAGTGACATTTTGACATTGGCTCTATAACAGTGTTGTAGTTTGTGGGTTTATGTGAATATAATGATACTTTAAGTCCATTATGGATACTACTTATTGATACCAACATTTGATATTTTTTCAATTTTCAATGAAGACTGCTATAATTGCCCCATCTCAAGTTAAAAGGTAAATGCATTTTTAGTATGCATCATTAGCACAAGCATTGAAGACCTCCCTTTTCTCTTCAGGAATAATGATAGAATTCTTGCTTTGTTGGAAACTGCAGTTTGTACAGGCAGGGAGAGAATTATAGTTCAAATAATGGATACTACTACTACTACTATGCAGATAAAGTTCAGAATGTGAAACTCTGTATCTACTTTTGCACACAATAAAAGGATTGTTGTAACTTGCCATTACATCTGTATGTTTAATTGCTCATGGGACTGCATGTACTGCAATTACATGTAACCGTAATGTTACATGTACTTCATTACCTTCGCCAGGAACGTTATGTTTTTGGTACCAGTGTGTGTGTGTGCACGTTTGTGTGTGCATTTGGGGATATAACTTTACACAATTCGTGGATGGCAATTGATGATATTTCGATAATAGACTTTTATAAATATTTAATTAGTGGCAAATCTGCAACAAAACTTCAGGTTTTTTATAACTCATGTTCTAAACACCCTACGGTCGTAATTTTTGAGTGGACTGGTAGATAAAGTTAGCTCATAGGGCAGAGAATACGTGGTGTGTTATTGTGCCCCTAGCGTTTTTTTAAACCACCAAGGGCTTTTTGTTGAAAACCTTGGAAGAGGATGACTTCATGGCCCATGAAGAGAATTCTTGTCTGTTATTGGTCAGAAAAATACAGTTTTTCGCGATTGGCTACCTCTGCTGATGACCTCAATTGCACTATGGGGGCAACGCGACCAACAGCGCCCTCCCCGTGATAGCGATTTATAACAGTACTGCAACGCTGTCGAGGAAAGAAAACTGAGTCATAGGTCGAAGCTAACTGTTATGCTGATTATAAACACAATTTTAATTCTAAAGGTGCTCCCCAGTTTTGATGTGAGTTGTTTGAAATGTTTTCGTGAGCGAGAAAATGTACAACTATTATAGAATAATAGTTCAGGCCGTAGAGGGTGTTCAGCACCAAGGACAGTATGTTGTGCCAGTATCAAGCAAATAAAAGAAAACCCATGAGATTTTGTCTTTATATTGTCACTCTCGAATTATACATATGACATACAAGTGGTCATCTCAAAAGTCATTAAAATATGTGTCAATGCCATAATGTTGAGTTCTGTCGACACTGATCTAAAAACTCCAATTCCACGAAACTTTGTGAGTTACAATCGTTTGCTAATAGAGTAGAACAGAATAAAATGAACAATTTGTGTTGAACTTCAGGGATGTTCTTAATCTTTGCAGCGTTAGACAGCGTCTACCACCGCGGTAAAGGCTTCCTCGTCTCTTGCATGGAAACGAAATGTTGTTCTAGAACCGCAAACTCATCGTGTTCTAAACTAACAACGCCGTTCGATGTTTTCTAACAAAGGCGTTCGATGTAATTTGTTTACAGTTGCGACTGTCTGCTCTCAGATACAGACGCAGATTATTGAGCTGCTAGTTTCATTACGTGAATAACGTTATTACTTCAAACTTGACGCAAAAATGTCGAGGAGACGTGGCCGCCGAAGCCACCGGCGGTCTCGCGCCAGGCCCGTTGCCTCCCCTCCGGCCTTTGTCAAGACCGTGGATCATGCGTTTGATCCGCTAGTTGGACAGCAGCGGATATCGCTGTTCAAATCGGTTGTGATTACGTCGCTGTTCCTTCTGGCGATGACGACGGTGAGTTTTCTACATCATCACTTCATCCCAGACCATTTTTTTTATGAATAGGTACTTAATTCTTCTGTTAGACCGCTTAAGTCTGACATTATAACGTATGGACGTATGGGGTACACCATTTTTGTTGTTGTTGTTTTATTGCCTCTAGTACAGTAATGTTTCCCTTGACGAAAACGAGAAAGGTTGGATAATCTTTGATAAAAAAATAATGCAAATTCTCTCGAATCAAATCATGATAGATCACTACCCAAAGTCCTAAGATTGTCAATACTGTGGTATTATATAAAAACGTTTGTTTTTGCTCCAGGTTGTCGTCGTGAGTATCGCCATTGATGTCAGCACAAATGCCGCTGCAGGTGAGCCTGCCAACCTTCCACCGTACAGAGCCTGGGAAGATGACAATGGTCACATCGGGACCCCTCTCAAGCAAAGGACCCGAGTGAAGGGTAACGACAACACTCCCGCCCATCACATTCCCCACGGCATGACCCCGACTGATGCTCCTTCACCCAATGATCCCGCGACCGAGCGACTGAGAGAGGTCCTCCGCGTACGCTATCGTGTGGCAGTAATCCATGGTGAGACGGAGATGTACAAGATCCTGTACAAGTATCTTGTTGATAGTCGTCACACGCAGATGCCAACCGTCCGACCAGGGTACGGCGAGCTAAGCGGGTTCGAAGCCTGGGACTATCTCACGACTGGAGAGAACCACGCCTTCAACGCTCCAATCCGTACCCGACGACGTGTCGATAAGTCCTGGAGTGTTTCCCACCACGAGAATGATTCAAACACCCTGGAGTCGAAGAGGCGATCAGATACAGAAGATGGCAGCCGATACGACGTAACTGACGACGACTTGAAGACGGGAGACAACGATTACAACTACAAGCATCCTCGTGTGAGAGATTTGATCGTCGAAGTCATCTCCGACTCGGAAATTCTGGATGCTATTGTGGCTCGCCACCACACTGATGAAGTGCCCATCAGCCCGACAGAAGACGAGCTGGCTCGATCCAAGAACATGGCGCCTGATAACGCAGCGTTCGTCACCCCTCCTGCCACTAAAGTGATCCATTTTACGCCCAAACCGCGCAGTGGCGGCACGAAAATTCCCGATGCTATTGTGGCTCGCCACCACACTGATGAAGTGCCCATCACCCCAACAGATGACAAGCTGGCTCGATCCAAGAACATGACGGCACCTGATGAGACGTCTGCGTTCAACGCCCCTCCTGGCACTAAAGTGATCCATTTTACGCCCAAACCGCACAGCTACGGCACGAACATTCCCGATGCTACTGTGGCTCGCCACCACACTGATGAAGTGGCCATCACCCTGACAGAAGACAAGATGGCTCGATCCAAGGACATGACGTCTGATGAGACCTCAGCGTTCAACGCCCCTCCCGCCACTAATGTGACGCAGTTGGACAATGACGCTAACAACACGGATACGGCTGTCATCGTCGCTCGCAACCTTAGTGAAGTGCACATCACCCCAACAGAAGACAATCTGGCTCGATCCAAGGACATGACGCCAGCTGAAGAGACCTCATCGTTCAACGTCCCTCCCACCACTACGACGACCCGGTTGTACCGCACTCATGTGCCCATCGCCACAACAAAAGACAATGTGCTGGATGGATCCAATGTCATGACGCCTTTTGATGAGACCCCAACCTTCAACGTCGCTCCCGCCAGTAATGTGACGCAGTTGACGCCAACACCGGACAATGACATTAATAACACTGATGCGGCTGCTGAGATAGACAATGTGCCAAAGGAGAACGGCACAGACCCGAGTCTGTACCCGAGTTATGAAGTCCTGATGCCGATGGTCGTGGTTGGAGCGCTGGTGACAGGCTCAATTGCCTACAGCTGTATGATGCAGCTCAATTATTGAAACGTTTTGCATGTAGGGTGTATCTATTAACAGATCGGCTGGGTGATACAATGTGTTTCTCTTGAAATAAAACTTTAAGAACCAAATTGATTTACCAAATATAAGTTCAGACAAGCTAAGACAACATATATTCCATGTGGGTCATTCAATTTCTTTTAGATCAGAATAAGCCAAAAATGAGAAATATTTTATTCCTTCATAGACAGACTCAAAACATGCCTTGGCAAATTTTAATTTTTTTCTATAAACTGAAATATGATATATCGAAAATTGATGTCATGTACTTCGATTCAACAACATTGGCCAGAAATTGTCTAGAAACAATACACAACAATAATGATAAACATGTTATAATTGTACAATCATAGACTAACTTTATTTCTCCATATGCATGTACCATTACAATCAAGGCTGGGGAAAACATCCAAAAATTCCAAAACTTGTGCCATACTTCCAAACATAATAGCTTGTATGACTACACAGAGACAATGTTGTAACAGTGGTTCTGTTTTGTGTAATCCTAAATGTCTGTAATTCCTAGAACATGTCCTAAAATTACATATGTGACAACACCAGTAATACATGTCTCCCTAGATCACTTACAAATGATTAACATCCCATTGGTCTGCACCTAAAGTCATGTACATGCACCTAAAATACACAGTAAATAGACTGTAACTAGTAATTTACAGTATTCTCATATTTGTTTCCAGTGTGCGCAAAAATACATTTAAAAGTTGATGGGCTTCCCAGCGTAGGCCGCCATGTTGGCTTCTCTGAAGGCCTCGGAGCATGTCTGTAAAATGTCAAATATCTCAGTTAAAAACAGTTTATTCAATATATTCAATGGTATACAGATAGTATCAAAGATTTTTGTTCCCAATTTTATCAGAAAAGTCATAGGACATACATTGCAGCCAGCAAAATGTTGACCTAGTAAAATATTTACATGCAAACGTTTTAAGGTACATGTACATAAGGTAATCCATACAAAAGACTGATCAACCTCAATTTTTTCTCATGCTCTTTGACATTACTTTTTGAAATATGCCTGACTGTCTATGCAGACAATCTTGGAATAAATGAATGAATGAAGACCTTTATTTGTTGTAATTTTTCTGCACAATCAAGCTAAGCACAGTCACAACAAAGATAAAACAAAACATATGTGGGTGCGAGTATCACACTCACAGTAAAGCAACAACTCTCAGGTCATGGTAAAATGGGGAAGTTTCCTGGACCTACCGGATGTGCGTGACAGACTCTAGCGACGTCCTCACACGAAGCTCCGTACTCCATGGCCAGGGCGGCCTCGTTGATCATCTCCCCTGCCCCGGGGCCCATGATGTGTGCCCCCAGCATCCTGTCTGTCTCCTGGTGGGACAGGATCTTCACCATACCATCAGTGTCAGCTGGGGGGACACAGAGCACAACACAATATGTCATGTGTACAAGGAACATACCTTGGATACAACTACGATTATTATCATTCACATACATACATGCATACAAATGTAGTCAAACTCTATCGAGCTGTACTATTAACAAAGTTTCGCATCCAGTAAGATCTATTATTCATTCTTATAGCCAGGTTCCTATCACATAGTCCAGTCACTGATTCAATACAATTCTTTAGTGTAAGGTATGAACGGCCTATTCTCCTGTTTGCTTCTGGGGACCAAAGGAGAAGTTTACCTGCTGGTTCTCCGTGTCTAGTAACATGTCCAGCAAGGCTTAACTGACGTCGCTTGAATTAAGTAGAGATGGGTGGAAGAATCCAATACAGTTCTTTGTTTATAGTGTGTTCCCACCAAGGTTTGTTGTATACAACACATAGCATCCTGGTATCATCATTGGGTGGGCCAACTACTTTTTCTAGAGTTATGAACCACATACCAGGAAGTACCTATTCTCTTCTGTAACTTAGTGTAAGTGCGCTGGGTTCTTTAATGTGCTTGAGGTGTCGGTCTCCTCAAACAAGGGACCTACATTAAACCAGCAACTACACAATGCAGGCTTTAAAGTAAACCAACTTGTCAATTCAAAGAAACATTCAATTGACAATCCCAATCAACATCCATATCCATATAGATAGGTTTGCAATCTTCAGCATGCAAAAAGTTAGCCATTTGGCACAAAATTTGTTAGAGTGCAGGGAGAAAGTCACAACAAAGCACATTTTCACATGAAAGGAAGACCATACTCACCATTACACTTAGCCCTGCTGTTGGCTGCAAACGGGAACTTCCCAACCTTGTAAGGAACTCCCTGTGTGTGGTAAGAGAAGGCACACTTAGGGTATGTGTTTCAAACTATCTGGTTGATTTTCTGGTAGAGGGCATATAAGGAACACTAACATTGCAAGAGACGGGAAAAGTAAACTACAATAAGCAATGAAGATTATATGATCTTACAAAGAATGATTCTCACCAACAAGGGAATCCAAAATATCTTCATCTCCTTTACATATCAATTCAAAGTTAGGAAATAAAACCTGCTCTCCAACTGGATCTTTAATTTCCATGTTACTGACAAAAGGTAACGGATATTATCTGAAACGTCTGACCGTTTCCAAAATCATGTCCAGCTGCTTGAGTAATTGTTATTTGGTGGAAATCTTGCTATTTTTCATTCATAGAAAAGGTATCTTGGTAATGTGTATGTATCAGATATGGAGAAGTTTCAGACAAGTTTGAGAGTAGTTTCAGACCAACCTCTTCTTTGAGCATCTCCTCACTTTTGCCTACCCAGGCCACCTCTGGGTGAGTGTAGATGACAGAGGGGACACAGTTGTAGTCAATGTGGACAGCACCTCCTGCTATTCCCTCTACACAGATGATACCTGTACAGAAATCAAACCAGCACAATCATTGCATACAGAGAAACATCAAGGCTGCAATGAATATCCAGCAATATTACCTGTACATTCACATTTTGTACATAATAAAGTAAAAGACATAGGGACATTGACGAAAGTTATGTTTTTTGAATATGAAAATTCAAGAGTGATAAAAGCTTTTAAATCAGATTTAAAGAGTTTTGAGAGAGATAAGTACCTTCATCCTCTGCCTTGTGGGCCAACATAGGTCCAGCAATACAGTCTCCAATGGCAAAAATGCTGTGAAGAGCAGGATATCATTTAGCATTCTTCAAATGTCATAGCTAAGCTTCATAGCAAAATCAGCAAGAATAGAAACAAAAGAGGCAGGATTGAGCATATATGGGGACTCAAACCCAGGACTTGCAAGTTTGAGCCCAAAACCCCATCGTTACGCTACACAATGCCACAGAAACATCCTGCAGTTGTATCAGCCTAGACCTACACTATAGGTATCCACAAAGGATACCTATCAGACAGAAGAGAGCAGTACCCAAGCCTTACCTGGGTACAGATGACTGAAATCTGGAGTTGACAGGAACTCTACCTCTGTCATCAAGCTGGATGCCAACATCCTGAAATAATGAAATGGTTTTGAATCCAATACTCAGTACTCTGGATTTGGTGGACCTACTGTGACTCTTTAAATGTTTACTGTAGTTTTATGTTTGTGGTTTACAAGGTTCCTGGAGTGCTTCACTACTGGTGTTTCCATTGCTGTACAGTACAGTACATGTATGTAACTATAGTGCTACCCAAAACCTTTCAACCAGCCGCAAACACTCCATTTTCCTCCCACTGCAAAGTAAATCAAGGTATTTACAGTAAATGGTTTTAAAAATGGTAAAGATATTGATTACACAATTGACAGAAAATTAGTTGGGATTTGCTTCAGTGAAATATATTTTATCCGACCAGTTGAGGTTAATGTATGGACTAGGATGCATTTTAATGACTTAAAGCAATAACTATAAACACATACTAATGGGCATGGTAGAACAATTTAGGAAAGCCTTGCTGTAGTATATTTAATGTGTACTTACCTCCAGCCCCAGGTTAGTTGTGTAGGGCCTCCTGCCTATACACACCAACAGTACATCACACTCAAGCTGCAGGGAAAATACACAGGTATCGTAGCATGAGAAAAAGACTAGGGATTTCTGTGGGGGAAATTGTAGAGGCATTTCTGATAGATATCATGAAGAATTTATCATAATAACAATTTCTCCCTATTTGTTTGATATACAATCTAAAACTATTGACATTAAGTAGTATTGCTTGTAGGGACAGAAAACAATAACTGAAAGAAAAGAAAATCTAAAACACTTACTATTTCTTCTTTGCCTCCCTTCACGGCTTCAACTCTGAAAATACAACAAATTATTAATAGGTAAACAAGCTATCAGCATAATAGAGCCAAATGTAGCCTATGTGTGGTCATAAAAGACAATTTGCCTTTGTGATCTTTACTGGAGAACTAATTAGAAACCTCAAAAAGGCTGATTTTTGTAAGTATCAAAGGATGGACGTAAATGTGGCATAGATTTGACATCATTTCATAATAAATAATGAAATAAGGTACCTATTGGTGATTGACTACATTATAGTGAGTTTATGTTGAACTTACTTGACTTCTACAACACCGTCATCTCTCTTGCTGGCACTGACGACCTTGGTGTTAAGCTTGAAATCCATGCCTTGTTTCTTCAAGATTCTCTGGAAGCCCTTTCTGTAAGGTCATCAACAACAACAACTTCATCCAAACTGAAAATAAGTGACTGGTCAGTACCACCTTTTTGGGTTTTAATGCAGGTGTTCACTTAGGGCTTGAAATCCTTTTTTCTGCATACCTATAAAGGTGCAGGTAACATTGAAAATTATCTGCACCAGACAAATTTTACCTGCACCACTCTGAGTTTTGGAAGTATGGATCATACTAAAATTGTTCAGGAACCATTGCTATTTCTTTCTACTTTATACGTGGCAACAGTCAATGCAGCTAATAACAATCCATATACACCTTCATCATAGGACATTTATGTATAAAACCCAGTACATGGACCAGTGCATGTTAGGTGCAGGTAGACATCAGGTATACCTGCACAGCTCTAATTCTACCTGCACATATGCAGCTCTTATTTTGAGCCCTGGTTGTGTAAAAATGCTCCATATCATTATGGACACTTCAGTTCACCTTCTCATTAACGAATAACAAACTTCTCTTGGCTTATTTCACACAGAGACAGAAGCAGTACAGGGCTAACTTACGAGATCTCCATGTCAATCCCCATCCCTCCGACATGGCCAAGGAACTCCACAGCAGTCACCTTTGACCCTAACCGACTCCACACAGAACCCTGGGTACAAGATGAAAGGTTAAAGTTCAGTCACAACTTCAATTTTTTGTAATCTTGAGTCAAAACAATGACAGTTTTAACATTAATTTGCAATGACAAAGTACTTTTCATTGTAGGGTCTGGAATATACAGACACTTGTTCTTATTCTCCATTTCTCAAGATTGATTTATCATATCATATGTAAGCATTACAACAAGGAAATGTAGTTGAACCTACCAGCTCGACACCGATGACACCAGCACCGATCTGGATCATCCTCTCTGGGACAGACTTGAGGCTCAGGGCACCGGTGGAGGACACAATTGCCTCTTCATCAATCTGAAACAACACACAGATTGGTAAGCCTTTGGAAGCGTCCATGATACATGTAAATGCACCATTCACATCTTTTAAGAGTAGTAAACAAATAATGTACGATTGAACATAACAAAAGTCTGTTCGTCAAGAAATAGAATTAGTCAAACCTGTACATGTGACCACCTTCATGAAATGACCACCTGGCCAATGTCACAACTTTCTGATGGTTCCTTAAATCATTTTACCATTGCATTGACACAAGCATTAACATGTCTATAGTGACCACCTAAAAAAAATTTCATCCACAATCAAAATTTCATACAAGTATCAGATTTGAAGTATACATAAAACTTTTTTTGACAAATTATGAAGATGTATTCTTTTTTTACAACTAGAGATGTTTGTAATGTAAGGCTTCTTACTTCAATGCCCGGGAAGGGAGTGACTTCGGACCCTGTGGCTATCATGATGTTCTTAGTCTTGACCACATCTTGACCTCCGTCGGCCTTCAGGACAGTGACCTCGTTCTGACCAGTGATTTTTCCATGACCAGCCATATGTGTAACCTGGGGCAATGGGAACATATTAATATAAAATTATTAAGACTACAAAGGCAACATTTGCAAGCAAATACATAATATTTACCTTTATAGGGTCTAGCCTAGCAAACTACTTCAATCTCTTACCCTAACACATTTATAAATATGGTGACCAGCACCTCCAGCTCTGTCCTGTCACTTGCTACATAATGTAACCAAATACCACACTTAGGGTGTCTACTACTTTACCAGTAACCTTGGTGACAGTCACCTGATCCAGGTCATTGACCTAATTTGTTTGGAGAAGAAGAGGAGAGGAATGGGGGAAGGAGGAGGAAGAAAAGGAGCAAAAACAACATGTATCCTTTCCGTGAAGGTAAACATCATGTTAAGACTGTTTTTCTCATTCTCTTTTGGAGATCTGCGGCAAGAACAAAATCCTAAACAAAGAAGTGGTCTGGATAAGAAAGTCAACCCCATTGATGAACTGGGACGAGGGGGGATACAAACTAAGCCATGTTTGGGATTGTGTTCTCGCCACAAAAGCACCGCCTACATTGGTTACATACAGCTGCAAGGAGCAGAACTCCAGTTAGAAGCTTTGAGGAAGGTGTCCGAGAGACATTGAAACGTGAGCAAGAGTGAGTATTAACTGGTTGTGTGTAAGAATTCTCCTATATCGGATTCCTATAAGGAAAGACAATTCTGACAATGTACTAACTCTCTAAGTCTCATCTCTGTTGAGCTTCATACTTAACAAAACTGTCATTTCAACAAAGAGTGTTCCTTTCACATCTGAGATCTCAAACCACCCCATGTAGTCCCTCCTACCTTGTTCTGTTTGAAGAGATGTGCTATTCCCCCTGTCAGAGCCTTCACAGCTGTGGACTTCTGGGACATCATCTGCTCCAGGTTCAACCTTATACCATCAACTGGGGAGAGTTTTGGGGAAAAGTCAGCCAACAAATATAAACAATTCATCAATCTTATGTCACACATTGAATTTACCCATGAAGGTTCCTTGCCCAGTATTTCCTATAGATAGAAAAATCAGTTAAGAAGTGAGAAAAGTAATTTCTTGCAAACACACCTGCTAGTAAATAGCCAAGTTATCATGTCAAATAGTATTCCTTTGATTTAGTCCAATGGCACAATTTCCCACAAGACCTGGTACAACTTTTAAATACATGTATGGCATTCAAAGCTTTCTTAAAGCTGTACATTGTATTTTACAGTTCGCTCATTGATTTTCATACAGATAGAGCAATGGCTAAAACTACTTACATTCAATTCCCCTGCCTGCAAAGTCCTTGCCATGAGCCATGTGATACAGGTGGGAGTTGTTCAGCAAGGCCTGGCCAAAATATAGGGAAGCATTAGATATTTCTGCACAATATACAAATATCATGTATCAGTAAAGTCTTGAAATGTGACTTCATATTGTGGATAACTATCCTATTGCCACTGTCCTTAGTATTGAAACTTCTTACTAAATATTGTGATGGATAGGAAGTAGCAAGTTACTGTGTTCTTTTCAAAATGTCACTTATCACAAAGCTAGTACACTGTTCACTTTGTAAGGTGTTACTTTTAAGCTAGATTTAAGCTCAGATGGAGATTGGAGTGATGGAGAACTAACTCACCTTAGATGGTATACAGCCTACATTGAGACAGGTTCCACCCAGTGTAGCATTCTTTTCTACACAGACAGTCTGGACAACAAGAACATAAGCATTCTTAAGTACATTGTACATGTACATTGTATGATTGTATAGGACCTCTTGTGAATGTAGTCTTGTTTGGTTCAATACAATCCTGATCAGTTTACACTGGTACCCCTCATACTCCAAGAAATGTTCACCCAGAAGTGACTGTCATTAAAACATCAAATGCAATTCATTTGACTCTTTCTAGACATATAAAATTAAAAGGTGGAGATGCTTTTCCAGACTAATTCTATCTATCCTAGACTGACATAAAGCTTATCCAAATTCCAAACACAACAATCATCTAACCTTCATGCCCAACTGGGCAGCTTTGATGGCTGCGACATAGCCACCTGGACCTGAGCCTATAACCACCAGGTCTGCTTCTGTACACGGAAACAAAATACTTCATTAGTATGTATCAAATATTATGATATCAAATACTTTTGTACATACCACAAAAAAATGGCTTATTGATGTTTTTAACGAAATCCGTGGTCTTTTACTAGTGACACTGTCTACAGTGCCAGTGTCACTGACGAAAGACAACGGATGTTGTCTGAAACATCTGACCGTTTCCCAAATCATATCCAGTTGCTTGAATGAGTAACTGCTTTTTGGCATATCTTATTACCTGGATGTATAACCTTCAGTTTCAGTTTACAAGGAACCTTCATTGATGTTAAGACATCACTCGATCATTAATCATCATAGAAGATTTTGATCATCAATCTAATTATGGAAAAGAAGGTTATGAATTTTAAGATACTTTTTACCTGGTGATATTAAGTCTAAGTTGTATATGGTTGTTGTGGGAGGATTATTCATTGTACATTGATACTAAATATGAGTTTTATCACCCAGTATCAGTGTTCCAACTGTTTGTTAATGGCTGGGACACCCGGACAACAGATATTAGACAGGGAAGTGCCTGTAACTCAGGTAAGTGCAGTTGTTGTACCCACCTGCTGCATCAGAGTAATGCCTGCACCCTGCTACAGTAATGGCCGGTCCCCTCTGGTGAACACCAGACACTCTCAGCACCTAGAGCAGCAGGTAAACTTTGTTTTATAAGTATATAACTTATAACTTAAGTATAAATTACAATTGGGTTAACCCTTAGTGAGGCTAAAGCAAGTGTTGCTTTCTTATTTGAAATACTTATCACAGTTACCAACCTAATAGACGAATACCATACAGGAAAGTGCACTGAAAATGCTGTATTGTCGTTTGATTCTGTCTAAATTATCGGTACACAACACAACTCTTGGCATGGTGATGCAACGTACGTGATGCGAGACATGTAGATACGTTCTACTGTTTAAACAGAAATTCTTTGTGAAAAGCTAGTTACTACTACGGTAAATACAGCGATTTCTACATCACCTTAGTACTCGCAAGATAAAATGAAATTATGATAACGGGGTTATATCTTTTATACCCCCTTTAATTCCATGACATTGAACTTAGTGAACGTCCAGCAAGGGGGAGGGGGGCGTCATGCCTGGAAGTTATGTCACATTTTGAGATGAAGTTATTTCCGTGAAAGTATGCACCCCACATTCACGTAACTGAACGCTCTTGATTCCTTTGTTCTTAAATATCTATCAGACATTCGGAATAAGCAGAAGCACGTCTTACTCTGGCTACTTGAGACGACAGACGACACCAAGACTGCATCTTGCGCCTGGCTCCGAATCCAATATGGCGGAAGGTGAACGGCTGCGCACGCGTAGTGACCTTGCCATCACCTGTCGTACTAGAATTTTCCGCATGGCGGAGCTCACGTCAGTGCGTGGATTTGTGCATTATAAGATTTTGCTTCAGCACCAAGGTTAGGGTCATCCTAAACGTAACCTAACCAACGAGATTGAAAACCAGACCTTTAAGCATCCATTACTAGCTGAAATATCTAATACACGTCAATGAATGTGACATCTAGGTAATAAAATATGCTAAAAAGCAGTTACTCAAGCAACTGTATATGATTTTGGAAACGGTCAGTCGATTCAGGTAACATCCACTATCTTTCGTCAGTGACTCAATACAATTTAAGTCACATTCAACGTTACTATGTTAAACTGAGCTAACAAAAACGAAAAAGTTTCCCATGCCTTTCTTTATTCCCAATATAACCGTCATTGGAAAGCAAATCACGCCTCAGACAGTTCAAATTACCAATGTTTATTTCTTGACAGGAAAAAGTCTAATACATTCTAAATTGAAATGCTTTGACAATATTCAGAGAGATTGTGTACATGATAAAGTTATGATACTCAAGCAGATCTTGCGGCGGCATAAGATAGTATCATATACCTGGGAATGTGTTTAGCCGGCAGAGGAATTTTCGCGATGGCCAATGAAACTCCTCTGCCGTCTAAACTCCTCCCCAAGCTTATTATGCCACCAGAAGATCTGCTTTGAGATTATTCTGAGGCTAGCGTACGTCAAAACGTTCTAGCAGCATTTCCGGCCTCCTTCCATGATAGTACCTGACATAAACGAACACTTTCAACAGTACATCAAACAACCCAATACAAAACAATGCTCCATTGACATTTGCTTCGTCAGAAATGTTGATTCTGAATTGCATTCCTGTGTAGACATGTTCGTAATAGGCGTGGAGTAACGCTAGCGACTGAAGGAAGACCAGTAGTAAGAGTGCGTCTGCCACGGACTTCATGTACCGACGCTGACGTTCCTCTGATTTTCGAAGTTCTCTTGTTGTTGAACCTGAAAAAACAGAAATGATATCATTAGTGATTCTCTTGAATGCACATGTAATTTACATCTAGTCGCTAACATTTTTAATTTGATAACTGCTTGAACATGGCTAGAAATGTCATATGATTCATACGGTAAGACATTAGGGCAAAATCATGTGTAAGTATATGTAAAGTTAAATGATATTGAAAAAAAAGAATAACATTTTCTAGAGGTCCCGAGTTCGACACTCGCCGTCCCCCGACGTTGTGCCCTGGCCTTTACACGAACGTCCTCACTTCACCCAGGTGTAAATATTGGTACCTGACTTCAGCCGGAGAGGTAAAAATTCTACCCTTACGTTCTGCCTGTACTTGTATGTGGTCTTTTAAACTAAGTGACCAACTTGCAATTGAGTGCAGTGCCACATTGTCCTCGTCTGTCCCAAAGAAAATTAAAAAAAAAACACTAAAAAATAGAGACTTGCTGTTTTAAACTTTAAATTCATTTATTTGCTCACCCACTTCTTGTCCTTCCCTCACAGCATCTTTAGTCTTCTTGATAAACTTGGTGACATCTCGAAGATAGTCTAGTTTATCCGCGATGAACCAGGATGCCAGTACCGGAAACAGCAGGAAGTTGTGGTTGGGATGCAGAATGAGTGGCAACACAATACTCTTCAGTATTCCCTCGAGACTACACCGTTCGTTGTGGACCCAATTGACGATGTCGATGGCGACAAGACATACAAGCAGGGCCCGTTCCACGGTTGTTAAGAGACTGATGAGTCCTGTGATCAACGTGGCGTCTTTAGCCGGTCTGTAGCCCATGTAGATGGTTAACTGTTCCCAGAGTGACAACCCTAAAACACATAAATATTATTAATTCCGAAAATTATTTCAGCCATGATTATAGTTGAAGAATGAAAGCTAATCCATCTGACCTTCATATTAATGTTGAAGGTCAGATGTGGAAGACATGTCATTGTGTCTGTTGTCATTAGGCCATAGTAAATAACTTAATAAATAACATTCTCTGCAGTCTGCAGACTTCAAATTTAATGAGAAAAGGCGAAAAAGATGGGTAAAAAAACAAGATTGCCTAAATTTTCAAAATAGGCACCATAAACGCTGTAACAACAATTGTAGCGGCAAAACACGGTATCATCACTATGAAGTGCACAAAGCAACAATTTTGTGGTACACTAGTATCATTTACCAAGTTAGAAACCACACTCAAGGCTACCACACGTGTCGCGTCTAGAAAACGAACTACCGAACTAGTTTCAAGTTTAGAACAACATACAGTCTTGGCTACATCCACCTCACTAGTGACACATATCACAAGTACAATCAAGGCTACCACACGACAGACTAGTTTTCCTTTTTTTTTAATTTTCGCATCATGTTGACTATCTCCTAAGGAGAAAAGTACTCCTTTTTTTCCAAAATTTAGGTAATAAATGCGCCCATGGCCATATATACAGGTTACTTGATGTGGCCTTATACATGTACGTGTATTTATACCTATACATGTAATTAGCTTTTACACTAGAGTAGGCATATGCTATTCTGTTCTACACTATTTGTTTGTTTTTCTCCTTTAATGTTACCTGCAATTAGCCATCTGGAAAGAATTTTCAATTAACTATTAACTATAGGATTTACCACTGTTAGTCTCGTCAGATGTGCTTCCGTCATCAGAACTCTCAGACGATGATGACCCAGGATGTCGGATCCCTCCAGCTGCCTGCAGTAGTGAAAATCAAAGAAGCTAGAGAAACACATATCTACCATGTCTTATGACAGGCAGGACAAATGTAATCAACTGTTATGGACATCCATATTTCTATTCCATTACCCCACTCACTTTTAGGTTTGTCAATACTTGATAATCAGCTCATTGTTCTTCGCATCTGTATCTACAAGTTAGGTCTGTCGGGAAAAGTACTTACTTCCAGCTCTACCGATTGGACCCTTTCTGACCTTTCAGCTGTAAAAGAGAAAAGAAACATTAGTTTAACTTGCCGAATTTCTCCGGATAAAATAATTGGTACGTATGACATACTCTGGTTAGTAATGCTGATTGTATGATTTATGTTTTTTCCAGAATGTTCTGAATCTGTAATGATGTACTTGACTGAACCATGTATCAAATTCTTAAAAAAAGGAGACAAGGAATTCCTAAGGACCAATATGGTCTGCATTTGTGATGTACTGAAATAATAACGTCTTGGAACAAAATGAAAGAAATTTAAGCATGAAAGAAAGAAAATTTTGGTAGTGTTCTGCGTCTATAAGACAATGAAGTATGTTTAATTCATTATGTAAACTATATAAAATGTCCTTCATCTTAGGCGTCTACAAAGTCTCTTTACTTCTTAGTAGCTATATGCTAGCTATTAATTAAAGCAAGGCCACAAATATATTTCTCATACCTTCTTCTAGTGGATCTGCGAGAAAGGAATAATCTTTTCTAAGTACTTCGCAGAAGACTTGAAATGCTGATGGGCCTCTTGATCGCAGAATGTCAAGAAGTTTTGCAGTCTGTTCTTCTTTCACGAGGTGCTGCATTATTTCATCCCTCTGTAGGTCTGTTATAATGTCCTTTGCCATGAGTGGGTTGATAACGTCAACGACGCGTAGATCACTCACAATCTCATCACGATATCTTCTCAGAATTCTTCTGTGTCTCCTTTCCATTTTACTTCAAGTTTTTTGACGGTGTAGTTTTCACGACCAACGCTTTAAACGGGGTGTATCATGACTGACAGTGTTGCTGTTTGTATGAGACCATTCCCTGGGTTACAGCACTACACTTGTTTCATGGCGTCCTTGAACAAAGATTTAGGATACCGAGTTGAGTGATCAACAAGCAAACGATTCGACGAAGTCAGTCAATCCAAATGTGATACCACACATGTGCCTTCCAGTTACGTCGAAGCGTTAAACGTTTCCTTCTTCAGTGTATTCTAGACAACTAGTGCAATCTAGACAACCGAGGTCAAATGCGAGAGAAAAACAAACGCTACATGACTCACTGATCAGTAAAAATGTCCCCAGTCCAACAAGCCAAGCATTCATCAGCGGCAATGGACCTCTTAACCCGAGCAACAACATGGAAAGGGAGGCCCATATATGGCACTTCTCAAAGGCCCTTTCACACAGGTGTTTGTGTTGTGAAGGAATTTAGCAACCGTAAAGGTCAAAAGGTTGCGCCTCTATTCAAAGAACACTTTTCCAGGTAAACAAACCCCTGCCCAAAGTGCTAACTGTGATTTATTTGGGATGTTGTTTGTGGAGTTCAAAGTGACATTTAACTGTTGTGCAGACGTTGTATTCAAGTTCGAAGGTAAGTAGAATGTTTACAAAATCCAGCAGATTTTACTGTCTTTTATCTGGGTGAAATGTCCCGTGACGGGGAACAAAAACAAAGAAAGCAGAGAAACGCGTCCCACCCATTGGAGTTGGAATGTCGCCAAACTGGCTCTGCGTTGGTAAGTACTAATGAGTGTAACTGGAGACCATATGGTGGTGTTTTGTGTTTGCAGGGGCAATGTTTACAGCAGGTCAGGTAGGTAGGGTGACAGAGTTTTTCGTCTTAGGATCCGCGAGCTTCGGTAGGTACAGTTTGTTTGTAGGCTGTCCGTTTTCCAATCTAGTTATACTGAGCTAAACAACAGTTCAGGTGTGTGTTTGCACATGTCTAAGCTCTGAGATCACACCGCTTCGAATTCTATCCCTCTTTTTGTCAACCAGCAGTTGGTCTGTCAACAACCAATCCTTGAAACCATCATATTGTTCCATTACAGTCCTCGCATTAGAAGAGGGTAGCTAACTACTCAGCTGAGATCCAGCAAGGCAATCACAACAATGGAAATGCAACGTAAACGTGAGTACAGTGCCTATATAATGGAAGGAGCTTCGAGGGGAATTAGAGTAGCTTTTTTAGCTTACATTAGCCTCCCTGTAATGCTGCTTAGTCTGTGTTTATTTTATTCACAGAAAATCGAGTGCCACGTCTGCTTGGAGACTAGGTTCGAACGTTGTGTACAAAGTAGCCCATGTACACAAGCAGTCTTTACAGATTTCGTTAAACGTGTGGTATTTTGAGTTTTTGAACCGCGAAGGGCTGTTTGTTTTAGCACTAAGCAATTCTTGCCATGTTATCCAGTCTCAGTGTTCATGTCTTACAACATGTTTTGAAAAGATGTCTATTTATCACATGGTCTTTTCTACCTGTTTGCTTCTGTAAAGAATGTTATAAAGCAACATCTGTACCTTCAACAGGCACAGAATCTGACTGCAGCATGAATGGCGATGACATCTCTCCAAAGGAGCCAGCATGGTTCGTCACAAAACTCTTCAAGCAGCACTTCTTCCCGTATCTACCATATCGTTACACCAACGATACAAGCTTGGGCTCTGGTCTCGTGGCGCTCTCCGCAAACATCGAGTTTGCCATACTTCTTGTGATTGCTACAGACTTTGTGGCCAAACTGTGCGTTAGGGCGTATGTTGGAACAGGGGACTGGTACGAGGCCCTACACTTCCCAACATCCCTACTCCTGGTTATCCCAATGCTCGTGACCTTCATGATATCCAACACTATACTAAGCATCTATAAACTGGCCCTTGAGAACAAGACGTTAGAGACAGAGCCCACCGGAAGAGGAGTCGACTGTGACAGGAGTGAAGATATCGTTGACAAAACCAAACGACTGTGCGAGAAGATAAGATCAATCAAACAAATTGCGCTGACGTCACAGATCATAGTGATGGCGCTGTCGCTGCGGATGAAATGGGAAGACATCTTTGTGGAGGAAGAACTAACTGTAGAGCGGGGATTGTTTATACTGGGAGTCACTGATTTCATTCTGAAGTTTGTTATGTACTGCAAGTACTGGGCTGTATTTGACTTCAAGCGTTTGTATCGTCGCTTTAATATTTGAACGTTCAACGAATAGTTCATGAGAAAAATGTGTCATACATCCAAGGTACTTATTAACCCATAAAAGCTAACCAAAAACATTTTAGCATCTTGACGAAATACATCAACTAAACCGAAAAGCCACGTGAAGAGGGGCTTTCTAAAATGATATTGATGCATTTATTTGCTTTGTCCCTGCTGAAATAATAATCAAACAGTACAACCGCCAGAGGAGACAGATAGACGGTCTAAAGTTCTAGAATTATATTACATTATGGATCATTATGGTATTGGTAAATTTGATTATTTGAAGTCTTGCCCTGGCAATCCATGGCTGTACTTGGTGTGTAAATTGTAACCTGTATACATGTCATCAATTGCATAATGTAAAATAAAATGAAATTATGTAATATAGATATGGCCTATTGTGAAGTCTTATATTCTAAAATTTATATACTACATAGATGCGTTATATGAAATGCTCTGCATTGATTCTGCATGGGTTATGCATGCCAAAGATAACTTGGTTCTCATCAGAATGTACTACATGTATGTACAGCAATGAGAATTGAAAGCTTGAAAGTAATACAGCAAGGCATAGGGAAAAATTGCTGTGCTTCGGGGGGGGGGGGGCACCAGTATGGAACATAGAATGTTCGGTCTGACATTTTCCAAGATGCAAGATGTTCTCATTTCCGTTTTAACAGAAAAATAAATATATAAACACCTTTTATCTTCACACCACGCATTATAGCTGTAGTACAACTGAAATATTCTAAAAATACTAATCTCTTGATACATTTCAGTAATGCATTGTTAAAATCACTTAGAGCGAAAGTTAAAATACAATAAAGAGCAACTCTTTTCTTTAGATTCTTGTCTTCAAATCTTAATGTTAATGATGATTAAAGTAAACATGCATCAAAACAAAGAAATGGAGTGTTTGTCTTGTGTTGAAGTCATGGTTGAAGTTCGAGATAGCTGTCGTCTACTGCCTCGTAGTTTCCGGCTGGATCTGAATCCTCCCTCGCAAGCGACACTTGGGGATCTATATATTCCCCTTCATCTTCACCCCCAGCTATAAAAACAGGAAATATCTGTTGTTAAACGTAGCTAGACTGTACTGGAAGATAGTGTTTTATAATGCGCTTCTCACGACCGAGAAAAGATAGCCAATGCTGTGCATCAACGTACTTTTATTATTGCTTCCACACAGCAAGCTCTCTAGGCCCTTTTTTCATTATGTAGGGAGGGGGGCTTCGTTTTGTTTTTAATTAACTTGCCATTTCTTTTTGTACTGGGTCACTTGTGCCGCAGGTCCGAAAACACAATCGACCAATTCAAGTACAAAAAGAAATGACCAGCAAGAAACAAAACGTAAAAGACCCAGAGAGCCTGCCATGGTTGCTAGCTTTGTGGACGACATTTTTGGAGAAAGAAGATCTGAGTATATCTTGGCAAAATAACGAAACTGGCAAAAAAATGGCGTCTCTTACAAGCCAGAGGCGGTGTGGCCGGGTCTCCATCCGACTCGTGAACCAAGCCTTGGTACTGGGCAGGCCGGAGTTCCTGGTAAGGTCCACTAGACAGGCGACGAACGGACACGCCTTCTGTTGGGACATCGTACTGGACATGGTCATCTCCGGGCTGGTCAGTGCGCGGGAGCGGCAGTGGTAGTAAATGACCATCATCAGGGTTTTCTTCTGAAAAATTAATGAATTAAAATTTTTGTGTGCGATGATTAAGTTTGTTGTGGGATGATAACATTTTGATAATATGCACGAGATGCACAGCCTGCGGAATCTGAGACTACAATTGATGATTGACATTAAAAAAAAAACAATATTAATGTTTAGAATTATTACCCTGATGATAGCCTATGGGAATGGGCTAATAAATACTTATATTATAGAAGAACCCCAACAATGTATGATTTTTACCTTCCAAATCCGCTCGCCTTAAGTTTCTGTTCCCCTTGGCTTTAGAACGATACCACTGCATCAGCTGACTCGTTATCACCCCAAGCACGAAGCCGGCAACTGTCGTTGCTATGGCAACACCCGCCAAAACTTCAGGTCCCACGTTAGAAGCAGACACACGATTTTCTATAGGAAAAAGGTGCACGTGGAAGAAGTAGTTAGAGAAAAATTCTTACGTACAATATAATCCGAAGGTAAACCAAACAACATTGATGTTTGTTCAAGATATTACAAGTAGAAATTAAATGATGAACAAGACCGCGACAACACGCTCATAAGATATGTTAAAATTAGCACATCAGAATCATCACATACAAAACCACCTTAAATCAGAATAAACATTCGTTTTTGTAGCTGTCGTCCCTTCGTGATGAGCAAGTCCGCAACAACACGCTCATAACATGTCACGTAAAAAAAATAACACATCAAAATGGCTACGCCCCTTCCCATCATACACTACTATCCACGGAAACAAAATGGCGGCGCCCATAGACGAGAGCGAAGCCAATACAAGTTTTGCTATCGACTTGTTCGCTTACTTCGTCCTGGAATCTCGCCGGAAATGACGCAAGGAACCTCCCTGGTTCGGTTTCCTTCTGATGAAACACGTTTACGGTTACTGACAAGTCAATGGCGATGGCTCACTTTTACGTTTACATTCTAAACAACAAATATAGATACTTTAATCCCTTTAAGACTCTTTTAACAAAAGATGCATCATCCAGATTTTGGCCCTGAATTTGAGACAAATCGTTTTTACCTTTAGTAGTTGTCAGTGGCGTTGGTTGTGTAGTTACCGGTATCATGGTGGGTTGAGTTGTTGCCGGAACAGGTATGATGGCGGACCGCACAGTGGTGGGAAGAGTCTTGAAGTACAAGTCACTGTCACTGGCGCTTACTGGCTTTTCGATCATGGTGTACATGTTACAAGTATTGGAGAAAATTATTTCACGCAGCCATAGAAAAGCCAGGCAGGAGCTGGAATTAAGGCATGCCCCTGCACATTTGTTTAGGGTAAACAAGGAGGTAAGACTGCCAGTAACAACTGTTGGTGTGACTGTTGGGAAACTTGTTCTCCGGAGTGGCTGGAAATGGTCCACGGGGTCTGAATACAGATACAGGAGGGCAAGGGTGAGTAAAAGAAAAAGAACTTTCTGTCGGAGAATACATACAAAATACTCTATCTGCTATACAAGCGATCGCGATGATGTCACGATGACGCAGCACTTGGTAGGCAAAAAGCAGATTTTTGGCAAAATATCAATTTACATATTAACCAGTAATTTGATCTGATAATTTCAATATAAATTTTTAATCCAATCTACTGACGTCCTGGTAGGCACCAACCGTCGAACACCCCGGAAATAAACAACAACAGCGATCGCTCGTATTAAGAACGATTTCCTGTACATGTGTCAGTACGCAAAGTGAAAGAAGTCTCGAGCAGGTTTAGCTTCAATGGTAAACGTTTCACGACCCCATATATACATTCGCTAAATGCCTTTACAACTGGTGTATTAATGGTGAAAGTTGGTCTATGTCAAGTGGTTAACTCAACTTAGCCAGACTTTGATTTTGTCCCCACAAATCGCACATGTCTACCATGTGATTAAAGACAGAGGCACAGTCACGTAATGTTAAACCATTACAACCATGAATATGGTTTGATAGTGAAATGACCTACCGGTAGTTTGGGCTTGACCACTGGGACTCGAGACCAACACCTTGAGTACAAACGAAGCTAGCAACAAGACGGGAGGGTTCATTTTCATGTGGCAGGAACGGCAGTCGGGAAGCTATTGTCTGTGATACATGTATCCGGTTAGACGACTGACACGCTCTAAAGGGCAGAGAACCGTGATGGTCTCAACTATCAGTGGCATTTTTAAGGGGTGGGCCGGGGCACCAACAAAAACTTCCGGGGTAGATGCAGAACGAGAAGAAAATGATGATCTGCACAAGAAATGTCAGAGTGAAACAAGGTTAGCAATTATATTAAGATATACAGAGGAGTATAAAAAGAAAGACATACATAAAGACACAGATTTTCAGACAATTTTCATTCCAGTTCACCGGATCATTTAACGACTTCCTGTAAACACACAAGCAAGGACGTCCTTGACACAAGCAAGTCTTGTGGGTCCAGTAACAATTAGTCGATCGGGTATGTGCGACTGGGTTTACTGAGTATATTGTCTCACCTTCTAAATCTAAATCACTGGAGTTGATCTGTGAACTCCGGAATCGTGAGAAGAGTGGTGTGCCGCGTCGGTGGTATTGTTAGTTGAGTAACAGTTGTGGAAAGAAAGTTGAAATTTGAAAATGGTTTACCTGGCGTTTTCCTACGGGTCAGCAGCGAGCTTTGTAGTACGTAGGTACGTTTGGCTGTAAACACAGCATAACTCGAGATGTTGTAGATGGATCTACATGGTATTTGGTGGATGCGAAGGGGTAGCCCTCACACATACACATGCACATGCACGTGCGGGCACATGCACACGCGCATGCGGGCACATGCATATGCACGCACACACGCAAGCACGCACACGCACGCACACACACACACACACACACACACACCCACACACACACACACACACACAAACACACACAAACAAACACACATATATGCAGGCTCGTACACACACAGCAACATAAAAACGAAACGATGATAGATCTACGCCGAAGATACCCGGCCATTCACCCCTATACATGTACAATGCAATGTACCGTGTAGTTTCATTACGTCATGAGGTCGGTCATTCACGTTGTTATCAAACAGCATGCGAGAGACTCTCCTTCTAGTACACCATAATTTCACAAATGTCTGGACTTTCAATAGAACTCAACTATGTTCTAATCAATTGAGAAATTGTTAATAATAGTGAAGGGTATGCTATGGGTTGTTAGTAAAGATACGGCAGATTGAAAAAGAAAATTAAAGATCTTATACGTTTATGAAGGTTGGACATTCAGGTTAACAATATCAAAATACGAATCAATGTCTACAACTGGATAAAAAAAGGACAATTACTTCTGGAAGTTTCGGGTGACATCCATCACTTCTTCTGCGTCCTTAGAATGACCTGGCAGAAACGATTCAATACAAGTACATCTGATCAAAAGAACTGGTTGGACAAGATAGCATCGTTTGTAAATGTCACTTATATGTAAATTGTGTTTATTAAATTCATATGTAAATCAAGTTTAGATTCTAAGAATGGTTGAATTGTGTTTGAAAAGATCTAACACTCCCATGAAATATTTCTACATGAGTTTTTGTGAATGTCTTATTTTAGTCACTAATGGGAATATCCCTGAAATCGGGTAACTATATTCTATTAAATGGGTTATAGCCGTTGGCCATCAATCTTCTTATGGCCTGACCAATGAAAGAGCTGCTTGAAATGTGATTCAATCAGGCTGAAGTACTGAACAAATACGGATCGTTGAATTCTTTCTTTCACAGGTAACTGAATAGGCTACCTGTATGAATGAATGAATGAGCTTTATTGCACGACATGTGTACATGGTACAATGTGAGGCAACGGTAATAGATCAATTTATACAATGGCACTACACACTACTATATAACTTCATAAAGACCCTGGCTGTACTAAGACTAGAACGTATCATAATCATGTAGTCCCCGCGGTTCAGTGGGGTCGGCGTAAAAGCAATCCAATTAACAACAGGTGAAACCAAACAGGTGATAATTAGTGAAGCGAAGGATGAACAATGAGGTTTTTTTTTAACCTGCTTGGTGTGAAGAACACACATACTAAGTACACACGAACACGGGACAGACTCGCACTTCGGAACAAGGGCGAAGGAAGGTTCCCCCATCTTTTTACGGTTACGGAGGACATACTGGAAGACCAAGACTCCTTTAGTGCCGAAACGTCCCACTTACACCCTATATCATTCCGCATAATATGTGAGACGCCTTCAGCGCTGTAGCGGAGGACTACATGATCGAGATAGGGACGGTTTGGGCCATCATCAGACAGACGCTTCAAGACGCCTTTGTTCAGAACGCCCGCCGGCTTGTTACTGACCACCGCCATCATTTGAGCCGGTAAGTTGGGAAGCAAGTGGTGTCATTTTGTGTCTAACGGGAGGGTCGTAGCTAAAGTTACTTTCACATGTGTGTCTACAAGCTCGTCAGAACACATGCGGTGACAGCAGGAATTCTACGTATTATATCAAAGGGTTAATAAGCCCTGACCAGGACGCTATATTGTATAAAAGTGCTAGTATAATATAGTATGATGATAGCATAGTCAAGGGGGCTGAAACTTGGTATAGTATAGCTCGAAGGAGGCATGTTTCATGGCTAATCAAACCTAGATAAGGCCCCAAAATTGTAAACACTCCTTGTCGCGACCATTGTTAAATTTGCATAACAATATCCAGACAGGTTTTGTTTTCAATTTCGGCTTTGCCCCTTGACATATTACCTAGAATTCCTGTCGCGTTCTAATGTACATGTGTTCTAACGGCTGTGAAAGGGCTTATATTTATATATATATTGACTATATTTTTGTGTACCAGCTACTTACTACCACTCACCACACCTATCATTTGTGCTGGTAAGTTTGGAAGCAAGTGGTATGATTTTTTCCCTAAACTCTCGTGTGGGCCGTAGCTATAAAGGAGTGGTCGCACGATTGCGTACATAATATTTCGTATCGGTGGCGTATTGACATTATTTTGGTTTAGGTTATAGTATGCGGTAAAGAAGTTGTATTTTACCTTACCTTTTACTGTGCAACCTGGTTATCTCCGCCGCAAGCTTTACCTAATAAATGTGAATAAGGAATTTAGATACAAGTATATGCACATTTATGAGACCGATCGCTGAAGATTTTGTTACATAACGCCGCTTTTACATATGAATTCATTGTTTTGTGAAGATACTCGTAAGGCAGACTCCCACTGAACTTGCGGCAATTGTTGCGGCACTGCGGGCTTTGTAGATGACTCAACGAATTTCAGAGATAAAGAACGAATTTTCTTCCATTTTGTGTATTTTGTTGTCTTCTAAGCCATACTTTTGCGTATTATACAATATCTAAATTATTTTAAGAATCGCGAAAATAACAAAACAGTGCCGCACCGGTGCCTCAAGTGCAGTGAGAGTCCACCTGTAGGAATGCAGAATCTGTTCAGTCATTGACAAAAGGCAGCGGACGCTGTCTGGCCATTAAAAAATCCTATCCAATTGCTACAAAGGCGTTTGTATTGTATGTACATGTAACGCAGGGCTCCACTGCAAAGCATTGCAATAGCACTGAGTTGGACCACCCTGTGTAAAGATGACAGAAATGGAAATAAACAATAATAAAAATAAATTGAGTTTATCATTGACTGGGTATCTAAACTTCATCAAAGCCACTCTTTGTGTTCTTATTTCCATGTGTCGTAAAAGCTGTATAGTTGGCCGTGAAGACATATCCAGCAAAATGCATGCCTTATTTTAGGGTGGATACAGATTTAATTTCGCGGTAGCGGGAAGATGGACTTTTCGCGGTGGTTTTAATTTCGCGGTAGCACCATGCACTGCAGTCTCTTACTGTAATGGACAAATGTTCGCAGTGGTTTTGAATTCGCGGTGAGGCAAACGCCGCGAAAACCGCGAACATTAAACCACCGCGAAAGTTTATGCATTTACAGTAACAAAGATCTGTCCATAGAAAAGCATGTTAAAATACACTGAAAGAAGGCTTCAGAAATGTGCTAACCCCGATTTCAATCATACAAAATCTTCTCCACCAGAAAGTTACAAGGGTCATCTTAATGACCATTAAAATACAGGGTTTGGATCGGCTGAAACTCCGAGAAATGTTCGATCTATGATTAGGAAATCTCACATTTGACCCGTTTTCTCTTGATACCACCCGTATGAACCCACTAAAATCTGTCTTTACGGCAACTCAACTGCTGAACTGAGCAGATGTTGACCATTTAAAGGATTCTAAGTAAAGTTTTTTCTTTCGTTCCTCCAATCGCCCTTTTCATGAAGGTGTTTGAGCGTGACTGGCGCAACATGAAGCTGGTCTGCCTGGAGAACTCCCCTCGGAAAACGAATGTACATCATCTACACGCGTCGTCTGTTACTGCCTCATCCTCCGTTACCTAGCAACCATGGCGGCGAATACGACAGTGGCGCAGCAACACGTCTAGCCTGACTACCATCCTCCGTAGTGACCGCTGGCTCACTACTTTCATTCGCTGACCACTTGGTTAGCAAGGGAAAGTAGTGAGCCAGCGGTCACTACGGAGGAGGGCACTCAGGCTACAACACGTCATGGCGAGAAAGAAGAAGGTAGGATTTTTGGCGACGCCTCAGGGGCGGAGGCATTTTCTACAGTATTACGATCACTTTGAAAGAATTTAGAAAATTGCACGAATGCATTCCCTTGGGAATTGATTTTTGGCTAAACGTCATACAGTGGTAATTGAGGGCTATTCTAGCTGTTCTTTTTCTTTGTTGAGGCATTCTTTGCGTCAGGATTAATGGTTTAAGGGAGCGGTCTTTTCACATAGCCGGGAATAACTGCACTCCTTGCATATCATAAGCCGTACACACAGATTATTACGATGTTTCGCATGCTTTATGAATTTGCAATGGAGACCAATATGTCACAGCTTTTTGCCTTTATTTCTTCTATAAGCCTGTGCTTTTTACAATATGGAATGAAATGCTGTCAATTGGTTATCGTTCGGAGTCATAGAGAGCCTGATTTTGAGTGGTAGAAAAATAAGATGTTTTAAAGAAGACAAGGCCAATATAGCACAACTTTTGCCAATATCTTTTGAGCTATGCTTTTATAAGGTGGGATGATTTGCTTCGCGAGGTCAAAAAAAAATAATGAAGACCAATGTGTTACTGATTTTTGTCGATATCTTTTTATGAAATATGAAATGTTCTGCTTTCAGGTGGTTGTCGTTGGGAATTGAAGCTGGTGTGTTACGCCGAAGGACGGTTATACTGGCTATATAGATACAGGTTACGTAAAGCCTGATTTTGAAAAGTTAATAAGTCACATGTTTCAAACATTAGCCATGAAACCAATGGGTTTCAAGTTGTTTAGATTCTGCTTTGAAGACTAGCATAGCTAGAACAAAGGAAGGACGCAGAGACAAGGTTTTCCGTACACTAGGCACGGGTGACTGTTAAGATGGTTTGACGTTACTATATACTAGTAATGCTGACCCGCTAACCTCGGTCTTAGCTGCGGATCTCTCTTTCTCTTCTAAACTATACTCTCTGACTCTCTGTCATACAAATACATTATATCTCGTGGTCACATTTTGGCGTATCAAACAGACAGGTCTTGTCACACCACAAAACAACGGTTATTTCATCTACGGTCCATTCATATACATATAAAATCAACCACTAAAATGTATACACTAAAATACATATTCGTGATATAAACAGTCGATCAATCAGTCAATCCGTGAATTCTATAACTGGTGTCATGTCAGGTTATCTATACATGTACAAGTATGATCGCAATCTATCGGCTGCACGTCTTGGCTCTGCTACTGGCCTCTACTTCCCTCATGTAGATGGCGCTGTTCTGGGTGTTGTGTGGCTCCCCTCTGTTCAGAATTTTCAAGCCGCACAAATGTATATTCTGGCTTCTCCCAGCGATGGCCACTTCTGCATATTCTTATGTTGGTTTTCTTCATTAGTACATACACCTCCGGTTTGATTAGGTCCGTCGTCGCTGTGGTAAACTTATGTACGGTTCTTTGTTGTACATATAAAATCCACTACTATAATATATACACATTATATATACATATTCATGGTATAAATCAGCCAAAACCAGCCCGTGAATTGTCTAACTAGTTTTAGGTTTTCTGTGGTTGTGGCAGTGCAATCGATTTGCTGCTCCAGATCTGCTACTGTTCTGGCATTCCTTAGGCCCTCTCGTTGCCTTCCTTCTGTGGACGGTGCGGTTCTGGGTGATGTGTAGCTCCTTCCCGACTTTATAAGGTGCACAGACGTCTATTCCGGTCCCTTCAGCGATACAGCTCGTCTCATTGACTTGCAGTAGAAGGACTCGACTGACTTTGTGACGGAACTGTTTCGTCCTGATGGACACAGGTACGGGTGTCAGGTACATCTCGTCGTTGTCGCTCTTGTCCTGTATAGTTAGTCTGTTGGGATCGAGAGAGAACACAAAAATGAGATCGCCCGTTTCATATACTATACGAATATACTGATACTGACACTAATGGTTTATTCCAAAGTCACCCATAACTTTGTCATCGTCATTGTACGTTTATTTGGGTGCTCGTCACAGCTATTAAAGATATGTTGTAGGAGCTGATGTTGAGATATCACAAATAAAGAAAGACGAGTCACAGTGTGTGGCGTGGCGGTGTTGTGGAGTCCAAGTGAACATCGTCATCATTGCTCTTGTTAAGTATGGTCGGCCTGTAAATGGATCGAGGGAGAAAACACACACACACACACACGCGCGCGCACGCAATGCTTTAAACCATAACAATATACATGACAGGACTGTTGAGTGGGCATCACAGAAGTCTTAGACGCAAGTCTGGGGACATATGCAGAGCAAATGACTGGGAGCCAGACACAAGAATCCACGGATAAATCCTATCAAATTTCCTGTCAGATCACTAAGGTCGTTGTCGTCCCGTTCAACATAACCTTTTACTTAACTTAACTAAATATAACTAAGTCGACTAAAACCAGAGCAGCACAACGGGCATACTCACCTGAGGAGAAATTCATACATAATCTCAGAGGCGATTAGTTACTCGAATCCTCAGCATCCGGCCATTTGTCTCCATTTTGCAAGTCCATGTCAGTCGAACCAGTCCATGTTTCTTTTGAAACAGTCCAAGGTCGTCGTCATGTTGACTGGAACATTTCTGGCCGGGGCTAAAAATACACCAAATGTGAAGCCAACTCGCGATTGAAGCAATTGAAAAAAAGGTGAACAAAACAAGCCTTCAATTGGGAACAATTTGAAGAGAATGGCTAAGAAAAATACTGAAGAATGCAAATGAGGCAACTTTAGAATCATAACAGGAAAAACTCAGTGGGAGGCGATTGCAGGTACAGATAACAGGGGAGGAATTTTAAACACTTATAACTCGATAACAACGCACTCAATCTGACAACGATTTTCACTGTTCAGCTCCAAACCAAGAGAACTTTCCAATGATACAATGGCTTGGCTATTTTAGACATTTTAAAGAAAGTCTTCAAGAGTCTTTATTTTAGGTGGTACTTAGCCGTGGTTACACTCATAACCCACCAACAACGCACTCAATCTTCAAACGGATGTCACCGTTCAACTACCTACTAAGAGAGCTTTCCAATGGTACCAGAGTTGTTCTATTTCAGACTCTTTTCAAAATGAATAAGTTTATTTGTTTCGTGAAACTTGATTGAGGTAAAAGAACAAGATTATTCTGCAAGGGGGTGAGAATGGGTATCAGGACAGCCAGCTCAGCTGGAGTTCAAATGAAGGCGCTGTTCCAGGATTTATTTTTCCGCCCCCAAATTAGTCAGATACTAGGGGTATTGCATCATCACCTAGCAACAGCAGGCCCAGCCCCCTGTCTATTTTTGGCACCTCTGCCTAGCGATGACTTCCGACCCTACTTGGTCAACCCCCATTTGATTTACTCCAGGTGTCCAGTGCGTCTGCCCCCTTTTAGTTCATGCAATGCTCATACAAGTACCTTGAACTTACAGTACTGTAGCTTTAAGTCCAAATCCTGATTTTCTTTACGTCATTGTAGAAAAACCCAAATCCGCCTGTAAAAATCCAAATCCAGGGTTTGTTTGACCCCCAGATTGTCAAATTCGACTTCTTTAACCCACCCTCAATAGTTATTGTTTTGAAACGGCCAATATGTACGTTGCCCTGTGGCACATATGGCATCAATTTACCCTGGTTGATGCCTTAGTTTCCCAGAAATCCGCTTTGCTGAAAGGTTCCTTTTGTTGCACGTGACAAAAATAACTTAATGCTGACTACTAGCTGGGTATTTAGGTCACCAAGAACAATGTGGAGAATACATTTTGGCAGGAATATAGACTGTACAGAATTTACACTGTACTTTATACTCTATGACTATAGATCTACATGCTAAACGTATAAACCCAGATCTGTTTTCAAGACCTTTTCAAATGGGATGAACCATTGTCAACTCTGAATAATAATAATAAAAACTCTAGCTGTCGACAAAATGGAAGACTACAACAAAGCAGAGTAGATCTAAGTAAACAAGAGAACAAAACCGGCGTCCCGAACAGGATCAGCCTATAAAAGTGGAGCCCACCCACCTTTCCTCAGTCAAACAGTCTCCAAATCTCTTTCCCGCTCGGACCTCAGTGCCGCGTGGCCGTTTTGCCCCTCTGCATCGTCCGAGATTTCCGGACCAGCGGCCTCGGAGTCTGGGGTCGGGCCTCAAAGTTCTATATGTTCTTACCCTGGATGTAAGAGTACAACTTAGCCGGCTAAGGAAGTTTACGATCAGAGTACAACTTAGCCGGCTAAGCGGTGGCGTATCTCCCCGGGCCGGCTAAAGTCGGTTTACGGGGCTATGTTGCTAGCGGCCCGGGAAAGAACCGTAGCCGCGAGCGCTGTTCTCTGGATACCAGGGTAATGTGTTCTTTCCTCTGCTCGTTGCCAGTTAACGGCTCGTCATCAGCCTGCTACCAGGCCTGCCCGCTACGGACCTCAGTTCCATTAGCCTCGACGTCAGAATGTTTGTTTCTAGGGCCTACACAGCCCAGCTCCAGGACAAAGATACCCCCAATGAAATTTTAATCATGAGGCCTTCCTTTGGGGCATGCTGGCCCTAGTGCCGAGGAGTTTGCCTGTGCAGGCCATGGAAACAGTCTGGCATCCAGACTACAGTTCACTCGCTCTTTATCCGTCCTTCTTGTGAAAGATCAATTTTGGTCTGTTCTCCAGCCCTCTGTGAACCGTCCAAGGCGCGTCTTGCTAGCTGTAGCTGTGCTCCTTCCTAACTGCCACGTCTCTGTCTCCCTACTCCTGTACATGTGGTCTTAGTTACCGGGGCGGCATGTCACCGCATGGTACAGGCGACACCCAAAAGGCCACAGCATGTAAATTATATGGATGACATCCGCTGCAGACTCCAAATTTTATACAATAAGGTGAAAAAACAACGTGACTATAAAAACAAGATGCCTAAATTTTCAAAACATGGACATCATAAACGTTGTAACAACAATGGTAGTGCAAAACATGGTCATGTATCATTTTGAGCTAACATGTCTTTTATTCTTGTTCGAAGCAAGTTGGAAACTTCGCTCTATTACCTCCACAACCTCCGAACTATTTTCACTTCAACAACTATACTCATTGCTACCGCAGTAGTGTCACTTCTACTAGTACAATCAAGGCTAGTACAAGGCATATTTTCTCATTTTGATATTTTCTCTTTACAATTTTCTGAGAGCAAGGATTATTCGCGCTGATGTCATCCACAATAGCTACTTTCTGTGGCCTAATACTAGGTGAGGTGAAAGGGTCAACACAATATTCGATAAAAGATTTGCCAAAAGAATTAATAGATCTCTCAAACAAGATCTTCAACAGCTCCTCAAAAATAAGGGTAATGTTACGGTCACATTTCCAAACGGGAACCGACCAGGCAACTTTCGCTCCTCTAAGCTGGGGGTAGTTTTATGGTAACAGTTCCAAACCGGGGTCCGATTGGGCAGCTCTCGTGAACAAATTAGAAGTATGTAGAGGGCCTAAAACACACAAAATGCAAAGAAAACAAGAGTTCGTAGACCTCAGGCCTGCATGAAATGTATTGGGTTTCTGTAGACCTATTGTGTATTTTTGCCTTTTTGTCTGTGGTACGTGGTTGGAAAAATGAGCTTTTTACTGTGTTGGTTGTGCACCATGCAAAAGTCTGACTCTGAAATTCCATTTTCTGAATTTGTAAGTTTGGACAGGGATGAACATTACTTATTTTGGATTTCTTAAGTATATAACCAACCACAGTACTTTGAAGTTGTTGAGACGCTACCTTTTTTTGTCTCAGATGGCCCATGCACATGTAGTTACTCTGTCACATGATATACTAATATCTTCCTATTTCAATGTACTGACCTAATGCAGCTGCTAAGTCTCCTTGGTTTGTGTTCTTCCAATGATATTCATTAAAGATTTATTTCTGGGGTGTTATTCACTTGACATCGGAATGTTACTCGCATAATTTGACCAATGATACTTTTATCTGTAGTTCCATAGACATTAGACAACATGAATAGTGGTAGCCCCCATGCAGCAGCAACAGTTAGTCCCCAGGGTGGTATGATATTTTCATTCAATCCATCCAACCCAAACCTAAATCTCCTGTAGTATCTAAGCCAAATTTAACAGCATAATTTACTATGAAAAATGTCCTTGTCAATCCCATTTATAGATGGCAAGCTGCTGGCAATGGAAGCTTTGAAAAGTTCAGAAGCTGTTGTAGTCAAAGCAAACACCCAGCAAACATCCCCGCAAACCAATGAGCAGTTGCTTAGAAGGGGAATTTCATCATATATTTGCCGCGACAAAATGCAACAAACGATACTGAATTTAAAACAGAACAAAGCTAAGCCTCCACCACTTAACCCTGCCTGTACCATAGATTAAGCAGGCCCCAAAACCAAGCGAATATGACTAGCCCAAAACAACAAATTACATGTATACAGTATGGAAATGGCATTACCAAAGAAACAAAAAGAAACACAGGACAAATCATACACATACATTTCTCTTATGCCCACACTCTATACAGTTCTCCTCCACATTAGAAAATTGCATCTTCTTCTGTTTAAGTTCAAGTTCAACCATGATTGCCAACAGGGTAAAGGAACTTGTACAAGAACTTAAAACTCAGTACTATACAGCTCTAGAAACACCACAAAGAGTAATAAGCAAACTTCAATTATACCTGACCAACAGATATATATTCTTGTACACTCCCGTCATCTGGCAAACTGTCAGTGCCACTAAGTAACCTGATACATTGAAGGTGGCCCAGGCCAGATGATGGTTCTACACCCAACCATAATCTGTTTTTAAAACCAAGCAGATATTGGGAGGATGCCCCAACCACACTAAAACAGGGTCAACCTATACAGTATCAAGTTCAAGCACTAGGAGGCCCAAAATCAAACCTGACCACCAGGACACCACAAACAACTCACGTACCAAATGGCAACACAATGGCACCTTGCGTTCCGGAGATACAGCGCACGCCCCGTGCCCGCACAAAAGGTACCCTAAAATGTCAAGTTCAAGCACCAAGGGCGCCAAAATCAAAATTGAGCATTATTCAGCCACCGCCGACACATGTGCCAAATATCATCGCGCCAGCACCAGCCGTTCAGAAGATATAACTCCGGAAACACCCCTCCCGGACACAAAATTCGCCCTGCCGGGTCAAGTTCAAACGCGACAAGGCCCAAAGTCAATCCTAGGCAACAGGCAACAACCCCCCACCCATGCACCAAAAATCGTCGCAATCGCGCGAATCGTTCCGGACACACAGCGCCAAAAGTGCCCCAAAAACACCAAAAATGCCACCTGCAATGTCAAGTTCAAACGCCAGGAGGCCCAAAATCAAACCTGCGTGTCAGGCTACCATCCCCAACCCACGTACCAAAAATCGTCGTGCTCACACCATCCGTTCACGAGATACAGCGCCCTACATCCCCGGCTACCGAAAAGTTCCCACCAGCATCAAAACCATACCTGCATACATGCAGGTAATAAGTAGTGGCCATAATCTGTGAACAGATAAACGACCATAAACAGCTTTACTTTTTCGAATACAATTCAATCTCTATTGGATTGTATTTGAATATTGTTAATTTGGATGTCTATCCTTCATAAATGTAGCTTTATTTTTATTATTCCGATAACTTCCGGTTTGGAAATGTGACCGTAGCATAAGACATTCATGATCATTCTTAGGTAGCCTTATTAGCAAGTTCACAGGTACCAGCTTTGTTGATGCCAAAATGCCTAAGAAAAAGGCGAACACGTTCAAAAAATATGTCCAGTCTATTTTTTTTTTACTTTGCTGGACGCTGGAAGAAGAGACTGAGACAAATAAGATAAAAGGCGTATAGAGTATTTGTACCAGATGTTTATGTTACTAGGTAACTAGGCTATTTTAGGAATAGAACACGTGACTACACCATATATGGAAGTTCATTTGAATGTAGCATTGACCAATGACTAGGGAGCACAGCTATGAGTAATTGGTAGAGCGCCAAGTTTGAACTGCCCAAGACGCTGCCAATGCTCTGAGAGCTACTCTTGTATGTAGTAGTAGTATGATGTATGAAATATGATGTAGTATAGCGCATGCTTCCGTCTGTAATTACCCTATATGTGGAGTAAGACATGGTTAGGCTTATGTACACAATTGTGCATACTTGGATAGTATAGACTGCATAGTACATGTAACATATGTGTCAGCCAGGTTCTGTCTGGCTGCAGGTGGTATCAAATCATCAAACGTAGATGCTGTTGGCTCCACCCGCTGTTGTTCATGTAGACATTTGTTTTCGGCTTTGTCCTCACGTGCATCGTAAGCCACTTCTAGTTATTTACCAGGACTTGAGGTGGCTCGTGACTGTTCGATTTTAGCTCTAGGGGGAAAGCAGGTGTTTCAGGGTTTGGGGGGGGGGGGGGGGGGGCGTGATCTCTGGGCCTCCTTCCCAAGGGTGTACCATCTGGCATGCATTTGGTATGCGGAAGCGTGACCTGAAAACTACGAAGGCTCAGAACTACATTAACCATATTTCTCTGTACTAATAATACTATGTACAAACATACTGTTGAAGATGATCTACACTTTTTATTATCATGTCCCTCGTTTATATTGAGGAAAGACAGAAGATTATGGACGTAATTACCTTGTATATTGTGCATCCTATAATCCGTCTTCTTATGGACCGAACCAGTCAGATAATGTCACATAGTTTTCTACATTATTGTTATGGTTAACGTTATCTTCTTTATGAAAAATCAGGAGAAACCAGACTGATGTGTATGGCAGAAGAAAAGCGGATCCTGCCAAAAGAACTCTACAACAGACCTTAGTCAGCTTACAGATGTACCCTATGTGGCAGAGAATGTAATGCTCGTATAGGACTGTTTAGCCACAGTCGACGCTGTAGGGCTGATATCAATTAGGATTTTGCCATGGTCAATATTGACCGAATGAGAGCATATATAGATTGAAGCCGTCAGTTGCAGTAGCAATTTAAGTCCTTAATTTCTAATGCTTTAAATCTCTCTATTATTGTAATGGGAAGTTCTTGATACAAGTCTGAAAGTTTTGTACGTGTACTGTTTTAGATCTTGTTTGCACGTGTTGCAATCGATTGACGGATCGATCGACTGACAATTCGGACTATGACCTCCCAAAGATAATGTCATAATAAGAAAATTGTTTGTGTAATAGTACCAGAAGTTCAGAATATTTTCGCCCCTCCTAAAGGCCACTTTTGCCCCCCCCCCTAAGGAACCAACCCCGCACAAACCAGATCCCCCCCCCCCTCAAGCTCACCATATACACCCCTGGGCGGGTCAGTAACATTAAAATGCGTCGCCTATAGGTGTCTTTTTTAGACACCTTTACTTGTTTGTTTTGGTTTGTTGGGCCACCTTAGAAATCAACGCTTAAGAGTTGTAGGGCCTACCCATCTGTTTTGAAATGGATAGATAAATAGATAATGAGCAGAAAGATAGTGTTAAAGCTATGAGTAAAGGAAAGAAAGAAAGAGAGAGAAAGAAAAAGAGAGAAAGAAAGAAAGAAAGAACAAGCATGGTGTTTAAAAAAACACAGGCGACAAAAAGGTTACGATGGATAAATTGTTTGTTTATTTGTTTGTTTTATTAGGGGCAGTGGCACCATTAGTGATTGTACCACTATTTATCCTGGAATCAGTGACAATTCATGTACAATAAACTATTTAAAATCCGGAACGAGCACCAGGTCTACTAAGTCAAACATTCCATTTAACTCATTCTCATTGCATTTAAATCATAACTCAACTCTGTCAGTATTGACTCACGCATGAAGGCAAGTTGAATAATATTTCAACTTAAGCCACAGCAAGTAAATTTCATGGATGACATCCAATGCAGAGTGCAAAAAAAAAAAACAAGATGGTTAAAAAAGAAGATGGCGAAATTTCCCCAACAGACACTCTAAATGTCGTAACAAGATTTGAAGTGGAAAAACATGGCATCACAACTAACAAGGCATTCAATCCTGTATTAAAAAAGTGAACTTCTGTAGTAAAAGTGATACTAGTGTGGTACTCTGGTATCACTTGCCAAGCTGGCAACTACAGTCATGACTTCCATATAGGTGGCACTTTTACAACAAGTTTCACAAGCTTCTGTAACTATTAAGTCATGGTTACCTCCCTAGGGTCACTTCCACAAGTACAAGTACAATTATTAGGCTTCAACACAACATGTTTGCCTATTTGCCATGGGTCTATTTGATCATCCCCGAAGAGGAAAAAAAATCTGTTTTTAGCATGATTCTCATGTCTGCAAGAAATATTCTTTGTTAGATCATATAATCTTCATTGTTTACATTGGTTTACTTTAACCATCACTTGCAATGGTGGTGTTCATTATGTCCCCTCTACGAGAAGATCAAGTAGATCATTTAAAACATCATAACCTTGTCTTCTATCATCACACACAGGGAGGTCCTTACAAGGTTGGGAAGTTCCCGTTTGCAGCCAACAGCAGGGCTAAGTACAGCATACCGGTGAGTATGGTCTTCTCTTTCATGTGAAGATGTGCTTTGTTATGGCTTTTACTTTCCCCCTGCTGTTTAACAAATTTAATGCTAAACAACATGTTTGCCTATTTTGGTCTATCTGACTATCCCCGAAGAGGAAAAAAACCACCTTGTTTATTTTTCAGGCGGAAATCAGTGAGTGCGCTGATGTCATCCATGAAATTTACGGGCTGTAGCCTTATCCCAGTCCTTGAAGTTGGTATGTACTCTGTCTCTTTGACTTATATAATACTTTTGCAAAGACACTGTGCATGGAATTTCTCGAGATCAGCTTGACCAATTGCTCTCAGAATGCAGCGTAGCGTAATAACAAAATGAGTTGAGACTAACAGACACTCTCAAGTCAAAGTGAGTGTCTTCCGAAACCCCAAACATGTATCTCCTTTTTTTTGTTTAGAAATTCGGCGCTCCAAGGAATCTCCTTGGGTGCTCGGCCACTCATATAACGTTATGTATCAATGGCATGGCATGAAAGATAAATAATAAATGTCTGACTGTACCCCCCCCCCCCCCCCCCCGTCTGTGCTTACCTTGCGTGTAGCCATTCACGGTGTTTCGAGAAGCACACGCCCTTTTACGAGACAGTCAAATCGATTATCCAAATATTGAAAAAGAACCAACAGCTCCGAAAAGTCATCTTAGTACAAGGCCGCGGCGTGCATATAGTATTCATCCGCGACCACCCTAGTATATGACACAAGAGTGAAAAAGTAGTGCAACGGAAAATTTTGTAACGCATGAAAACACTTTAATGTGAAAGCCGCCGGCGGGGCATGAACATGACTGCATGGGAGCATAATAAAGCGATTTTAAGATCGTATGAATAGGAGAATGTATTTTTTTAAAACCGCCAGGTCATTGTTACCGGTATAATGTGGGACTTCCAGGGCTAGCTGTATGAGTTAGTCAGCTGCAGTACCTCATGGTCCCGCAGGAAGGCAGGGACGAGAGTTGGCGTTGCGCAGTAGATCGCAGTTCTTTTTGTTGCCGAGTTATTCGCGTTTAAAGTTAAGCACCGATTACAGTAACCCAAAATGTGGATTTTTTAAAAGTGTCCGAAATAGGCAAACTATGGTATCATTGGAAAGGTCTCTTGGTGGGGAGTTGAACGCTGCAATCCGTTTTTAGATAGCTCTTTTGTTGTCGAGTTATTCCTGTTCTTAGCTAAGTCCCCCTAACCGCGACCCAAAATGTGGATTTTTTAAAAGTGTCCGAAATAGGCAAACTATGGTATCATTGGAAAGGTCTCTTGGTGGGGAGTTGAACGCTGCAATCCGTTTTTAGATAGCTCTTTTTGTTGCCGAGTTATTCGCGTTTAAAGTTAAGCACCGATTACAGTAACCCAAAATGTGGATTTTTGAAAAGTGTCCGAAATAGGCAAACTATGGTATCATTGGAAAGGTCTCTTAGTGGGGAGTTGAACTCTGCAATCCGTTTTTAGATAGCTCTTTTTGTTGCCGAGTTATTCGCGTTTAAAGTTTAGCACCGATTACAGTAACCCAAAATGTGGATTTTTGAAAAGTGTCCGAAATAGGCAAACTATGGTATCATTGGAAAGGTCTCTTGGTGGGGAGTTGAACGCTGCAATCCGTTTTTAGATACCTCTATTTGTTGCCGAGTTATTCGCGTTTAAAGTTAAGCACCGATTACAGTAACCCAAATGTGGATTTTTTTAAAAGTGTCCGAAATAGGCAAACTATGGTATCATTGGAAAGGTCTCTTGGTGGGGAGTTGAACGCTGCAATCCGTTTCTAGATAGCTCTTTTTGTTGTCGAGTTATTTGCGTTTAAAGTTAAGCACCGATTACAGTAACCCAAAATGTGGATTTTTGAAAAGTGTCCGAAATAGGCAAACTATGGTATCATTGGAAAGGTCTCTTGGTGGGGAGTTGAACGCTGCAATCCGTTTTCAGATAGCTCTTTTTGTTGTCGAGTTATTCCCGATCTTAGCTAAGTCCCCCTAACCGCGACCCAAAATTTGGATTTTTTAAAAGTGTCCGAAATAGGCAAACTATGGTATCATTGGAAAGGTCTCTTGGTGGGGAGTTGAACGCTGCAATCCGTTTTTAGATACCTCTATTTGTTGCCGAGTTATTCGCGTTTAAAGTTAAGCACCGATTACAGTAACCCAAAATGTGGATTTTTTAAAAGTATCCGAAATAGGCAAACTATGGTATCATTGGAAATGTCTCTTGGTGGGGAGTTGAACGCTGCAATCCGTTTTTAGATAGCTCTTTTTGTTGCCGAGTTATTCGCGTTTGAAGTTAAGCACCGATTACAGTAACCCAAAATGTGGATTTTTGAAAAGTGTCCGAAATAGGCAAACTATGGTATCATTGGAAAGGTCTCTTGGTGGGGAGTTGAACGCTGCAATCCGTTTTCAGATAGCTCTTTTTGTTGTCGAGTTATTCCTGTTCTTAGATAAGTCCCCCTAACCGCGACCCAAAATGTGGATTTTTTAAAAGTGTCCGAAATAGGCAAGCTATGGTATCATTGGAAAGGTCTCTTGGTGGGGAGTTGAACGCTGCAATCCGTTTTTAGATGGCTCTTTTTGTTGCCGAGTTATTTGCGTTTAAAGTTAAGCACCGATTACAGTAACCCAAAATGTAAATTTTTGAAAAGTGTCCGAAATAGGCAAACTATGGTATCATTGGAAAGGTCTCTTTTTTTTTTAAATATAATTCTTTATTATATTTTCACTGATAAATATAACAGTCACACAACAGAAAATGAAGAACCTCCCTTAAATATTAACCTATCCAAGTCTAACAGCCACATTGTAAACTTAACAGCTCATATAATATGATTATTATTATGTCATTACTAACGTTATTCATTTTAGTTATCAAATCATTACATATCATTTTATCACATTACATGTCATCTTTTCATATAAGCATTGTATCATTACTCGCATAATCATTTCAGTATTGTAATCAAATATCATTATCACGTCATTTCTATATTCTTTCATGATTATTTCTACATTTCAAAATCAAATTAAACACAAAGTTCCCCACTTACCCCGATGCTTCTCCAGCTTCCCTCTCCGAGATGCAATGAGACGTTCAGTTTTTTCAAAAGTAGATATTAGTCTTTTAAAGGCCTGGAAGTTTATCATTTTTAAGCGTCTACACCGGAAGATGAAAACTTTACCTAACAAAATAATCAAATTTTTCAGGGGGGGCGCATCGTTACATGTATCTCCAAATATGATAATAAAGGAATTTAGGTAGCACTCTATAGAAGTTTCTACTTTCAACCAATTTTTTACATCATTCCAAAATGATACTACATGTGGACACTCCCAGAAAATATGAACATAGGATTCTACATCGTCATGACAGAAAGAACAAGAGCTAGAGTCTATTAATTTCCATATATGTAGAATTTTGTTACAAGGTAAAAATTTATTAATTAATCGGTATTGAAAATATCTAGTACTTGGATCAATAGTACATCTATATAAGTTTGTAAATACATCTCGCCATGGTATAGGTTTGTCAAAATAATAGAACCAAGAAAGTCTAGTCTTGTGTGCAAGGCTGACCTCGTTCATGGACGTAAGAAAGTAGATATACATGCTTTTATTGATTTTTATATTTCGTAACCATTTATAATTTTTTTGAAAGAGCAGGCACACAAGGTCTTTACGCTTCTCAGTACTAAGTATTTTTTTCCATTTACCGGGAATAGCTGAAATAAGTTGTAGATATCTATGTTGGTCACAAGCATTTGGGAAATTTGTACTGAATTCATCATAAGACATAAAATTGCCGTCCGGGGACAGCAAGTCATTTATGAAATATATATTCCTATTCATAAAAGCTGTCAAACAAACAGTTTTACCATCAATGATAATATTAGAGTTTAAACAAATTACTTGTTGTCGTATATTTGCCGGCGTCGTGGGCTCTACGTGCTGAAATTGAAACCAGGCCATAAAAACTTCAGAAAAAAATCCTTTTAAACAAAGGTTTATCACCGAGGACAGCTGGTAAAAAGGAAATAAACTATGACTAAGTTGAGGATGGAAGACTGTTACCCAGGAGGAAAACCATTCGGGATGAGAATAAAGTTTAGGTACCCATGAAGCTTTTATAGAAGTGTTGAATGCGCGTAAGTTTTTTAAATTTAGTCCTCCATTTTCCGATGTATTGTATAAAACCTTCCGTGCAACTCGTTCAGGACCGTTGTCCCAAATAAAAGAAAATATCTTCTTTTCATATACTTTGAAAAAGGAATCGTTAGGGGATGGTAAGACTTGAAATAGATTTGTAAATTGGGGAACCACCAAGGTGTTAATAATAACAATTGTACCATACAGGGACAGATATTTATTCTTCATAGGTCGCAATAGTCTATCTAATCTTTCCAATCGGGGTTCGAAATTAACGCTTGTAATTAAATTTAGATCAACGGGAATATTGATACCCAGTAGGTCAACATCCCCGTCAACCCACTGTATCGGTAGATGAGTGGGCAAACGAAAATTCGTGGATTTTAAGGGACCTAATCGTAATATTTTGCATTTATCTACATTCAAAGAAAGACCTGAGATATTGGAAAAACGCTCTAAATCAGACAACAAGGCATAAAATGATTCTAGCTTTGGTTCGAATGGAAAATTTGAATCGTCGGCGTACTGCGATATCTTTGTAATCTTTTCATATATCTTTAAACCCCGAATAGAAGGATTAGACCTAATCTTAATAGCAAGAATCTCAACCGCCATGAGAAAAAGATATGGGGACAATGGACATCCTTGGCGAACTCCGCGACTTAAAATGAAGGGGTCTGAAATATAACCGCTGTTTATGACGCAACTCGTTGTTTTTTCATATAAGACCTTTACCCATGTAATAAGCTGTGGACCAAAGTTGAAAAATTCTAAAGCTTTAAACATGAAATCCCACCTTAACGTGTCAAATGCTTTTTTAAAATCAGCTACAAATATTAACCCAGGTTTACTCTCTTGATCGTAATGTTCTATTGTGTCTATCAGTCTTCTAATATTGTCGCCTATATACCTATCCTTAATAAACCCTGTCTGATCCTGTTCAATTATGTCCGTAATTACATGTTTGATTCTCAAAGATATGCATTTGGAAAGTATTCTTGTGTCACAACCTAAAAGGGTAAGGGGGAGCCAATTCCCCATGGCAGTTGGGTCCTTGTCTATACCTTTACTGTCTTTTTTGAGTAGCAATGAAATAAGTCCTTTTCTTTGAGTTTCTGAGAGACATCCATTACCAAATGAATAATTAAAACATGTTAACATTGGTATTTTAAAGACATCAAAAAAAATCTTATAGACTTCTATAGGTATACCATCAATCCCTGGTGATTTCCCAGCCTGAAATGAATGTATTGCATTTTTCAATTCTTCTTCGGTTATTAGACCTTCACAAAGTTGCTGTTGCTCATCTGATAAACGTTTACCATAGTCCTCGGGGAAAAAACCATCACAATTTACATCAGAAAGAGGCATTGGAATATCTTCAAAAGAGTACAGTTCAGAATAAAAATTAACCTGATCAGAAAGAATGTCTTTTGGGTTAGAAGTTACCTCCCCCGAGGGCCTTTTGAGTCGTTGTATATTTTTTCTTGTATAATTACGGTGAATTAGATTTATAAAATATTTAGTGCACTTTTCCCCCAGCTCCATCCAACGTGATTTTGACCTTAACAAGATACCATTTAGTCGTTCATTATATAAAGATTCTAATAACTTTTGTTTATAAATTAATTCATCTAATTGGGCGGGTGGGGGAGAGGCGACACTATCAATTTGACTCTGCAACATATTAATTTCGTCAATCAGTTCTTTTTCTTTCATCAGGTATTGTTTTTTTCTCCAGCTACTAAATTTAATACAGTGACCACGAAAAAAGCACTTTGCCGTAGCCCAGACAATTTGAGGATTTGCGGTGTTGACGTTGTTTTTAAAAAATTCTGACATAATTTGTTTGGTCTGTACAAGAAAAAGTTTGTCATCAAGAAGGGATTGATTAAATTGCCAGTAGCCAGGCCCTCGTGGGAAATCCGCCGTAACAAAAGACAAGGTGATTAAATTGTGATCAGATCTAAATTTGTCTGCAATAGAACACTTAGTAACTCTGTTTAATAATGAAAAGGATATCAGAAAATAATCTAGCCTACTAGCGTAGAGCCCCCGGCGCCATGTATACCGAACAACATTAGGGTTTCTAAAGCGCCACACATCGTGCAAATCATATTTTCCTTCTAGCTCCGAAATAGCTTCTAGTGCGTTAGGGTGATAATTTCGAAGTCGAGCACCTGATCTATCCATAGCTGAATTCTGCACTGTATTAAAATCTCCCACCACAACTAAATGTTCATTACTAATCTCAAATGTATCGATAGCTTCTTCTAATTCCTTAAAAAAGGACGGACAGTCATCATTTGGAGCATATAAGTTCACAAGACAAAAATGTAAATTGTCTACCTCGATGTCTAACACAATCCACCGTCCACTTTCATCCGTTTTAACCTGATGAACCTGAACGCTGGCGCTACTCTTTATCAAAATAGCTACCCCTCTTTGATTTGAAGTACCATGGGAGAAATATATTTGTCCACCCCATTCGTTCTGCCATCTTTTTTCATCTCTTACAGTTGTGTGTGTTTCCTGTATACAATATAAGTGGTAAGGTTTGTCACTTAACCAGGTAAAAAGTCCCATTCGCTTGTGAAAATCCCCCAGCCCGTTACAATTGTAACTAGAAATCCGACACTCTACCTTAGACATATTGATGATATTCTCTGGGAGTTAAAACTTCTCGGAGAGGAAAGCTGGGTCAGGTCATCGGAGCACAGGATTCTCTCAGGTGATACTGCTGGTACATAACTATAAGTAAAATAAACTTGGGGAACCATCAAACATAAACATAAAAATGTAAAGCAGTGAAAATGAATCAGAATAAAGGTAATAGTAACAAAATAACAGAACAATTCATACAATGATTCAAGTGAACTCAATTGCAAAATCATAAATTTGTACCCATAAATCGTGCAATAAGAGGCAATATGAACAAAAATCATAACTGGTGTTAGCTCAGTCATGGTTACCATAGCAACCGCTATGAACTCAATGTGAACAAAATGAGGGGTAACGTCACGAACCAGAAATGCAGTTAGCTTGATAACAGAAATGAACTCAATATCAATTAAGTAGAAACAATAAAGTGCCAACATAAATTAGTGTTCAGTTCAACAGCGGTTGCCAAAATAACAGGAACCAATTCAGTAATAATCAAGCAAGTAACAACAAAATCATGAGACATAACTTGTGTTAGCTTAGAGTTGGTAGCTATAGTAGATGATATAAAATCAATATGAATCAAACAAAAGCCATGTAACATATCGGCTTGAGTTGATTTACTGATAGCTGGAACATTAGTAGGAATTAAATCAGTATAGGTCAAAAGAGAAATAACCGTAACATAAAACTTATTAAGGGTGGCCATGAATACTACAAAAGGGAGGTCTTCATAATAACACCAAAAATAAACAGACAGACAGACAGGGTATCAGCTACCCTGTATAACAAAAGAATATACATAAAGGTATACAACTGAGAATCCAAGATCATTTTCTTTTACCGGTGGTATCTGGGCATTCGCTCCATTATAATTAATCGTTTTAAGTCCAGAGGAGCAAATTGTCAATAACAAGCACAACAAAAATAACTATTCGGATCAAAAACAATATCATTTCCATTCCCATGCAAACTAAACAGAATAAGTATTTAATCCTGTATGTTAATGTCAGAATCATTGGACAAGAACAGAATCAGAACAGAAATAAATCAAAGATATAACTTAACACAAGTCAGTCACAAGTCAGTCACAGCGTGACATGAGAATGAAGGACAATAATAACAAATCAGCCCCTATGGCCAAGAAACACTGTTTTACACCTGTCAAAAATTCTTCAGACACACTTTGTGGAGATAACAACATTTTAATGCAAATTCGTCTCCGCCGTCCAGAAGACATTGCTCATGCATGGTTCATCAGGTGGAAAGGTCTCTTGGTGGGGAGTTGAACGCTGCAATCCGTTTTCAGATGGCTCTTTTTGTTGTCGAGTTATTCCTGTTCTTAGCTAAGTCCCCCTAACCGCGACCCAAAATGTGGATTTTTTAAAAGTGTCCGAAATAGGCACACTATGGTATCATTTGGAAGGTCTCTTGGTGGGGAGTTGAACGCCGCAATCCGTTTTTAGATAGCTCTTTTTGTTGCCGAGTTATTTGCGTTTAAAGTTAAGCACCGATTACAGTAACCCAAAATGTGGATTTTTGAAAAGTGTCCGAAATAGGCACACTATGGTATCCTTGGAAAGGTCTCTTGGTGGGGAGTTGAACGCTGCAATCCGTTTTTAGATAGCTCTTTTTGTTGCCGAGTTATTCGCGTTTAAAGTTAAGCACCGATTACAGTAACCCAAAATGTGGATTTTTGAAAAGTGTCCGAAATAGGCAAACTATGGTATCATTGGAAAGGTCTCTTGGTGGGGAGTTGAACGCTGCAATCCGTTTTCAGATAGCTCTTTTTGTTGTCGAGTTATTCCTGTTCTTAGCTAAGTCCCCCTAACCGCGACCCAAAATGTGGATTTTTTAAAAGTGTCCGAAATAGGCAAACTATGGTATCATTGGAAAGGTCTCTTGGTGGGGAGTTGAACGCTGCAATCCGTTTTTAGATAGCTCTTTTTGTTGCCGAGTTATTTGCGTTTAAAGCTAAGCACCGATTACAGTAACCCAAAATGTGGATTTTTTAAAAGTGTCCGAAATAGGCAAACTATGGTATCATTGGAAAGGTCTCTTGGTGGGGAGTTGAACGCTGCAATCCGTTTTCAGATAGCTCTTTTTGTTGTCGAGTTATTTGCGTTCTTAGCTAAGTCCCCCTAACCGCGACCTAAAATTTGGATTTTTTTAAAAGTGTCCGAAATAGGCAAACTATGGTATCATTGGAAAGGTCTCTTGGTGGGGAGTTGAACGCTGCAATCCGCTTTTAGATAGCTTTTTTTGTTGCCGAGTTATTTGCGTTTAAATGTAAGCACCGATTACAGTAACCCAAAATGTGGATTTTTGAAAAGTGTCCGAAATAGGCAAACTATGGTATCATTGGAAAGGTCTCTTGGTGGGGAGTTGAACGCTGCAATCCGTTTTTAGATAGCTCTTTTTGTTGCCGAGTTATTCGCGTTTAAAGTTAAGCACCGATTACAGTAACCCAAAATGTGGATTTTTGAAAAGTGTCCGAAATAGGCAAACTATGGTATCATTGGAAAGGTCTCTTAGTGGGGAGTTGAACTCTGCAATCCGTTTTTAGATAGCTCTTTTTGTTGCCGAGTTATTCGCGTTTAAAGTTTAGCACCGATTACAGTAACCCAAAATGTGGATTTTTGAAAAGTGTCCGAAATAGGCAAACTATGGTATCATTAGAAAGGTCTCGTGGTGGGGAGTTGAAAGCTGCAATCCGTTTTTAGATAGCTCTTTTTGTTGCCGAGTTATTCGCGTTTAAAGTTAAGCACCGATTACAGTAACCCAAAATGTGGATTTTTGAAAAGTGTCCGAAATAGGCAAACTATGGTGTCATTGGAAAGGTCTCTTGGTGGGGAGTTGAACGCTGCAATCCGTTTTCAGATAGCTCTTTTTGTTGTCGAGTTATTCCTGTTCTTAGCTAAGTCCCCCTAACCGCGACCCAAAATGTGGATTTTTGAAAAGTGTCCGAAATAGGCAAACTATGGTATCATTGGAAAGGTCTCTTGGTGGGGAGTTGAACGCTGCAATCCGTTTTTAGATAGCTCTTTTTGTTGCCGAGTTATTCGCGTTTAAAGTTAAGCACCGATTACAGTAACCCAAAATGTAAATTTTTTGAAAGTGTCCGAAATAGGCAAACTATGGTATCATTGGAAAGGTCTCTTGGTGGGGAGTTGAACGCTGCAATCCGTTTTCAGATAGCTCTTTTTGTTGTCGAGTTATTCCTGTTCTTAGCTAAGTCCCCCTAACCGCGACCCAAAATGTGGATTTTTTAAAAGTGTCCGAAATAGGCAAACTATGGTATCATTGGAAAGGTCTCTTGGTGGGGAGTTGAACGCTGCAATTCGTTTTCAGATAGCTCTTTTTGTTGTCGAGTTATTCCTGTTCTTAGCTAAGTCCCCCTAACCGCGACCCAAAATGTGGATTTTTGAAAAGTGTCCGAAATAGGCAAACTATGGTATCATTGGAAAGGTCTCTTGGTGGGGAGTTGAACGCTGCAATCCGTTTTTAGATAGCTCTTTTTGTTGCCGAGTTATTCGCGTTTAAAGTTAAGCACCGATTACAGTAACCCAAAATGTAAATTTTTTGAAAGTGTCCGAAATAGGCAAACTATGGTATCATTGGAAAGGTCTCTTGGTGGGGAGTTGAACGCTGCAATCCGTTTTCAGATAGCTCTTTTTGTTGTCGAGTTATTCCTGTTCTTAGCTAAGTCCCCCTAACCGCGACCCAAAATGTGGATTTTTTAAAAGTGTCCGAAATAGGCAAACTATGGTATCATTGGAAAGGTCTCTTGGTGGGGAGTTGAACGCTGCAATCCGTTTTCAGATAGCTCTTTTTGTTGTCGAGTTATTCCTGTTCTTAGCTAAGTCCCCCTAACCGCGACCCAAAATGTGGATTTTTTAAAAGTGTCCGAAATAGGCAAACTATGGTATCATTGGAAAGGTCTCTTGGTGGGGAGTTGAACGCTGCAATCCGTTTTCAGATAGCTCTTTTTGTTGTCGAGTTATTCCTGTTCTTAGCTAAGTCCCCCTAACCGCGACCCAATATGTGGATTTTTTAAAAGTGTCCGAAATAGGCAAACTATATTATCATTAGAAAGGTCGCTTTGTGGGGAGTTGAACACTGCAATCCGTTTTTTGATAGCTCTTGTTATTGGCGAGTTATTCACGTTTATAGCTAAGTCCCCCTAACCGCGACCCAAAATGTTGATTTTCAAAAAGTGTCCGAAATTGGCAAACTATGGTATCATTAGAAAGATCTCTTTGTGGGGAGTTGAAAACTGCAATCCGTTTTTTGATAGCACTTGTTATAGGCGAGTTATTCGCGTTTATAGCTAAGTCCCCCTAACCGCGACCCAAAATGTGGATTTTTAAAAAGTGTCCGAAATAGGCAAACTATGGTGTCCTTAGAAAGGTCTCTTTGTGGGGAGTTGAACACTGCAATCCGTTTTTTGATAGCTCTTGTTATAGACGAGTTATTCGCGTTTAAAGTTAACCACATCTAACCTCAACCCAAAATGTTGATTTTTAAAAAGTGTCCGAAATAGGCAAACTATGGTATCATTAGAAAGGTCTCTTCGTGGGGAGTTGAACAGTGCAATGAGACATCGAAACGTAAGCTATGTAAGTACCCACTGGTTGTGTACAAAGAATTTCTCCCTTATCCTATATTCTACCAACCTGATGAAACTATTTTCGGAAGTGCAATCCGTTTTTTGATAGCACTTGTTATAGGCGAGTTATTTGCGTTTATAGCTAAGTCCCCCTAACCGCGACCCAAAATGTTGATTTTTAAAAAGTGTCCGAAATAGGCAAACTATGGTATCATTAGAAAGGTTTCTTTGTGGGGAGTTGAACACTGCAATCCGTTTTTTGATAGCTTTTGTTATAGGCGAGTTATTCGCGTTGAAAGTTAACCACATCTAACCTCAACTTAAAGTGTTGATTTTTAAAAAGTGTCCGAAATAGGCAAACTATGGTATCATTAGAAAGGTCTCTTCGTGGGGAGTTGAACAGTGCAATCCGTTTTTTGATAGCACTTGTTATAGGCGAGTTATTCGCGTTTATAGCTAAGTCCCCCTAACCGCGACCCAAAATGTGGATTTTTAAAAAGTGTCCGAAATATGCAAACTATGGTATCATTGGAAAGATCTCTTTGTGGGGAGTTGACCACTGCAATCCGTTTTTTGATAGCTCTTGTTATAGGCGAGTTATTCGCGTTTATAGCTAAGTCCCCCTAACCGCGACCCAAAATGTTGATTTTCAAAAGTGTCCGAAATAGGCAATCTATGGTGTCCTTAGAAAGGTCTCTTTGTGGGGAGTTGAACACTGCAATCCGTTTTTTGATAGCTCTTGTTATAGACGAGTTATTCGCGTTTAAAGTTAACCACATCTAACCTCAACCCAAAATGTTGATTTTTAAAAAGTGTCCGAAATAGGCAAACTATGGTATCATTAGAAAGGTCTCTTCGTGGGGAGTTGAACAGTGCAATCCGTTTTTTTATAGCACTTGTTATAGGCGAGTTATTTGCGTTTATAGCTAAGTCCCCCTAACCGCGACCCAAAATGTTGATTTTTAAAAAGTGTCCGAAATAGGCAAACTATGGTATCATTAGAAAGGTTTCTTTGTGGGGAGTTGAACACTGCAATCCGTTTTTTGATAGCTTTTGTTATAGGCGAGTTATTCGCGTTGAAAGTTAACCACATCTAACCTCAACTTAAAGTGTTGATTTTTAAAAAGTGTCAGAAATTGGCAAACTATGGTATCATTAGAAAGGTCTCTTTGTCGGGAGTTGAACACTGCAATCCGTTTTTTGATAGCTCTTGTTATTGGCGAGTTATTCACGTTTATAGCTAAGTCCCCCTAACCGCGACCCAAAATGTTGATTTTCAAAAAGTGTCCGAAATTGGCAAACTATGGTATCATTAGAAAGGTCTCTTTGTCGGGAGTTGAACACTGCAATCCGTTTTTTGATAGCTCTTGTTATTGGCGAGTTATTCGCGTTTATAGCTAAGTCCCCCTAACCGCGACCCAAAATGTTGATTTTCAAAAAGTGTCCGAAATTGGCAAACTATATTATCATTAGAAAGGTCGCTTTGTGGGGAGTTGAACACTGCAATCCGTTTTTTGATAGCTCTTGTTATTGGCGAGTTATTCACGTTTATAGCTAAGTCCCCCTAACCGCGACCCAAAATGTTGATTTTCAAAAAGTGTCCGAAATTGGCAAACTATGGTATCATTAGAAAGATCTCTTTGTGGGGAGTTGAAAACTGCAATCCGTTTTTTGATAGCACTTGTTATAGGCGAGTTATTCGCGTTTATAGCTAAGTCCCCCTAACCGCGACCCAAAATGTGGATTTTTAAAAAGTGTCCGAAATAGGCAAACTATGGTGTCCTTAGAAAGGTCTCTTTGTGGGGAGTTGAACACTGCAATCCGTTTTTTGATAGCTCTTGTTATAGACGAGTTATTCGCGTTTAAAGTTAACCACATCTAACCTCAACCCAAAATGTTGATTTTTAAAAAGTGTCCGAAATAGGCAAACTATGGTATCATTAGAAAGGTCTCTTCGTGGGGAGTTGAACAGTGCAATGAGACATCGAAACGTAAGCTATGTAAGTACCCACTGGTTGTGTACAAAGAATTTCTCCCTTATCCTATATTCTACCAACCTGATGAAACTATTTTCGGAAGTGCAATCCGTTTTTTGATAGCACTTGTTATAGGCGAGTTATTTGCGTTTATAGCTAAGTCCCCCTAACCGCGACCCAAAATGTTGATTTTTAAAAAGTGTCCGAAATAGGCAAACTATGGTATCATTAGAAAGGTTTCTTTGTGGGGAGTTGAACACTGCAATCCGTTTTTTGATAGCTTTTGTTATAGGCGAGTTATTCGCGTTGAAAGTTAACCACATCTAACCTCAACTTAAAGTGTTGATTTTTAAAAAGTGTCCGAAATAGGCAAACTATGGTATCATTAGAAAGGTCTCTTCGTGGGGAGTTGAACAGTGCAATCCGTTTTTTGATAGCACTTGTTATAGGCGAGTTATTCGCGTTTATAGCTAAGTCCCCCTAACCGCGACCCAAAATGTGGATTTTTAAAAAGTGTCCGAAATATGCAAACTATGGTATCATTGGAAAGATCTCTTTGTGGGGAGTTGACCACTGCAATCCGTTTTTTGATAGCTCTTGTTATAGGCGAGTTATTCGCGTTTATAGCTAAGTCCCCCTAACCGCGACCCAAAATGTTGATTTTCAAAAAGTGTCCGAAATAGGCAAACTATGGTGTCCTTAGAAAGGTCTCTTTGTGGGGAGTTGAACACTGCAATCCGTTTTTTGATAGCTCTTGTTATAGACGAGTTATTCGCGTTTAAAGTTAACCACATCTAACCTCAACCCAAAATGTTGATTTTTAAAAAGTGTCCGAAATAGGCAAACTATGGTATCATTAGAAAGGTCTCTTCGTGGGGAGTTGAACAGTGCAATCCGTTTTTTTATAGCACTTGTTATAGGCGAGTTATTTGCGTTTATAGCTAAGTCCCCCTAACCGCGACCCAAAATGTTGATTTTTAAAAAGTGTCCGAAATAGGCAAACTATGGTATCATTAGAAAGGTTTCTTTGTGGGGAGTTGAACACTGCAATCCGTTTTTTGATAGCTTTTGTTATAGGCGAGTTATTCGCGTTGAAAGTTAACCACATCTAACCTCAACTTAAAGTGTTGATTTTTAAAAAGTGTCAGAAATTGGCAAACTATGGTATCATTAGAAAGGTCTCTTTGTCGGGAGTTGAACACTGCAATCCGTTTTTTGATAGCTCTTGTTATTGGCGAGTTATTCACGTTTATAGCTAAGTCCCCCTAACCGCGACCCAAAATGTTGATTTTCAAAAAGTGTCCGAAATTGGCAAACTATGGTATCATTAGAAAGGTCTCTTTGTCGGGAGTTGAACACTGCAATCCGTTTTTTGATAGCTCTTGTTATTGGCGAGTTATTCGCGTTTATAGCTAAGTCCCCCTAACCGCGACCCAAAATGTTGATTTTCAAAAAGTGTCCGAAATTGGCAAACTATGGTATCATTAGAAAGGTCTCTTTGTGGGGAGTTGAACACTGCAATCCGTTTTTTGATAGCACTTGTTATTGGCGAGTTATTTGCGTTTAAACTTAACCACATCTAACCTCAACTTAAAATGTTGATTTTTAAAAAGTGTCAGAAATTGGCAAACCATGGTGTCCTTAGAAAGGTCTCTTTGTGGGGAGTTAAAAACTGCAATCTGTTTTTTGATAGCACTTCTTATTGGCGAGTTATTCGCGTTTATAGCTAAGTCCCCCTAACCGCGACCCAAAATGTTGATTTTTAAAAAGTGTCCGAAATTGGCAAACTATGGTATCATTAGAAAGGTCTCTTTGTGGGGAGTTGAACACTGCAATCCGTTTTTTGATAGCTCCTGTTATTGGCGAGTTATTCACGTTTATAGCTAAGTCCCCCTAACCGCGACCCAAAATGTTGATTTTCAAAAAGTGTCCGATATTGGCAAACTATGGTATCATTAGAAAGATCTCTTTGTGGGGAGTTGAACACTGCAATCCGTTTTTTGATGGCACTTGTTATTGGCGAGTTATTTGCGTTTAAACTTGACCACATCTAACCTCAACTTAAAATGTTGATTTTTAAAAAGTGTCAGAAATTGGCAAACCATGGTGTCCTTAGAAAGGTCTCTTTGTGGGGAGTTAAAAACTGCAATCCGTTTTTTGATAGCACTTGTTATTGGCGAGTTATTCGCGTTTATAGCTAAGTCCCCCTAACCGCGACCCAAAATGTTGATTTTCAAAAAGTGTCAGAAATTGACGAACTATGGTATTATTAGAAAGATCTCTTTGTGGGGAGTTGAACACTGCAATCCGTTGTTTGATAGCTCTTGTTATAGGCGAGTTATTCGTGTTTAAAGTTAACCACATCTAACCTGAACTTAAAATGTTGATTTTTAAAAAGTGTCAGAAATTGGCAAACCATGGTGTCCTTAGAAAGGTCTCTTTGTGGGGAGTTAAAAACTGCAATCCGTTTTTTGATAGCACTTGTTATTGGCGAGTTATTCGCGTTTATAGCTAAGTCCCCCTAACCGCGACCCAAAATGTTGATTTTTAAAAAGTGTCAGAAATTGGCGAACTATGGTATCATTAGAAAGGTCTCTTTGTGGGGAGTTGAACACTGCAATTCGTTTTTTGATAGCTCTTGTTATAGGCGAATTATTTGCGTTTAAAGTTACCACATCTAACCTCAACTTAAAATGTTGATTTTTAAAAAGTGTCAGAAATTGGCAAACCATGGTGTCCTTATAAAGGTCTCTTTGTGGGGAGTTAAGAACTGCAATCTGTTTTTTGATAGCACTTGTTATTGGCGAGTTATTCGCGTTTATAGCTAAGTCCCCCTAACCGCGACCCAAAATGTTGATTTTTAAAAAGTGTCCGAAATAGGAAAACTATGGTATCATTAGAAAGGTCTCTTTGTGGGGAGTTGAACACTGCAATCCGTTTTTTGATAGCTCTTGTTATTGGCGAGTTATTCACGTTTATAGCTAAGTCCCCCTAACCGCGACCCAAAATGTTGATTTTCAAAAAAAGTCAGAAATTGGCAAACTATGGTATTATTAGAAAGGTCTTTTTGTGGGGAGTTGAACACTGCAATCCGTTGTTTGATAGCTCTTGTTATAGGCGAGTTATTCGCGTTTAAAGTTAACCACATCTAACCTCAACCCAAAATGTTGATTTTTATAAAGTGTCCGAAATAGGCAAACTATGGTATCATTGGAAAGGTCTCTTGGTGGGGAGTTGAACGCTGCAATCCGTTTTCAGATAGCTCTTTTTGTTGTCGAGTTATTCCTGTTCTTAGCTAAGTCCCCCTAACCGCGACCCAAAATGTTGATTTTTATAAAGTGTCCGAAATAGGCAAACTATGGTATCATTAGAAAGGTCTCTTTGTGGGGAGTTGAACAGTGCAATCCGTTTTTTTGATAGCTCTTGTTATAGGCGAGTTATTTGCGTTTATAGCTAAGTCCCCCTAACCGCGACCCAAAATGTTGATTTTTAAAAAGTGTCCGAAATAGGCAAACTATGGTATCATTGGAAAGGTCTCTTGGTGGGGAGTTGAACGCTGCAATCCGTTTTTAGATAGCTCTTTTTGTTGTCGAGTTATTCCTGTTCTTAGCTAAGTCCCCCTAACCGCGACCCAAAATGTTGATTTTTTAAAAGTGTCCGAAATAGGCAAACTATGGTATCATTAGAAAGGTCTCTTTGTGGGGAGTTGAACAGTGCAATCCGTTTTTTGATAGCTCTTGTTATAGGCGAGTTATTTGCGTTTATAGCTAAGTCCCCCTAACCGCGACCCAAAATGTTGATTTTTATAAAGTGTCCGAAATAGGCAAACTATGGTATCATTAGAAAGGTCGCTTTGTGGGGAGTTGAACACTGCAATCCGTTTTTTGATAGCTCTTGTTATTGGCGAGTTATTCACGTTTATAGCTAAGCCCCCCTAACCGCGACCCAAAATGTTGATTTTCAAAAAGTGTCCGAAATTGGCAAACTATGGTATCATTGGAAAGGTCTCTTTGTGGGGAGTTGACCACTGCAATCCGTTTTTTGATAGCTCTTGTTATAGGCGAGTTATTCGCGTTTATAGCTAAGTCCCCCTAACCGCGACCCAAAATGTTGATTTTCAAAAAGTGTCCGAAATAGGCAAACTATGGTATCATTAGAAAGGTCTATTTGTGGGGAGTTGAACACTGCAATCCGTTTTTTGATAGCTCTTGTTATAGACGAGTTATTCGCGTTTAAAGTTAACCACATCTAACCTCAACCCAAAATGTTGATTTTTAAAAAGTGTCCGAAATAGGCAAACTATGGTATCATTAGAAAGGTCTCTTCGTGGGGAGTTGAACAGTGCAATGAGACATCGAAACGTAAGCTATGTAAGTACCCACTGGTTGTGTACAAAGAATTTCTCCCTTATCCTATATTCTACCAACCTGATGAAACTATTTTCGGAAGTGCAATCCGTTTTTTGATAGCACTTGTTATAGGCGAGTTATTTGCGTTTATAGCTAAGTCCCCTTAACCGCGACCCAAAATGTTGATTTTTAAAAAGTGTCCGAAATAGGCAAACTATGGTATCATTAGAAAGGTTTCTTTGTGGGGAGTTGAACACTGCAATCCGTTTTTTGATAGCTTTTGTTATAGGCGAGTTATTCGCGTTGAAAGTTAACCACATCTAACCTCAACTTAAAGTGTTGATTTTTAAAAAGTGTCAGAAATTGGCAAACTATGGTATCATTAGAAAGGTCTCTTTGTCGGGAGTTGAACACTGCAATCCGTTTTTTGATAGCTCTTGTTATTGGCGAGTTATTCGCGTTTATAGCTAAGTCCCCCTAACCGCGACCCAAAATGTTGATTTTCAAAAAGTGTCCGAAATTGGCAAACTATGGTATCATTAGAAATGTCTCTTTGTCGGGAGTTGAACACTGCAATCCGTTTTTTGATAGCTCCTGTTATTGGCGAGTTATTCACGTTTATAGCTAAGTCCCCCTAACCGCGACCCAAAATGTTGATTTTCAAAAAGTGTCCGATATTGGCAAACTATGGTATCATTAGAAAGATCTCTTTGTGGGGAGTTGAACACTGCAATCCGTTTTTTGATGGCACTTGTTATTGGCGAGTTATTTGCGTTTAAACTTGACCACATCTAACCTCAACTTAAAATGTTGATTTTTAAAAAGTGTCAGAAATTGGCAAACTATGGTATCATAAGAAAGATCTCTTTGTGGGGAGTTGAACACTGCAATCCGTTTTTTGATAGCTCTTGTTATAGGCGAGTTATTCGTGTTTAAAGTTAACCACATCTAACCTCAACTTAAAATGTTGATTTTTAAAAAGTGTCAGAAATTGGCAAACCATGGTGTCCTTAGAAAGGTCTCTTTGTGGGGAGTTAAAAACTGCAATCCGTTTTTTGATAGCACTTGTTATTGGCGAGTTATTCACGTTTATAGCTAAGCCCCCCTAACCGCGACCCAAAATGTTGATTTTCAAAAAGTGTCCGAAATAGGCAAACTATGGTATCATTGGAAAGGTCTCTTTGTGGGGAGTTGACCACTGCAATCCGTTTTTTGATAGCTCTTGTTATAGGCGAGTTATTCGCGTTTATAGCTAAGTCCCCCTAACCGCGACCCAAAATGTTGATTTTCAAAAAGTGTCCGAAATAGGCAAACTATGGTATCATTAGAAAGGTCTCTTTGTGGGGAGTTGAACACTGCAATCCGTTTTTTGATAGCTCTTGTTATAGACGAGTTTTTCGCGTTTAAAGTTAACCACATCTAACCTCAACCCAAAATGTTGATTTTTAAAAAGTGTCCGAAATAGGCAAACTATGGTATCATTAGAAAGGTCTCTTCGTGGGGAGTTGAACAGTGCAATCCGTTTTTTGATAGCACTTGTTATAGGCGAGTTATTTGCGTTTATAGCTAAGTCCCCCTAACCGCGACCCAAAATGTTGATTTTTAAAAAGTGTCCGAAATAGGCAAACTATGGTATCATTAGAAAGGTTTCTTTGTGGGGAGTTGAACACTGCAATCCGTTTTTTGATAGCTTTTGTTATAGGCGAGTTATTCGCGTTGAAAGTTAACCACATCTAACCTCAACTTAAAGTGTTGATTTTTAAAAAGTGTCAGAAATTGGCAAACTATGGTATCATTAGAAAGGTCTCTTTGTCGGGAGTTGAACACTGCAATCCGTTTTTTGATAGCTCTTGTTATTGGCGAGTTATTCGCGTTTATAGCTAAGTCCCCCTAACCGCGACCCAAAATGTTGATTTTCAAAAAGTGTCCGAAATTGGCAAACTATGGTATCATTAGAAAGGTCTCTTTGTCGGGAGTTGAACACTGCAATCCGTTTTTTGATAGCTCCTGTTATTGGCGAGTTATTCACGTTTATAGCTAAGTCCCCCTAACCGCGACCCAAAATGTTGATTTTCAAAAAGTGTCCGATATTGGCAAACTATGGTATCATTAGAAAGATCTCTTTGTGGGGAGTTGAACACTGCAATCCGTTTTTTGATGGCACTTGTTATTGGCGAGTTATTTGCGTTTAAACTTGACCACATCTAACCTCAACTTAAAATGTTGATTTTTAAAAAGTGTCAGAAATTGGCAAACTATGGTATCATAAGAAAGATCTCTTTGTGGGGAGTTGAACACTGCAATCCGTTTTTTGATAGCTCTTGTTATAGGCGAGTTATTCGTGTTTAAAGTTAACCACATCTAACCTCAACTTAAAATGTTGATTTTTAAAAAGTGTCAGAAATTGGCAAACCATGGTGTCCTTAGAAAGGTCTCTTTGTGGGGAGTTAAAAACTGCAATCCGTTTTTTGATAGCACTTGTTATTGGCGAGTTATTCACGTTTATAGCTAAGCCCCCCTAACCGCGACCCAAAATGTTGATTTTCAAAAAGTGTCCGAAATAGGCAAACTATGGTATCATTGGAAAGGTCTCTTTGTGGGGAGTTGACCACTGCAATCCGTTTTTTTGATAGCTCTTGTTATAGGCGAGTTATTCGCGTTTATAGCTAAGTCCCCCTAACCGCGACCCAAAATGTTGATTTTCAAAAAGTGTCCGAAATAGGCAAACTATGGTATCATTAGAAAGGTCTCTTTGTGGGGAGTTGAACACTGCAATCCGTTTTTTGATAGCTCTTGTTATAGAGAAGTTTTTCGCGTTGAAAGTTAACCACATCTAACCTCAACCCAAAATGTTGATTTTTAAAAAGTGTCCGAAATAGGCAAACTATGGTATCATTAGAAAGGTCTCTTCGCGGGGAGTTGAACAGTGCAATCCGTTTTTTGATAGCACTTGTTATAGGCGAGTTATTTGCGTTTATAGCTAAGTCCCCCTAACCGCGACCCAAAATGTTGATTTTTAAAAAGTGTCCGAAATAGGCAAACTATGGTATCATTAGAAAGGTTTCTTTGTGGGGAGTTGAACACTGCAATCCGTTTTTTGATAGCTTTTGTTATAGGCGAGTTATTCGCGTTGAAAGTTAACCACATCTAACCTCAACTTAAAGTGTTGATTTTTAAAAAGTGTCAGAAATTGGCAAACTATGGTATCATTAGAAAGGTCTCTTTGTCGGGAGTTGAACACTGCAATCCGTTTTTTGATAGCTCTTGTTATTGGCGAGTTATTCGCGTTTATAGCTAAGTCCCCCTAACCGCGACCCAAAATGTTGATTTTCAAAAAGTGTCCGAAATTGGCAAACTATGGTATCATTAGAAAGGTCTCTTTGTCGGGAGTTGAACACTGCAATCCGTTTTTTGATAGCTCCTGTTATTGGCGAGTTATTCACGTTTATAGCTAAGTCCCCCTAACCGCGACCCAAAATGTTGATTTTCAAAAAGTGTCCGATATTGGCAAACTATGGTATCATTAGAAAGGTCTCTTTGTGGGGAGTTGAACACTGCAATCCGTTTTTTGATAGCACTTGTTATTGGCGAGTTATTTGCGTTTAAACTTAACCACATCTAACCTCAACTTAAAATGTTGATTTTTAAAAAGTGTCAGAAATTGGCAAACCATGGTGTCCTTAGAAAGGTCTCTTTGTGGGGAGTTAAAAACTGCAATCCGTCTTTTGATAGCACTTGTTATTGGCGAGTTATTCGCGTTTATAGCTAAGTCCCCCTAACCGCGACCCAAAATGTTGATTTTCAAAAAGTGTCAGAAATTGGCGAACTATGGTATCATTAGAAAGGTCTCTTTGTGGGGAGTTGAACACTACAATCCGTTTTTTGATAGCTCTTGTTATAGGCGAATTATTTGCGTTTAAAGTTACCACATCTAACCTCAACTTAAAATGTTGATTTTTAAAAAGTGTCAGAAATTGGCAAACCATGGTGTCCTTATAAAGGTCTCTTTGTGGGGAGTTAAGAACTGCAATCTGTTTTTTGATAGCACTTGTTATTGGCGAGTTATTCGCGTTTATAGCTAAGTCCCCCTAACCGCGACCCAAAATGTTGATTTTTAAAATGTGTCCGAAATAGGAAAACTATGGTATCATTAGAAAGGTCTCTTTGTGGGGAGTTGAACACTGCAATCCGTTTTTTGATAGCTCTTGTTATTGGCGAGTTATTCACGTTTATAGCTAAGTCCCCCTAACCGCGACCCAAAATGTTGATTTTCAAAAAAAGTCAGAAATTGGCAAACTATGGTATTATTAGAAAGGTCTTTTTGTGGGGAGTTGAACACTGCAATCCGTTGTTTGATAGCTCTTGTTATAGGCGAGTTATTCGCGTTTAAAGTTAACCACATCTAACCTCAACCCAAAATGTTGATTTTTATAAAGTGTCCGAAATAGGCAAACTATGGTATCATTGGAAAGGTCTCTTGGTGGGGAGTTGAACGCTGCAATCCGTTTTCAGATAGCTCTTTTTGTTGTCGAGTTATTCCTGTTCTTAGCTAAGTCCCCCTAACCGCGACCCAAAATGTTGATTTTTATAAAGTGTCCGAAATAGGCAAACTATGGTATCATTAGAAAGGTTTCTTTGTGGGGAGTTGAACAGTGCAATCCGTTTTTGATAGCTCTTGTTATAGGCGAGTTATTTGCGTTTATAGCTAAGTCCCCCTAACCGCGACCCAAAATGTTGATTTTTATAAAGTGTCCGAAATAGGCAAACTATGGTATCATTAGAAAGGTTTCTTTGTGGGGAGTTGAACACTGCAATCCGTTTTTTGATAGCTTTTGTTATAGGCGAGTTATTCGCGTTGAAAGTTAACCACATCTAACCTCAACTTAAAGTGTTGATTTTTAAAAAGTGTCAGAAATTGGCAAACTATGGTATCATTAGAAAGGTCTCTTTGTCGGGAGTTGAACACTGCAATCCGTTTTTTGATAGCTCTTGTTATTGGCGAGTTATTCGCGTTTATAGCTAAGTCCCCCTAACCGCGACCCAAAATGTTGATTTTCAAAAAGTGTCCGAAATTGGCAAACCATGGTATCATTAGAAAGGTCTCTTCGTCGGGAGTTGAACACTGCAATCCGTTTTTTGATACCTCTTGTTATAGGCGAGTTATTCGTGTTTAAAGTTAACCACATCTAACCTCAACTTAAAATGTTGATTTTTAAAAAGTGTCAGAAATTGGCAAACCATGGTGTCCTTAGAAAGGTCTCTTTGTGGGGAGTTAAAAACTGCAATCCGTTTTTTGATAGCACTTGTTATTGGCGAGTTATTCACGTTTATAGCTAAGCCCCCCTAACCGCGACCCAAAATGTTGATTTTCAAAAAGTGTCCGAAATAGGCAAACTATGGTATCATTGGAAAGGTCTCTTTGTGGGGAGTTGACCACTGCAATCCGTTTTTTGATAGCTCTTGTTATAGGCGAGTTATTCGCGTTTATAGCTAAGTCCCCCTAACCGCGACCCAAAATGTTGATTTTCAAAAAGTGTCCGAAATAGGCAAACTATGGTATCATTAGAAAGGTCTCTTTGTGGGGAGTTGAACACTGCAATCCGTTTTTTGATAGCTCTTGTTATAGAGAAGTTTTTCGCGTTGAAAGTTAACCACATCTAACCTCAACCCAAAATGTTGATTTTTAAAAAGTGTCCGAAATAGGCAAACTATGGTATCATTAGAAAGGTCTCTTCGTGGGGAGTTGAACAGTGCAATCCGTTTTTTGATAGCACTTGTTATAGGCGAGTTATTTGCGTTTATAGCTAAGTCCCCCTAACCGCGACCCAAAATGTTGATTTTAAAAAGTGTCCGAAATAGGCAAACTATGGTATCATTAGAAAGGTTTCTTTGTGGGGAGTTGAACACTGCAATCCGTTTTTTGATAGCTTTTGTTATAGGCGAGTTATTCGCGTTGAAAGTTAACCACATCTAACCTCAACTTAAAGTGTTGATTTTTAAAAAGTGTCAGAAATTGGCAAACTATGGTATCATTAGAAAGGTCTCTTTGTCGGGAGTTGAACACTGCAATCCGTTTTTTGATAGCTCTTGTTATTGGCGAGTTATTCGCGTTTATAGCTAAGTCCCCCTAACCGCGACCCAAAATGTTGATTTTCAAAAAGTGTCCGAAATTGGCAAACTATGGTATCATTAGAAAGGTCTCTTTGTCGGGAGTTGAACACTGCAATCCGTTTTTTGATAGCTCCTGTTATTGGCGAGTTATTCACGTTTATAGCTAAGTCCCCCTAACCGCGACCCAAAATGTTGATTTTCAAAAAGTGTCCGATATTGGCAAACTATGGTATCATTAGAAAGGTCTCTTTGTGGGGAGTTGAACACTGCAATCCGTTTTTTGATAGCACTTGTTATTGGCGAGTTATTTGCGTTTAAACTTAACCACATCTAACCTCAACTTAAAATGTTGATTTTTAAAAAGTGTCAGAAATTGGCAAACCATGGTGTCCTTAGAAAGGTCTCTTTGTGGGGAGTTAAAAACTGCAATCCGTCTTTTGATAGCACTTGTTATTGGCGAGTTATTCGCGTTTATAGCTAAGTCCCCCTAACCGCGACCCAAAATGTTGATTTTCAAAAAGTGTCAGAAATTGGCGAACTATGGTATCATTAGAAAGGTCTCTTTGTGGGGAGTTGAACACTACAATCCGTTTTTTGATAGCTCTTGTTATAGGCGAATTATTTGCGTTTAAAGTTACCACATCTAACCTCAACTTAAAATGTTGATTTTTAAAAAGTGTCAGAAATTGGCAAACCATGGTGTCCTTATAAAGGTCTCTTTGTGGGGAGTTAAGAACTGCAATCTGTTTTTTGATAGCACTTGTTATTGGCGAGTTATTCGCGTTTATAGCTAAGTCCCCCTAACCGCGACCCAAAATGTTGATTTTTAAAATGTGTCCGAAATAGGAAAACTATGGTATCATTAGAAAGGTCTCTTTGTGGGGAGTTGAACACTGCAATCCGTTTTTTGATAGCTCTTGTTATTGGCGAGTTATTCACGTTTATAGCTAAGTCCCCCTAACCGCGACCCAAAATGTTGATTTTCAAAAAAAGTCAGAAATTGGCAAACTATGGTATTATTAGAAAGGTCTTTTTGTGGGGAGTTGAACACTGCAATCCGTTGTTTGATAGCTCTTGTTATAGGCGAGTTATTCGCGTTTAAAGTTAACCACATCTAACCTCAACCCAAAATGTTGATTTTTATAAAGTGTCCGAAATAGGCAAACTATGGTATCATTGGAAAGGTCTCTTGGTGGGGAGTTGAACGCTGCAATCCGTTTTCAGATAGCTCTTTTTGTTGTCGAGTTATTCCTGTTCTTAGCTAAGTCCCCCTAACCGCGACCCAAAATGTTGATTTTTATAAAGTGTCCGAAATAGGCAAACTATGGTATCATTAGAAAGGTTTCTTTGTGGGGAGTTGAACAGTGCAATCCGTTTTTGATAGCTCTTGTTATAGGCGAGTTATTTGCGTTTATAGCTAAGTCCCCCTAACCGCGACCCAAAATGTTGATTTTTAAAAAGTGTCCGAAATAGGCAAACTATGGTATCATTAGAAAGGTCTCTTCGTGGGGAGTTGAACAGTGCAATCCGTTTTTTGATAGCACTTGTTATAGGCGAGTTATTTGCGTTTATAGCTAAGTCCCCCTAACCGCGACCCAAAATGTTGATTTTTAAAAAGTGTCCGAAATAGGCAAACTATGGTATCATTAGAAAGGTTTCTTTGTGGGGAGTTGAACACTGCAATCCGTTTTTTGATAGCTTTTGTTATAGGCGAGTTATTCGCGTTGAAAGTTAACCACATCTAACCTCAACTTAAAGTGTTGATTTTTAAAAAGTGTCAGAAATTGGCAAACTATGGTATCATTAGAAAGGTCTCTTTGTCGGGAGTTGAACACTGCAATCCGTTTTTTGATAGCTCTTGTTATTGGCGAGTTATTCGCGTTTATAGCTAAGTCCCCCTAACCGCGACCCAAAATGTTGATTTTCAAAAAGTGTCCGAAATTGGCAAACTATGGTATCATTAGAAAGGTCTCTTTGTCGGGAGTTGAACACTGCAATCCGTTTTTTGATAGCTCTTGTTATTGGCGAGTTATTAGCGTTTATAGCTAAGTCCCCCTAACCGCGACCCAAAATGTTGATTTTTAAAAAGTGTCCGAAATTGGCAAACTATGGTATCATTAGAAAGGTCTCTTTGTGGGGAGTTGAACACTGCAATCCGTTTTTTGATAGCTCCTGTTATTGGCGAGTTATTCACGTTTATAGCTAAGTCCCCCTAACCGCGACCCAAAATGTTGATTTTCAAAAAGTGTCCGATATTGGCAAACTATGGTATCATTAGAAAGATCTCTTTGTGGGGAGTTGAACACTGCAATCCGTTGTTTGATAGCTCTTGTTATAGGCGAGTTATTCGTGTTTAAAGTTAACCACATCTAACCTCAACTTAAAATGTTGATTTTTAAAAAGTGTCAGAAATTGGCAAACCATGGTGTCCTTAGAAAGGTCTCTTTGTGGGGAGTTAAGAACTGCAATCTGTTTTTTGATAGCACTTGTTATTGGCGAGTTATTCGCGTTTATAGCTAAGTCCCCCTAACCGCGACCCAAAATGTTGATTTTCAAAAAGTGTCCGAAATAGGAAAACTATGGTATCATTAGAAAGGTCTCTTTGTGGGGAGTTGAACACTGCAATCCGTTTTTTGATAGCTCTTGTTATTGGCGAGTTATTCACGTTTATAGCTAAGTCCCCCTAACCGCGACCCAAAATATTGATTTTCAAAAAAGTCAGAAATTGGCAAACTATGGTATTATTAGAAAGGTCTTTTTGTGGGGAGTTGAACACTGCAATCCGTTGTTTGATAGCTCTTGTTATAGGCGAGTTATTCGCGTTTAAAGTTAACCACATCTAACCTCAACCCAAAATGTTGATTTTTATAAAGTGTCCGAAATAGGCAAACTATGGTATCATTGGAAAGGTCTCTTGGTGGGGAGTTGAACGCTGCAATCCGTTTTCAGATAGCTCTTTTTGTTGTCGAGTTATTACTGTTCTTAGCTAAGTCCCCCTAACCGCGACCCAAAATGTTGATTTTTATAAAGTGTCCGAAATAGGCAAACTATGGTATCATTAGAAAGGTTTCTTTGTGGGGAGTTGAACAGTGCAATCCGTTTTTTGATAGCTCTTGTTATAGGCGAGTTATTTGCGTTTATAGCTAAGTCCCCCTAACCGCGACCCAAAATGTTGATTTTTAAAAAGTGTCCGAAATAGGCAAACTATGGTATCATTGGAAAGGTCTCTTGGTGGGGAGTTGAACGCTGCAATCCGTTTTTAGATAGCTCTTTTTGTTGTCGAGTTATTCCTGTTCTTAGCTAAGTCCCCCTAACCGCGACCCAAAATGTGGATTTTTTAAAAGTGTCCGAAATAGGCAAACTATATTATCATTAGAAAGGTCGCTTTGTGGGGAGTTGAACACTGCAATCCGTTTTTTGATAGCTCTTGTTATTGGCGAGTTATTCACGTTTATAGCTAAGTCCCCCTAACCGCGACCCAAAATGTGGATTTTTAAAAAGTGTCCGAAATAGGCAAACTATGGTATCATTAGAAAGGTCTCTTCGTGGGGAGTTGAACAGTGCAATCCGTTTTTTGATAGCACTTGTTATAGGCGAGTTATTTGCGTTTATAGCTAAGTCCCCCTAACCGCGACCCAAAATGTTGATTTTTAAAAAGTGTCCGAAATAGGCAAACTATGGTATCATTAGAAAGGTTTCTTTGTGGGGAGTTGAACACTGCAATCCGTTTTTTGATAGCTTTTGTTATAGGCGAGTTATTCGCGTTGAAAGTTAACCACATCTAACCTCAACTTAAAGTGTTGATTTTTAAAAAGTGTCAGAAATTGGCAAACTATGGTATCATTATATTTCAGCCATACCATAGGTATGGTGAAATATATTGTATTCGTAATGTTTCTTTCTTTCTTTCTTTCTCCTGTCAAATCTTCAAATCGAATCATCTCCGTCGTTCGTGGACCGAATGATCTGAAATTTGGCACAAGGGTAGAGTGGGCTAATACCCTCAGGTGTTTTTTCCAATTTTTTCATATCTGTCTCTTAAGAGGTTTTATTAAGGTTTTTTTGGTCAATTTTTGACCAAAACTGTATATTTTGGCCCCTGTACCCTGGTATTACAACCGAATGAGCTAAAATTTGACAGAGATGTGCCTTGATAATGCCCCCATATAAATTCAATAACACTTTTGGTGTACAGTACACCAAAATGCTTATTTTTGCGATTTTTCGACCAATTTTTGACCAAAAAAGGACACTTTTCACCCCAGTACCCTGGTATTACAACCGAATGAGCTGAAATTTGACAGAGATGTGCCTTGATAATGCCCCCATATAAATTCAATAACACTTTTGGTGTACAGTACAACAAAATGCTTATTTTTTGCGATTTTTTGACCAATTTTTAACAAAAAAGGACACTTTTGGCTCCTGTACCTTGGTATTGCAACCGAATGAGCTGAAATTTGACACAGATATGCCTTGATAATCCCTTCATATAAATTCAATAACACTTTTGGTGTACAGTGCAACAAAATGCTTATTTTTGCGATTTTTTGGCCAATTTTTGACCAAAAAAGGACACTTTTGGCTCCTGTACCTTGGTATTACAACCGAATGAGCTGAAATTTGACACAGATGTGCCTTGATAATCCCCTCATTTAAATTCAATAACACTTTTGGTGTACAGTACAACAAAATGCTTATTTTTGCGATTTTTTGCCAAAAAAGGACACTTTTGGCTCCTGTACCCTGGTTTTAAAACCAAATGATCTGAAATTTAGTATAGCAGTGCCATACACATATGCGCACATGGATTCATCAACACTTTAGGCATACAGTACAACAAAATGCTTAATTTTGCGACTGTTTGGCCATTTTATGACCAAAAAAGTACACCTTTGGCTCCTGTACCCTGGTTTTAAAACCAAGTGACCTAAATTTGGGTAAATGGGTGCACTAGATACTTATTCAAATGGCACATGTATAATTTTTGGCATAAACCTCTTCAAAATGATTTTTTGGGGGATTTTTTGTCATTCTCCAATTTACGGGACTTGTTTTGGCCATTCTCGGCGTTCAGTGCGTTTCATATATGGCAAACAAAGCAATAACTCCCGCCCTGGGCGACAGGTGGCAGGTGTCGGTCTGCTGATTAATTGAATTGCGCCGCCAGCCAATCAGCGAAGAGGAAGGAACACTTTGTCGCCAATTGGTATTAAAACAACTAATGACACAACACTTGCCAAACAAAGCGCTAATTTTCAAAACTGAAGCTGATTGGCTAACATTGTCACGTGTGTATGTAGACGCAACCATGCATATTTGGGAGGATTTTGACATTTATGTTACTCAATTAAAGGTACTGCAATGAATATGCTATTAGGAAGATAATATGTGCATCATTTATATGTTAGCAATACGTAGCATAATGAAATATATTGTGTTCGTAATGTATCTTCTTTCTGCTGTCAAATTTTCAAAGTGATGTGTCACCTTGTACCCGATTTAAAATTGTAGTTTGCGAGGATTTGGAGTTCAGACAGGGTCATTTGAGCAGTAGCGGACGGTAAGCGTACATTGAACGTTAGAATACAAGTCTTTGTCATTGAATTTACCAACACTCCGCATGGCAATTGAATATGAATCACTTTCGGCAGATTTGACTTTGGTAGGGTTAGTTGAGACAATCGAGAAAATGTTATTTGGCGGAAAATGCGGGGAAATTGGCCAGTCTGCGTTTAGTTTTGATACGTAAGTTTGACAGTGGCGAGAATAACTCACTGTTAAAATGTTCCATTTTTGCGCAGGGGTGACTTGGAACAGTCCAATGTTGCATGGGAATGGGTATGGCTGAAATATGCTGTATTTGCACCCAAGCAAATGTCGGCCTTTCTAGTTAGAAAGGTCTCTTTGTCGGGAGTTGAACACTGCAATCCGTTTTTTGATAGCTCTTGTTATTGGCGAGTTATTCGCGTTTATAGCTAAGTCCCCCTAACCGCGACCCAAAATGTTGATTTTCAAAAAGTGTCTGAAATTGGCAAACTATGGTATCATTAGAAAGGTCTCTTTGTCGGGAGTTGAACACTGCAATCCGTTTTTTGATAGCTCCTGTTATTGGCGAGTTATTCACGTTTATAGCTAAGTCCCCCTAACCGCGACCCAAAATGTTGATTTTCAAAAAGTGTCCGATATTGGCAAACTATGGTATCATTAGAAAGATCTCTTTGTGGGGAGTTGAACACTGCAATCCGTTTTTTGATGGCACTTGTTATTGGCGAGTTATTTGCGTTTAAACTTGACCACATCTAACCTCAACTTAAAATGTTGATTTTTAAAAAGTGTCAGAAATTGGCAAACTATGGTATCATTAGAAAGATCTCTTTGTGGGGAGTTGAACACTGCAATCCGTTTTTTGATAGCTCTTGTTATAGGCGAGTTATTCGTGTTTAAAGTTAACCACATCTAACCTCAACTTAAAATGTTGATTTTTAAAAAGTGTCAGAAATTGGCAAACCATGGTGTCCTTAGAAAGGTCTCTTTGTGGGGAGTTAAAAACTGCAATCCGTTTTTTGATAGCACTTGTTATTGGCGAGTTATTCACGTTTATAGCTTAGCCCCCCTAACCGCGACCCAAAATGTTGATTTTCAAAAAGTGTCCGAAATAGGCAAACTATGGTATCATTAGAAAGATCTCTTTGTGGGGAGTTGAAAACTGCAATCCGTTTTTTGGTAGCACTTGTTATTGGCGAGTTATTCGCGTTTATAGCTAAGTCCCCCTAACCGCGACCCAAAATGTGGATTTTTAAAAAGTGTCCGAAATAGGCAAACTATGGTATCATTGGAAAGGTCTCTTTGTGGGGAGTTGACCACTGCAATCCGTTTTTTGATAGCTCTTGTTATAGGCGAGTTATTCGCGTTTATAGCTAAGTCCCCCTAACCGCGACCCAAAATGTTGATTTTCAAAAAGTGTCCGAAATAGGCAAACTATGGTATCATTAGAAAGGTCTCTTTGTGGGGAGTTGAACACTGCAATCCGTTTTTTTGATAGCTCTTGTTATAGACGAGTTATTCGCGTTTAAAGTTAACCACATCTAACCTCAACCCAAAATGTTGATTTTTAAAAAGTGTCCGAAATAGGCAAACTATGGTATCATTAGAAAGGTCTCTTCGTGGGGAGTTGAACAGTGCAATCCGTTTTTTGATAGCACTTGTTATAGGCGAGTTATTTGCGTTTATAGCTAAGTCCCCCTAACCGCGACCCAAAATGTTGATTTTTAAAAAGTGTCCGAAATAGGCAAACTATGGTATCATTAGAAAGGTTTCTTTGTGGGGAGTTGAACACTGCAATCCGTTTTTTGATAGCTTTTGTTATAGGCGAGTTATTCGCGTTGAAAGTTAACCACATCTAACCTCAACTTAAAGTGTTGATTTTTAAAAAGTGTCAGAAATTGGCAAACTATGGTATCATTAGAAAGGTCTCTTTGTCGGGAGTTGAACACTGCAATCCGTTTTTTGATAGCACTTGTTATTGGCGAGTTATTTGCGTTTAAACTTAACCACATCTAACCTCAACTTAAAATGTTGATTTTTAAAAAGTGTCAGAAATTGGCAAACCATGGTGTCCTTAGAAAGGTCTCTTTGTGGGGAGTTAAAAACTGCAATCCGTCTTTTGATAGCACTTGTTATTGGCGAGTTATTTGCGTTTATAGCTAAGTCCCCCTAACCGCGACCCAAAATGTTGATTTTCAAAAAGTGTCAGAAATTGGCGAACTATGGTATCATTGGAAAGGTCTCTTGGTGGGGAGTTGAACGCTGCAATCCGTTTTCAGATAGCTCTTTTTGTTGTCGAGTTATTCCTGTTCTTAGCTAAGTCCCCCTAACCGCGACCCAAAATGTTGATTTTTATAAAGTGTCCGAAATAGGCAAACTATGGTATCATTAGAAAGGTTTCTTTGTGGGGAGTTGAACAGTGCAATCCGTTTTTTGATAGCTCTTGTTATAGGCGAGTTATTTGCGTTTATAGCTAAGTCCCCCTAACCGCGACCCAAAATGTTGATTTTTAAAAAGTGTCCGAAATAGGCAAACTATGGTATCATTGGTAAGGTCTCTTGGTGGGGAGTTGAACGCTGCAATCCGTTTTTAGATAGCTCTTTTTGTTGTCGAGTTATTCCTGTTCTTAGCTAAGTCCCCCTAACCGCGACCCAAAATGTGGATTTTTTAAAGGTGTCCGAAATAGGCAAACTATATTATCATTAGAAAGGTCGCTTTGTGGGGAGTTGAACACTGCAATCCGTTTTTTGATAGCTCTTGTTATTGGCGAGTTATTCACGTTTATAGCTAAGTCCCCCTAACCGCGACCCAAAATGTGGATTTTTAAAAAGTGTCCGAAATAGGCAAACTATGGTATCATTGGAAAGGTCTCTTTGTGGGGAGTTGACCACTGCAATCCGTTTTTTGATAGCTCTTGTTATAGGCGAGTTATTCGCGTTTATAGCTAAGTCCCCCTAACCGCGACCCAAAATGTTGATTTTCAAAAAGTGTCCGAAATAGGCAAACTATGGTATCATTAGAAAGGTCTCTTTGTGGGGAGTTGAACACTGCAATCCGTTTTTTGATAGCTCTTGTTATAGACGAGTTATTCGCGTTTAAAGTTAACCACATCTAACCTCAACCCAAAATGTTGATTTTTAAAAAGTGTCCGAAATAGGCAAACTATGGTATCATTAGAAAGGTCTCTTCGTGGGGAGTTGAACAGTGCAATCCGTTTTTTGATAGCACTTGTTATAGGCGAGTTATTTGCGTTTATAGCTAAGTCCCCCTAACCGCGACCCAAAATGTTGATTTTTAAAAAGTGTCCGAAATAGGCAAACTATGGTATCATTAGAAAGGTTTCTTTGTGGGGAGTTGAACACTGCAATCCGTTTTTTGATAGCTTTTGTTATAGGCGAGTTATTCGCGTTGAAAGTTAACCACATCTAACCTCAACTTAAAGTGTTGATTTTTAAAAAGTGTCAGAAATTGGCAAACTATGGTATCATTAGAAAGGTCTCTTTGTCGGGAGTTGAACACTGCAATCCGTTTTTTGATAGCTCTTGTTATTGGCGAGTTATTCGCGTTTATAGCTAAGTCCCCCTAACCGCGACCCAAAATGTTGATTTTCAAAAAGTGTCCGAAATTGGCAAACTATGGTATCATTAGAAAGGTCTCTTTGTCGGGAGTTGAACACTGCAATCCGTTTTTTGATAGCTCCTGTTATTGGCGAGTTATTCACGTTTATAGCTAAGTCCCCCTAACCGCGACCCAAAATGTTGATTTTCAAAAAGTGTCCGATATTGGCAAACTATGGTATCATTAGAAAGATCTCTTTGTGGGGAGTTGAACACTGCAATCCGTTTTTTGATGGCACTTGTTATTGGCGAGTTATTTGCGTTTAAACTTGACCACATCTAACCTCAACTTAAAATGTTGATTTTTAAAAAGTGTCAGAAATTGGCAAACTATGGTATCATTAGAAAGATCTCTTTGTGGGGAGTTGAACACTGCAATCCGTTTTTTGATAGCTCTTGTTATAGGCGAGTTATTCGTGTTTAAAGTTAACCACATCTAACCTCAACCCAAAATGTTGATTTTTAAAAAGTGTCCGAAATAGGCAAACTATGGTATCATTAGAAAGGTCTCTTCGTGGGGAGTTGAACAGTGCAATCCGTTTTTTGATAGCACTTGTTATAGGCGAGTTATTTGCGTTTATAGCTAAGTCCCCCTAACCGCGACCCAAAATGTTGATTTTTAAAAAGTGTCCGAAATAGGCAAACTATGGTATCATTAGAAAGGTTTCTTTGTGGGGAGTTGAACACTGCAATCCGTTTTTTGATAGCTTTTGTTATAGGCGAGTTATTCGCGTTGAAAGTTAACCACATCTAACCTCAACTTAAAGTGTTGATTTTTAAAAAGTGTCAGAAATTGGCAAACTATGGTATCATTAGAAAGGTCTCTTTGTCGGGAGTTGAACACTGCAATCCGTTTTTTGATAGCTCTTGTTATTGGCGAGTTATTCGCGTTTATAGCTAAGTCCCCCTAACCGCGACCCAAAATGTTGATTTTCAAAAAGTGTCCGAAATTGGCAAACTATGGTATCATTAGAAAGGTCTCTTTGTCGGGAGTTGAACACTGCAATCCGTTTTTTGATAGCTCCTGTTATTGGCGAGTTATTCACGTTTATAGCTAAGTCCCCCTAACCGCGACCCAAAATGTTGATTTTCAAAAAGTGTCCGATATTGGCAAACTATGGTATCATTAGAAAGATCTCTTTGTGGGGAGTTGAACACTGCAATCCGTTTTTTGATGGCACTTGTTATTGGCGAGTTATTTGCGTTTAAACTTGACCACATCTAACCTCAACTTAAAATGTTGATTTTTAAAAAGTGTCAGAAATTGGCAAACTATGGTATCATTAGAAAGATCTCTTTGTGGGGAGTTGAACACTGCAATCCGTTTTTTGATAGCTCTTGTTATAGGCGAGTTATTCGTGTTTAAAGTTAACCACATCTAACCTCAACTTAAAATGTTGATTTTTAAAAAGTGTCAGAAATTGGCAAACCATGGTGTCCTTAGAAAGGTCTCTTTGTGGGGAGTTAAAAACTGCAATCCGTTTTTTGATAGCACTTGTTATTGGCGAGTTATTCACGTTTATAGCTAAGCCCCCCTAACCGCGACCCAAAATGTTGATTTTCAAAAAGTGTCCGAAATAGGCAAACTATGGTATCATTAGAAAGATCTCTTTGTGGGGAGTTGAAAACTGCAATCCGTTTTTTGGTAGCACTTGTTATTGGCGAGTTATTCGCGTTTATAGCTAAGTCCCCCTAACCGCGACCCAAAATGTTGATTTTCAAAAAGTGTCAGAAATTGACGAACTATGGTATTATTAGAAAGGTCTCTTTGTGGGGAGTTGAACACTGCAATCCGTTGTTTGATAGCTCTTGTTATAGGCGAGTTATTCGTGTTTAAAGTTAACCACATCTAACCTCAACTTAAAATGTTGATTTTTAAAAAGTGTCAGAAATTGGCAAACTATGGTATCATTAGAAAGGTCTCTTTGTGGGGAGTTGAACACTGCAATCCGTTTTTTGATAGCACTTGTTATTGGCGAGTTATTTGCGTTTAAACTTCACCACATCTAACCTCAACTTAAAATGTTGATTTTTAAAAAGTGTCAGAAATTGGCAAACCATGGTGTCCTTAGAAAGGTCTCTTTGTGGGGAGTTAAAAACTGCAATCCGTCTTTTGATAGCACTTGTTATTGGCGAGTTATTTGCGTTTATAGCTAAGTCCCCCTAACCGCGACCCAAAATGTTGATTTTCAAAAAGTGTCAGAAATTGGCGAACTATGGTATCATTAGAAAGGTCTCTTTGTGGGGAGTTGAACACTACAATCCGTTTTTTGATAGCTCTTGTTATAGGCGAATTATTTGCGTTTAAAGTTACCACATCTAACCTCAACTTAAAATGTTGATTTTTAAAAAGTGTCAGAAATTGGCAAACCATGGTGTCCTTATAAAGGTCTCTTTGTGGGGAGTTAAGAACTGCAATCTGTTTTTTGATAGCACTTGTTATTGGCGAGTTATTCGCGTTTATAGCTAAGTCCCCCTAACCGCGACCCAAAATGTTGATTTTTAAAAAGTGTCCGAAATAGGCAAACTATGGTATCATTAGAAAGGTCTCTTTGTGGGGAGTTGAACACTGCAATCCGTTTTTTGATAGCTCTTGTTATTGGCGAGTTATTCACGTTTATAGCTAAGTCCCCCTAACCGCGACCCAAAATGTTGATTTTCAAAAAAAGTCAGAAATTGGCAAACTATGGTATTATTAGAAAGGTCTTTTTGTGGGGAGTTGAACACTGCAATCCGTTGTTTGATAGCTCTTGTTATAGGCGAGTTATTCGCGTTTAAAGTTAACCACATCTAACCTCAACCCAAAATGTTGATTTTTATAAAGTGTCCGAAATAGGCAAACTATGGTATCATTGGAAAGGTCTCTTGGTGGGGAGTTGAACGCTGCAATCCGTTTTCAGATAGCTCTTTTTGTTGTCGAGTTATTCCTGTTCTTAGCTAAGTCCCCCTAACCGCGACCCAAAATGTTGATTTTTATAAAGTGTCCGAAATAGGCAAACTATGGTATCATTAGAAAGGTTTCTTTGTGGGGAGTTGAACAGTGCAATCCGTTTTTTGATAGCTCTTGTTATAGGCGAGTTATTTGCGTTTATAGCTAAGTCCCCCTAACCGCGACCCAAAATGTTGATTTTTAAAAAGTGTCCGAAATAGGCAAACTATGGTATCATTAGAAAGGTCTCTTCGTGGGGAGTTGAACAGTGCAATCCGTTTTTTGATAGCACTTGTTATAGGCGAGTTATTTGCGTTTATAGCTAAGTCCCCCTAACCGCGACCCAAAATGTTGATTTTTAAAAAGTGTCCGAAATAGGCAAACTATGGTATCATTAGAAAGGTTTCTTTGTGGGGAGTTGAACACTGCAATCCGTTTTTTGATAGCTTTTGTTATAGGCGAGTTATTCGCGTTGAAAGTTAACCACATCTAACCTCAACTTAAAGTGTTGATTTTTAAAAAGTGTCAGAAATTGGAAAACTATGGTATCATTAGAAAGGTCTCTTTGTCGGGAGTTGAACACTGCAATCCGTTTTTTGATAGCTCTTGTTATAGGCGAGTTATTCGCGTTTATAGCTAAGTCCCCCTAACCGCGACCCAAAATGTTGATTTTCAAAAAGTGTCCGAAATTGGCAAACTATGGTATCATTAGAAAGGTCTCTTTGTCGGGAGTTGAACACTGCAATCCGTTTTTTGATAGCTCTTGTTATTGGCGAGTTATTCGCGTTTATAGCTAAGTCCCCATAACCGCGACCCAAAATGTTGATTTTCAAAAAGTGTCCGAAATTGGCAAACTATGGTATCATTAGAAAGGTCTCTTTGTGGGGAGTTGAAAACTGCAATCCGTTTTTTGATAGCACTTGTTATTGGCGAGTTATTTGCGTTTAAACTTAACCACATCTAACCTCAACTTAAAATGTTGATTTTTAAAAAGTGTCAGAAATTGGCAAACCATGGTGTCCTTAGAAAGATCTCTTTGTGGGGAGTTAAAAACTGCAATCCGTTTTTTGATAGCACTTGTTTTTGGCGAGTTATTCGCGTTTATAGCTAAGTCCCCCTAACCGCGACCCAAAATGTTGATATTCAAAAAGTGTAAGAAATTGGCGAACTATGGTATCATTAGAAAGGTCTCTTTGTGGGGAGTTGAACACTGCAATCCGTTTTTTGATAGCTCTTGTTATAGACGAGTTATTCGCGTTTAAAGTTAACCACATCTAACCTCAACCCAAAATGTTGATTTTTAAAAAGTGTCCGAAATAGGCAAACTATGGTATCATTAGAAAGGTCTCTTCGTGGGGAGTTGAACAGTGCAATCCGTTTTTTGATAGCACTTGTTATAGGTGAGTTATTTGCGTTTATAGCTAAGTCCCCCTAACCGCGACCCAAAATGTTGATTTTCAAAAAGTGTCCGAAATAGGCAAACTATGGTATCATTAGAAAGGTCTCTTTGTGGGGAGTTGAACACTGCAATCCGTTTTTTGATAGCTCTTGTTATTGGCGAGTTATTCACGTTTATAGCTAAGTCCCCCTAACCGCGACCCAAAATGTTGATTTTCAAAAAGTGTCCGAAATTGGCAAACTATGGTATCATTAGAAAGATCTCTTTGTGGGGAGTTGAAAACTGCAATCCGTTTTTTGATAGCACTTGTTATTGGCTAGTTATTCGCGTTTATAGCTAAGTCGCCCTAACCGCGACCCAAGATGTGGATTTTTAAAAAGTGTCCGAAATAGGCAAACTATGGTATCATTGGAAAGACCTCTTTGTGGGGAGTTGAACACTGCAATCCGTTTTTTGATAGCTCTTGTTATAGGCGAGTTATTCGCGTTTATAGCTAAGTCCCCCTAACCGCGACCCAAAATGTTGATTTTCAAAAAGTGTCCGAAATAGGCAAACTATGGTATCATTAGAAAGGTCTCTTTGTGGGGAGTTGAACACTGCAATCCGTTTTTTGATAGCACTTGTTATTGGCGAGTTATTCGCGTTTTTGCTCCGCAAAAATGTGTTTTACAATCCATGAATTTTCTACCGACACCAAGAAAATAAAGATGTGGTCAGAGACGAAATCAGGTTTGGCGGAACACATCAATTTATTCCTCAAACGGGAAATCAATCGAATATGTATATCAGTTTGAGTTACCCACGAAGCAATAACACAAATGACGTCAACAGGTTTTGGGGGTAATCCCCATGGGAATACACAGCACGTCAATCAGCTAATGGTCCAATTACATCAATATTATGACATTGTCAAACATGAGAAAATACAAACAAAATTGTTTACATGGTAAAGCTTACAAATCTAACCACAGAGCTAAGATTAACAACACCAAAAAAAAATGCTGAGGAACCACAGTTGAAATGCTTAAATTAGCAAAAGAAAAACAGAACAAGCATAAAATTTGCAACGAAATCCTTAATCGACCGTTCAGAATGAAAGGTTAATTAGATAAGAAAGAAAACAGCTAAAGTGGACAAACGGGTCATGTCGAAGTCAATCACGGTATGTATGAAACAGAAGTGTTGACGTACAAAATGGATGACTAGATATGTTGTCTAAGCGATCAACATGTAAACTACACGTCAATAGCTGCTAGTACTAGGAGGATTGAAGATGAAGCTTTACTATACCTAGCCGCTGATGACTGCCTATGGTAAGGCTGATACGTAAACAAGCAAATTCAAAATGATATTTGGACAACATCGGATTCCTCAATAACGGTAGAGGCAAGGCTGTACAAGGCTGTAGGGCGTATCTTCCGCCAAAGTTAATAGTGGAGCTACATTGTATAGACAAAAACGCGTACGTCACTAACGTCCTATACTTTTTAGAGGCGTACAATCACAGGATAATCTAACGTACTTAATGCACCTTTCTACGGCCTAATTTAAAAAATGAAGTAAATATATTCTGATACGGGTCTGAATACAGCTATCTGTTACATACTATACTTGTCTCATTCATTTGAAAGTCGCAAGATATAGGCTATACAATGTGCCTTTTATGGCTGAGTCATAAAGGAAGTTGCAACTAAGCCGTGTGTCTTGTTAACGCTGAACTGTGAGTGCGCAGAAGGAATTTCAAGAGAGGAACTTATGAAATAGGCACGTTGACCGGTGTATTGGACGACAGAGCTGTCAAATGGAATGCCCAAACTTCATGGCTGTTTGAAATCGAGAATAGTGCCGCAATGCCGGCTACCCCAACCCTAACTCCCGTAGGAGGGGGGAGGTAGGATTTACCCATTGCTGTAAACGGCAGGACAGGTGTTTACTCACCTTAAGTAGGAATTGTCAAGAAGTTAATGTATAGGTCCAGTTTGTTCCGGTACAAGTGCGTATTATCTAATGTATATTCTAGAATCGTTGAATATAAGCACTAGACATAAGATGAGGAAGAGGCAACCTGATGATCACTTTTTATAGACCTTAGACTACTGTCATTGTATTAATTGACTTATCAATGTTGCCATACAATTGTACCATGTACAAATGTCATGAAATAAAGTTCATTATTTCATTCATTCTTCTCCTACAGCTTCAAGATTAGATAAGCCGCTTATTGTGTAAACAAGTACATGTAAAGCGATGGAACAATGTAACTAATAATAGTAGCACTTAAATGGGAACAAGACATAGTGCATGGCGGAGTGGGAAGGCGTTAACATGGTGCCGACCGAAACTGACACCTGCAGTGAATTATTTACGAAAAGTTTCTTAATACTATATCAGTCGGGAAGGTCCATGGTTCATAAACCAATGGTACAAGTATCAGTCGCAGCAGAAAACAAAATGTCTATATGTGAGACAGTTAGTGCAGCCAGTTGAGAGGGCCCAGGTACTAGATGAAGCGGACTCTGCCTGCAGATGAAACTGTAGACTCGGTCGTTGACAGGATGTCCGTGCAGGAGGTTTGGACTGGGAACAGGCAGGTGTCCAGGCCCGTACACATTTGGGGCTCCGCGGCATCGGGTCAGTGGGCTGTCAGGCGGGGCACCAGCCGTCCTCCGGTGAGAGGTGTTCCGAAGTGCCTGTCGAAAGGGCCTCGGGCTCGCAATACATGGAAATGAAGTATAAAACAAAGTCATTAAATGTATTCCGAAAAGAGTGTTCCAGTCCGAGAATAATATATATATACCACAACAATCTAGAAATCGGCTCATTTCAATTGGAGCCTTGACAAAAATGGGAGATAATGTGTTGTATTTAGTATCGCGCGCATAGCGAACTGAAGATAGACAGTTCATCTGGGAGAATCCAGTGAAACGAAGACTTTCTCGAAGTTGAAATAAAAAATTGTCTGATTTTGGTGTTATAAGCTCTTAGCAGAATGTATGATACAAGATAGAGTCCAAGTAATCCGTAAAATATTATTGTAGGTGAATAGATAATACGTCAGGGTTTTAAGATTTTTCGCACCTTGCTATACTCTCTGGTTATACTTTGGCTGTATAGCGGCAAAGGTTTCGGTTTCAATGTTGACGGGTTGTCAATTTAAAGCCAACACAACTTCTGACGGTCTGAACAGAACAAGATTGGAATGTCTGCCTTACATGGCGAGACGAGCAAATGCAATTTTTATCTAATAGATGATGATTTAGATACATTGAACTACATGTCGGAGGGAAGAAGAGGCAACCTACACACTTCTCCCCGCGACATTGGCCGTGTTAGAAATAGTGCAGTCGAATAACTGTATTGCGCAGAGACAAAACATGTGCCGAAAGGATTGATTGTCACCGCTCTTGAATTTGACAGGTCCTGGTAGACGACAGGACAATTGACAGCGGGAGCCTTTAAAACTGTTGTACCTGGCGGCTTTTGGCGCCTGTAAATTTATTAAGTGGCAACCGTCGATTACAAAGAGATGTCGGCATCACGATGGGGTGGCTTTGGTACAATCTGATTTACGCCGTGGGCACACAGATCGAAGAGAAATGTCTACAGAACACGGGAGGTTCATGTTAATTCCATGTGTTTCAAACGCGTAATGTAAATGAGCATATACATCGTGCTCTCAGAAAGCACTGCAACAGCAGCGTAGCAAAATGAAACGCAATATGGACGGCATAGATTCAACAGGTAAATTATTTCGAATTAGTAATGCAGAGGAAATTATCAGGAAAAACCTGGGGGGGGGGTGGGAGGGTAACATTGACCAAGGAGGGCTCGATGTCGATACAAGGAACCGCATAATTTGACCGCGCGTTGAAGAGTGACCAATTGTCCCTCGTTTCCCGTTATCTGTCGGGTAATCAAATAATATACTTCGACTATATCTGTGATATTTTTATATGTATATATGTTTTGACTTGTTGTGACCCGTACTTAGCTCGGTTGGGCAAGAATGTACAATAAGTGTCTTCATTCATTCATTCAATATATGGACCAATGAGATCGCGCCACGTATTTGCCTAGTGGCAGGGAACCTGTCTTGATTACGAAGACGCCGGAATTACTAACATTGTTGAGAGAATTTTGGAAATGAACAGAATAAGTGCATCGGGGTGTTATGGCAAACCTCTCGATGTTAGATTCATATATAAAATACACTGGGGGTAATTCTGGCTCCCCACGCGAGCTGGGTTCCTACTAATAAGCGAGTAGAGCAGAGGTACCAAGTATGTAAAGAGAGCAATTAGAGGCCCTATGAAAACAAGGCATCGGCTAGTCTATAGGGCTTATTCACGTGACGTCATCACCCCTTCCCTCCGTGCGCCGCCATTTTGGTGTACCACCAGTCCCGGCGAAGATTCTCTGTGTCTGAAGGTCTCTAACTCCGAGGAAAGTGAAGTCATTTGCACGCTGTTTGACTATGCAAAGACCTTCCAACCTCAAGTCATATTTTCGCTGCAAAAATCGGATGGAAATTATCCATATTTCATCAGTGAGGGAAAGTTTTCGGAGATCCAGTCTACTTTACGAACACGGCAACAGTGACGGGGTGACAGCGGAGTCCATCGATTTTGTCTTTGTTATTTTGTTCTGTGAACGACTTTCTGCACACTCAGTTAAAAACGTACCAGGCTTACAACAACTTGATGAAAAGACCTTGCGACAACGTAGTATCTGGACAAATACTGGAGTGTAGGATGAGATTTAGTTGATAGAAGTACGTAGTGATCGGGAACGTTCGACATTCAGAAGTTGGACGACCACAGGATAATATCCTGTGCCGCGGTTTTTGTTCAAACACAGTTAGCATCTTGTACTCTTGTTGTGTTTTTTTTTCATGGAAATTCATCAAAGAACTAGGGTACATGCTCCTGCTGTCGTTTATGGACTCCCCTGTTTGTTTTCGGAATTCCCCTTCGTATTTTCATTCCCGCACGGCTTTCCCAGAGAATCGCGAAACAAATCTTACTGTTACCCAATCTGTGTGCGCTTTACCAGTGCAGAACCAACATCCCACGCCAAGACAAAGCACTGTGATTGTGAAACTAAACGTTTTGAACGGAAATGGTGCATTGCTTGGGAAATATTTACAATTTTTATGGCGAGTTGCATAGGGCCCCACTGCAGGCTGACTGACTGTGGTACACCAAAATGGCTGACTTTGCTCGTTGCTAGGGGGAGGATCACGTGACTGAATAAGCCCTATAATGGCATTTGTAAACAAACGGTTTGCGGAGGTGCAAAAACAGAGCTTGGCAATACTCAATTGTCTGTAAGATAAATTGAAAGAAAAAAAAATACAATATGTCGCATGTCGATAAATTCAGAATGTTAAGAACTGCGCCATACGGACAGAATAAATCGTCCGCCAGCACATATACAAGTAACGATAATTGTGCCTCACGAACAGAACAAAATCGCCTGCCGGCACATATAGAAATAATGATAATTGTGTCTCACGGACAGAACAAAATCGCCTGCCGGCACTTATAAAAATAATGATAATTGTGCCTCACGGACAGAACAAAATCGCCTGCCGGCACATATAAAAATAATGATAATTGTGCCTCACGGACAGAACAAAATCGCCTGCCGGCACATATAGAAATAATGATAATTGTGCCTCACGGACAGAACAAAATCGCCTGCCGGCACATATAAAAATAATGATAATTGTGCCTCACGGACAGAACAAAATCGCCTGCCGGCACATATAGAAATAATGATAATTGTGCCTCACGGACAGAACAAAATCGCCTGCCGGCACATATAAAAATAATGATAATTGTGCCTCACGGGCAGAACAAAATCGTCTGCCGGCACATATACAAGTAATAATAATTGTGCCTCACGGACAGAACAAATTCGTCTGCCGGCACATATAAATTTAATAATACTTCGCCACACGGACAGAATAAATCGTCTGCCATAATGGAATTACCCACCGTTCAAAACTTGTTTTACTAGCTGAATAATAGGACACGAAATGCGACGTGCATGCGTGGGTGGGGGATCTAATGTCTGGCTGAAAACGACTGCTTAATTACGTAGGTAACAAAATTTGCATAAACGTGATCTTGAGAAATCTGTAAACATGACAAGTACAGCTTTGTAACAAATTGTACACGGAGATCCACTTGTGCGCACATTGAATCCCCTGGGGTATACATTCGACCTTATGCGTATTCGTGACATCGGACATTTGGACAAGTACGCAAAACTATTAATCAAATTACAACTTCACGGCCACAGCCGCCGTTGGGCCCGACAAACGTATCTTTGGTACGACTAGAGCTCAAATAGAAGAGAAGAAGAAAAAAAATTGGTGTGAGGAACTGTCATAAAATTAGTTTATGCTAGAAAAGAATTTGCCTAGGAGTTGCAGACGCGATTAAGATTTATCTCTTAAATGCGAATAGCGGCGAAGTGAAGTCGTAGCTACGGCGTGTATATTACGTAAATGCAGAAATGTTCGCGGTGGATTAATATTCGCGGTTTTCGCGGTGACCACTTTACCGCGAATTTAAAACCACCGCGAACATTTTTCTATAATGGTATTAGATTGCAATCTATGGTGTTGCCGCGAAATTAAATCCACCGCGAAATGCCATTTTTCCCGCTACCGCGAAATTAAATCCCCGCGAACTTAAATGCATTTACAGTATGACATATGTGAACCATACGACATGACAAATTATAGAGCAAGGAAATTTTGTCATGCTAAAGCTGGGTGGGTTGGGCGGAAAATTTTCAGAGCAAAAGTCTGTGTGCTTTCACCTCGGGACCTGTTGGTGTAATGACCCTTTGAGGAATTCGTGCCGCCGCGTCCTGTCAGCGCCCGGACCACATACGGAGTTTGTCGGTACCAAACAAAAGGATGTTTTTGGTATTAATTAGCACGGCGGCATCGCCAAGGCCTAGCTTTGCTCGTCCAAGCTTATCGCCTAATTACAAAGGGCGCCGCGAGGAGCAACACTATAGTCATTTATGTCGGCTCATATTCATTCCTTTCAAAACATTATTTTTGCTCCGCAAAAATGTGTTTTACAATCCATGAATTTTCTACCGACACCAAGAAAATAAAGATGTGGTCAGAGACGAAATCAGGTTTGGCGGAACACAACAATTTATTCCTCAAACGGGAAATCAATCGAATATGTATATCAGTTTGAGTTACCCACGAAGCAATAACACAAATGACGTCAACAGGTTTTGGGGGTAATCCCCATGGGAATACACAGCACGTCAATCAGCTAATGGTCCAATTACATCAATATTATGACATTGTCAAACATGAGAAAATACAAACAAAATTGTTTACATGGTAAAGCTTACAAATCTAACCACCATACAGCTCACCAACTGTGAGCAACCAAGACGCCCAAGAAGGCGCGAAATGCGACAAGGCTAACTCACACGATGCCTCCACCATGATCTAGAATACATGAAGGTCCGGTAGGTAGGGTTTAGCGGGATTAATGCCCCCAAAACGCTTTTGTACTACTGCAAGTTACCGAAATCATCCAAATGAGTCCGCAACGAAATTAGGTTCTTTCTGCCACAATTTTGTTCGGTACCATATGTGGACCGACGGAGCTGAGTCGAAATTATGAACGGGAATGTGGGAGGAAGTCCGGCATGTTACGGGGAGACTTCGGTCAGAACCACCTTCCGAACAGATTAAATTTCAAAAACTGTGACATACCAAGGCTACTAAATTACATGCAATGTCTTCTGGAACCCATTGGCAAAAATTTCACAGATGTCGTTGTACCCTAGCTCTACGTAGCAATGTGAACACGCGTTTACTGCTAGATAGAGAGCACGGTAGATTTTGCGATAGTACAAATCGGTACGCCATGACATTTTGAATTGCCGTGTAAGAAACCCGAAAGTTTGGACGAAATGCTCGTCTGCCGTTGTACGACGCAGAACAAGGAAACCCAACCGGGAAACGAAAGAGTACCCCGTAAGAGCAAATTATGTTCGAGATTGGGGTATTCATAAAAGGACAAGTAACAAGATAATAAGTAGGGCGGCTCACCGTAGAGTTTGAGTTGAGTTCAGACGGGCGCCTGTCGGGTCACTAATGAAAGGTTCGACTAGACGTGCGCCGTTGACGGTAGGTCACCTCGATAGGCTGATGACAGGCCAAGTTCAGGAAGAAAAGGGGTCCAGTGGGTACGTGGCTTACTGGCTTCGATGCGGGTTCTTGCCGGGCTGGCTCCGCTGATCCGGGGTGCGGCTCCGAAGAGGTCGAGTACGTAGCGCCCTGGCTTCAAAGAAACAATTTTCGGCCAAGGAAGTGATCGGTACACGAACTGCGATCTGCTGGGACAGAGAGTATTCCGGATTTCCAAGTCTGATGCCAACACATGAGACGAAAACTCAGGAAATATTCAAGAAAAGTAAGAAAATTTTCAGAGCAAAAGTCTGTGTGCTTTCACCTCGGGACCTGTTGGTGTAATGACCCTTTGAGGAATTCGTGCCGCCGCGTCCTGTCAGCGCCCGGACCACATACGGAGTTTGTCGGTACCAAACAAAAGGATGTTTTTGGTATTAATTAGCACGGCGGCATCGCCAAGGCCTAGCTTTGCTCGTCCAAGCTTATCGCCTAATTACAAAGGGCGCCGCGAGGAGCAACACTATAGTCATTTATGTCGGCTCATATTCATTCCTTTCAAAACATTATTTATAGCTAAGTCCCCCTAACCGCGACCCAAAATGTTGATTTTCAAAAAGTGTCCGAAATAGGCAAACTATGGTATCATTAGAAAGGTCTCTTTGTGGGGAGTTGAACACTGCAATCCGTTTTTTGATAGCACTTGTTATTGGCGAGTTATTTGCGTTTAAACTTGACCACATCTAACCTCAACTTAAAATGTTGATTTTTAAAAAGTGTCAGAAATTGGCAAACCATGGTGTCCTTAGAAAGGTCTCTTTGTGGGGAGTTAAAAACTGCAATCCGTTTTTTGATAGCACTTGTTATTGGCGAGTTATTCGCGTTTATAGCTAAGTCCCCCTAACCGCGACCCAAAATGTTGATGTTCAAAAAGTGTCCGAAATTGACGAACTATGGTATTATTAGAAAGGTCTCTTTGTGGGGAGTTGAACACTGCAATCCGTTGTTTGATAGCTCTTGTTATAGGCGAGTTATTCGCGTTTAAAGTTAACCACATCTAACCTCAACCCAAAATGTTGATTTTTATAAAGTGTCCGAAATAGGCAAACTATGGTATCATTAGAAAGGTCTCTGTGTGGGGAGTTGAACAGTGCAATCCGTTTTTTGATAGCTCTTGTTATAGGCGAGTTATTTGCGTTTATAGCTATGTCCCCCTAACCGCGACCCAAAATGTTGATTTTTAAAAAGTGTCCGAAATAGGCAAACTATGGTATCATTAGAAAGGTCTCTTTGTGGGGAGTTGAACACTGCAATCCGTTTTTTGATAGCTCTTGTTATAGACGAGTTATTCGCGTTGAAAGTTAACCACATCTAACCTCAACCCAAAAGGTTGATTTTTATAAAGTGTCCGAAATAGGCAAACTATGGTATCATTAGAAAGGTCTCTGTGTGGGGAGTTGAACAGTGCAATCCGTTTTTTGATAGCTCTTGTTATAGGCGAGTTATTTGCGTTTATAGCTAAGTCCCCCTAACCGCGACCCAAAATGTTGATTTTTAAAAAGTGTCCGAAATAGGCAAACTATGGTATCATTAGAAAGGTCTCTTTGTGGGGAGTTGAACACTGCAATCCGTTTTTTGATAGCTCTTGTTATAGACGAGTTATTCGCGTTGAAAGTTAACCACATCTAACATCAACTTAAAATGTTGATTTTTAAAAAGTGTCAGAAATTGGCAAACCATGGTGTCCTTAGAAAGGTCTCTTTGTGGGGAGTTAAAAACTGTAATCCGTTTTTTGATAGCACTTGTTTTTGGCGAGTTATTCGCGTTTATAGCTAAGTCCCCCTAACCGCGACCCAAAATGTTGATTTTCAAAAAGTGTCAGAAATTGGCGAACTATGGTATCATTAGAAAGGTCTCTTTGTGGGGAGTTGAACACTGCAATCCGTCTTTTGATAGCTCTTGTTATAGGCGAATTATTTGCGTTTAAAGTTAACCACATCTAACCTCAACTTAAAATGTTGATTTTTGAAAAGTGTCTGAAATAGGCAAACTATGGTATCATTGGAAAGATCTCTTTGTGGGGAGTTGAACAATGCAGTCCGTTTTTTGATAGCTCTTGTTATAGGCGAGTTATTCGCGTTTATAGCTAAATCCCCCTAACCGCGACCCAAAATGTTGATTTTTAAAAAGTGTCCGAAATTGGCAAACTATGGTATCATTAGAAAGGTCTCTTTGTGGGGAGTTGAACACTGCAATCCGTTTTTTGATAGCTCTTGTTATTGGCGAGTTATTCACGTTTATAGCTAAGTCCCCCTAACCGCGACCCAAAATGTTGATTTTCAAAAGTGTCCGAAATTGGCAAACTATAGTATCATTAGAAAATTCTCTTTGTGGGGAGTTGAAAACTGCAATCCGTTTTTTGATAGCACTTGTTATTGGCTAGTTATTCGCGTTTATAGCTAAGTCGCCCCAACAGCGACCCAAAATGTGGATTTTTAAAAGTGTCCGAAATAGGCAAACTATGGTATCATTGGAAAGACCTCTTTGTGGGGAGTTGAACACTGCAATCCGTCTTTTGATAGCTCTTGTTATAGGCGAATTATTTGCGTTTAAAGTTAACCACATCTAACCTCAACTTAAAAGGTTGATTTTTGAAAAGTGTCTGAAATAGGCAAACTATGGTATCATTGAAAGATCTCTTTGTGGGGAGTTGAAAACTGCAATCCGTTTTTTGATAGCTCTTGTTATAGACGAGTTATTCGCGTTGAAAGTTAACCACATCTAACCTCAACTTAAAATGTTGATTTTTAAAAAGTGTCAGAAATTGGCAAACTATGGTATCATTAGAAAGGTCTCTTTGTGGGGAGTTAAAAACTGCAATCCGTTTTTTGATAGCACTTGTTATTGGCGAGTTATTCGCGTTTATAGCTAAGTCCCCCTAACCGCGACCCAAAATGTTGATTTTCAAAAAGTGTCAGAAATTGGCGAACTATGGTATCATTAGCAAGGTCTCTTTGTGGGGAGTTGAACACTGCAATCCGTTTTTTGATAGCTCTTGTTATAGGCGAATTATTTGCGTTTAAACTTAACCACATCTACCCTCAACTTAAAATGTTGATTTTTAAAAAGTGTCAGAAATTGGCAAACTATGGTATCATTAGAAAGGTCTCTTTGTGGGGAGTTGAACACTGCAATCCGTCTTTTGATAGCTCTTGTTATAGGCGAATTATTTGCGTTTAAAGTTAACCACATCTAACCTCAACTTAAAAGGTTGATTTTTGAAAAGTGTCTGAAATAGGCAAACTATGGTATCATTGGAAAGATCTCTTTGTGGGGAGTTGAACAATGCAGTCCGTTTTTTGATAGCTCTTGTTATAGGCGAGTTATTCGCGTTTATAGCTAAGTCCCCTTAACCGCGACCCAAAATGTTGATTTTCAAAAAGTGTCAGAAATTGGCGAACTATGGTATCATTAGAAAGGTCTCTTTGTGGGGAGTTGAACACTGCAATCCGTCTTTTGATAGCTCTTGTTATAGGCGAATTATTTGCGTTTAAAGTTAACCACATCTAACCTCAACTTAAAATGTTGATTTTTAAAAAGTGTCAGAAATTGGCAAACTATGGTATCATTAGAAAGGTCTCTTTGTGGGGAATTAAAAACTGCAATCCGTTTTTTGATAGCACTTGTTATTGGCGAGTTATTCGCGTTTATAGCTAAGTCCCCCTAACCGCGACCTAAAATGTTGATTTTCAAAAAGTGTCAGAAATTGGCGAACTATGGTATCATTAGAAAGGTCTCTTTGTGGGGAGTTGAACACTGCAATCCGTTTTTTGATAGCTCTTGTTATAGGCGAATTATTTGCGTTTTAACTTAACCACATCTAACCTCAACTTAAAATGTTGATTTTTAAAAGTGTCAAATTGGCAAACTATGGTATCATTGGAAAGATCTCTTTGTGGGGAGTTGAACAATGCAGTCCGTTTTTTGATAGCTCTTGTTATAGGCGAGTTATTCGCGTTTATAGCTAAGTCCCCTTAACCGCGACCCAAAATGTTGATTTTCAAAAAGTGTCAGAAATTGGCGAACTATGGTATCATTAGCAATGTCTCTTTGTGGGGAGTTGAACACTGCAATCCGTTTTTTGATAGCTCTTGTTATAGGCGAATTATTTGCGTTTAAACTTAACCACATCTACCCTCAACTTAAAATGTTGATTTTTAAAAAGTGTCAGAAATTGGCAAACTATGGTATCATTAGAAAGGTCTCTTTGTGGGGAGTTGAACACTGCAATCCGTTTTTTGATAGCTCTTGTTATTGGCGAGTTATTCACGTTTATAGCTAAGTCCCCCTAACCGCGACCCAAAATGTTGATTTTCAAAAGTGTCCGAAATTGGCAAACTATAGTATCATTAGAAAATTCTCTTTGTGGGGAGTTGAAAACTGCAATCCGTTTTTTGATAGCACTTGTTATTGGCGAGTTATTCGCGTTTATAGCTAAGTCGCCCCAACAGCGACCCAAAATGTGGATTTTTAAAAAGTGTCCGAAATAGGCAAACTATGGTATCATTGGAAAGACCTCTTTGTGGGGAGTTGAACACTGCAATCCGTTTTTGATAGCTCTTGTTATAGGCGAATTATTTGCGTTTAAAGTTAACCACATCTAACCTCAACTTAAAAGGTTGATTTTTGAAAAGTGTCTGAAATAGGCAAACTATGGTATCATTGGAAAGATCTCTTTGTGGGGAGTTGAAAACTGCAATCCGTTTTTTGATAGCTCTTGTTATAGACGAGTTATTCGCGTTGAAAGTTAACCACATCTAACCTCAACTTAAAATGTTGATTTTTAAAAAGTGTCAGAAATTGGCAAACTATGGTATCATTAGAAAGGTCTCTTTGTGGGGAGTTAAAAACTGCAATCCGTTTTTTGATAGCACTTGTTATTGGCGAGTTATTCGCGTTTATAGCTAAGTCCCCCTAACCGCGACCCAAAATGTTGATTTTCAAAAAGTGTCAGAAATTGGCGAACTATGGTATCATTAGCAAGGTCTCTTTGTGGGGAGTTGAACACTGCAATCCGTTTTTTGATAGCTCTTGTTATAGGCGAATTATTTGCGTTTAAACTTAACCACATCTACCCTCAACTTAAAATGTTGATTTTTAAAAAGTGTCAGAAATTGGCAAACTATGGTATCATTAGAAAGGTCTCTTTGTGGGGAGTTGAACACTGCAATCCGTCTTTTGATAGCTCTTGTTATAGGCGAATTATTTGCGTTTAAAGTTAACCACATCTAACCTCAACTTAAAAGGTTGATTTTTGAAAAGTGTCTGAAATAGGCAAACTATGGTATCATTGGAAAGATCTCTTTGTGGGGAGTTGAACAATGCAGTCCGTTTTTTGATAGCTCTTGTTATAGGCGAGTTATTCGCGTTTATAGCTAAGTCCCCTTAACCGCGACCCAAAATGTTGATTTTCAAAAAGTGTCAGATATTGGCGAACTATGGTATCATTAGAAAGGTCTCTTTGTGGGGAGTTGAACACTGCAATCCGTCTTTTGATAGCTCTTGTTATAGGCGAATTATTTGCGTTTAAAGTTAACCACATCTAACCTCAACTTAAATGTTGATTTTTAAAAAGTGTCAGAAATTGGCAAACTATGGTATCATTAGAAAGGTCTCTTTGTGGGGAGTTAAAACTGCAATCCGTTTTTTGATAGCACTTGTTATTGGCGAGTTATTCGCGTTTATAGCTAAGTCCCCCTAACCGCGACCTAAAATGTTGATTTCAAAAGTGTCAGAAATTGGCGAACTATGGTATCATTAGAAAGGTCTCTTTGTGGGGAGTTGAACACTGCAATCCGTTTTTTGATAGCTCTTGTTATAGGCGAATTATTTGCGTTTTAACTTAACCACATCTAACCTCAACTTAAAATGTTGATTTTTAAAAAGTGTCAAAATTGGCAAACTATGGTATCATTGGAAAGATCTCTTTGTGGGGAGTTGAACAATGCAGTCCGTTTTTTGATAGCTCTTGTTATAGGCGAGTTATTCGCGTTTATAGCTAAGTCCCCCTTAACCGCGACCCAAAATGTTGATTTTCAAAAAGTGTCAGAAATTGGCGAACTATGGTATCATTAGCAAGGTCTCTTTGTGGGGAGTTGAACACTGCAATCCGTTTTTTGATAGCTCTTGTTATAGGCGAATTATTTGCGTTTAAACTTAACCACATCTACCCTCAACTTAAAATGTTGATTTTTAAAAAGTGTCAGAAATTGGCAAACTATGGTATCATTAGAAAGGTCTCTTTGTGGGGAGTTAAAACTGCAATCCGTTTTTTGATAGCACTTGTTATTGGCGAGTTATTCTCGTTTATAGCTAAGTCCCCCTAACCGCGACCCAAATGTTGATTTTCAAAAAGTGTCAGAAATTGGCGAACTATGGTATCATTAGAAAGGTCTCTTTGTGGGGAGTTGAACACTGCAATCCGTTTTTTGATAGCACTTGTTATTGGCGAGTTATTTGCGTTTAAACTTAACCACATCTAACCTCAACTTAAAATGTTGATTTTTAAAAAGTGTCAGAAATTGGCAAACCATGGTGTCCTTAGAAAGGTCTCTTTGTGGGGAGTTAAAAACTGCAATCCGTTTTTTGATAGCACTTGTTATTGGCGAGTTATTCGCGTTTATAGCTAAGTCCCCCTAACCGCGACCCAAAATGTTGATTTTCAAAAAGTGTCAGAAATTGGCGAACTATGGTATCATTAGAAAGGTCTCTTTGTGGGGAGTTGAACACTGCAATCCGTTTTTTGATAGCTCTTGTTATAGGCGAATTATTTGCGTTTAAAATTAACCACATCTAACCTCAACTTAAAATGTTGATTTTTAAAAAGTGTCAGAAATTGGCGAACTATGGTATCATTAGAAAGGTCTCTTTGTGGGGAGTTGAACACTGCAATCCGTTTTTTGATAGCTCTTGTTATAGGCGAATTATTTGCGTTTAAACTTAACCACATCTAACCTCAACTTAAAATGTTGATTTTTAAAAAGTGTCAGAAATTGGCGAACTATGGTATCATTAGAAAGGTCTCTTTGTGGGGAGTTGAACACTGCAATCCGTTTTTTGATAGCTCTTGTTATAGGCGAATTATTTGCGTTTAAACTTAACCACATCTAACCTCACTTAAAATGTTGATTTTCAAAAAGTGTCAGAAATTGGCGAACTATGGTATCATTAGAAAGGTCTCTTTGTGGGAGTTGAACACTGCAATCCGTTTTTTGATAGCTCTTGTTATAGACGAGTTATTTGCGTTTAAAGTTAACCACATCTAACCTCAACTTAAAATGTTGATTTTTGAAAAGTGTCTGAAATAGGCAAACTATGGTATCATTGGAAAGGTCTCTTTGTGGGGAGTTGAAAACTGCAATCCGTTTTTTGATAGCACTTGTTATTGGCGAGTTATTAGCGTTTATAGCTAAGTCCCCCTAACCGCGACCCAAAATGTTGATTTTCAAAAGTGTCCGAAATAGGCAAACTATGGTATCATTAGAAAGGTCTCTTTGTGGGGAGTTGAACACTGCAATCCGTTTTTTGATAGCTCTTGTTATAGGCGAGTTATTTGCGTTTAAAGTTAACCACATCTAACCTCACCCAAAAGGTTGATTTTTATAAAGTGTCCGAAATAGGCAAACTATGGTATCATTAGAAAGGTCTCTGTTGTGGGGAGTTGAACACTGCAATCCGTTTTTTGATAGCTCTTGTTATAGGCGAGTTATTTGCGTTTATAGCTAAGTCCCCCTAACCGCGACCCAAAATGTTGATTTTTAAAAAGTGTCCGAAATAGGCAAACTATGGTATCATTAGAAAGGCCTCTTTGTGGGGAGTTGAACACTGCAATCCGTTTTTTGATAGCTCTTGTTATAGACGAGTTATTCGCGTTGAAAGTTAACCACATCTAACCTCAACTTAAAATGTTGATTTTTAAAAGTGTCAGAAATTGGCAAACTATGGTATCATTGGAAAGATCTCTTTGTGGGGAGTTGAAACTGCAATCCGTTTTTTGATAGCACTTGTTATTGGCGAGTTATTCGCGTTTATAGCTAAGTCCCCTAACCGCGACCCAAAATGTTGATTTTCAAAAAGTGTCAGAAATTGACGAACTATGGTATTATTAGAAAGGTCTCTTTGTGGGGAGTTGAACACTGCAATCCGTTGTTTGATAGCTCTTGTTATAGGCGAGTTATTCGCGTTTAAAGTTAACCACATCTAACCTCAACCCAAAAGGTTGATTTTTATAAAGTGTCCGAAATAGGCAAACTATGGTATCATTAGAAAGGTCTCTGTGTGGGGAGTTGAACAGTGCAATCCGTTTTTTGATAGCTCTTGTTATAGGCGAGTTATTTGCGTTTATAGCTAAGTCCCCCTAACCGCGACCCAAAATGTTGATTTTTAAAAAGTGTCCGAAATAGGCAAACTATGGTATCATTAGAAAGGTCTCTTTGTGGGGAGTTGAACACTGCAATCCGTTTTTTGATAGCTCTTGTTATAGACGAGTTATTCGCGTTGAAAGTTAACCACATCTAACCTCAACTTAAAATGTTGATTTTTAAAAAGTGTCAGAAATTGGCAAACTATGGTATCATTGGAAAGATCTCTTTGTGGGGAGTTTAACAATGCAGTCCGTTTTTTGATAGCTCTTGTTATAGGCGAGTTATTCGCGTTTATAGCTAAGTCCCCCTAACCGCGACCCAAAATGTTGATTTTTAAAAGTGTCCGAAATTGGCAAACTATGGTATCATTAGAAAGGTCTCTTTGTGGGGAGTTGAACACTGCAATCCGTTTTTTGATAGCTCTTGTTATAGACGAGTTATTCGCGTTGAAAGTTAACCACATCTAACCTCAACTTAAAATGTTGATTTTAAAAGTGTCAGAAATTGGCAAACTATGGTATCATTAGAAAGGTCTCTTTGTGGGGAGTTGAAAACTGCAATCCGTTTTTTGATAGCACTTGTTATTGGCGAGTTATTCGCGTTTATAGCTAAGTCCCCCTAACCGCGACCCAAAATGTTGATTTTCAAAAGTGTCAGAAATTGGCAAACTATGGTATCATTAGAAAGGTCTCTTTGTGGGGAGTTGAACACTGCAATCCGTTTTTTGATAGCTCTTGTTATTGGCGAGTTATTTGCGTTTAAACTTAACCACATCTAACCTCAACTTAAAATGTTGATTTTTAAAAAGTGTCAGAAATTGGCAAACCATGGTGTCCTTAGAAAGGTCTCTTTGTGGGGAGTTAAAAACTGCAATCCGTTTTTTGATAGCACTTGTTATTGGCGAGTTATTCGCGTTTATAGCTAAGTCCCCCTAACCGCGACCCAAAATGTTGATTTACAAAAAGTGTCGAAATTGGCGAACTATGGTATCATTAGAAAGGTCTCTTTGTGGGGAGTTGAACACTGCAATCCGTTTTTTGATAGCTCTTGTTATAGACGAGTTATTCGCGTTGAAAGTTAACCACATCTAACCTCAACTTAAAATGTTGATTTTTAAAAAGTGTCAGAAATTGGCAAACTATGGTATCATTGGAAAGATCTCTTTGTGGGGAGTTGAACACTGCAGTCCGTTTTTTGATAGCTCTTGTTATAGGCGAGTTATTCGCGTTTATAGCTAAGTCCCCCTAACCGCGACCCAAAATGTTGATTTTAAAAAAGTGTCCGAAATTGGCAAACCATGGTGTCCTTAGAAAGGTCTCTTTGTGGGGAGTTAAAAACTGCAATCCGTTTTTTGATAGCACTTGTTATTGGCGAGTTATTCGCGTTTATAGCTAAGTCCCCCTAACCGCGACCCAAAATGTTGATTTACAAAAAGTGTCAGAAATTGGCGAACTATGGTATCATTAGAAAGGTCTCTTTGTGGGGAGTTGAACACTGCAATCCGTTTTTTGATAGCTCTTGTTATAGACGAGTTATTCGCGTTGAAAGTTAACCACATCTAACCTCACTTAAAATGTTGATTTTTAAAAAGTGTCAGAAATTGGCAAACTATGGTATCATTAGAAAGGTCTCTTTGTGGGGAGTTGAACACTGCAATCCGTTTTTTGATAGCTCTTGTTATAGGCGAGTTATTTGCGTTTAAACTAACCACATCTAACCTCAACTTAAAATGTTGATTTTTAAAAAGTGTCAGAAATTGGCAAACTATGGTATCATTAGAAAGGTCTCTTTGTCGGGAGTTGAACACTGCAATCCGTTTTTTGATAGCACTTGTTATTGGCGAGTTATTTGCGTTTAAACTTAACCACATCTAACCTCAACTTAAAATGTTGATTTTTAAAAAGTGTCAGAAATTGGCAAACTATGGTATCATTAGAAAGGTCTCTTTGTGGGGAGTTGAAAACTGCAATCCGTTTTTTGATAGCACTTGTTATTGGCGAGTTATTCGCGTTTATAGCTAAGTCCCCCTAACCGCGACCCAAAATGTTGATTTTCAAAAAGTGTCAGAAATTGGCGAACTATGGTATCATTAGAAAGGTCTCTTTGTGGGGAGTTGAACACTGCAATCCGTTTTTTGATAGCTCTTGTTATAGACGAATTATTTGCGTTTAAAGTTAACCACATCTAACCTCAACTTAAAATGTTGATTTTTGAAAAGTGTCTGAAATAGGCAAACTATGGTATCATTGGAAAGGTCTCTTTGTGGGGAGTTGAAACTGCAATCCGTTTTTTGATAGCACTTGTTATTGGCGAGTTATTAGCGTTTATAGCTAAGTCCCCTAACCGCGACCCAAAATGTTGATTTTCAAAAGTGTCCGAAATAGGCAAACTATGGTATCATTAGAAAGGTCTCTTTGTGGGGAGTTGAACACTGCAATCCGTTTTTTGATAGCTCTTGTTATAGGCGAGTTATTTGCGTTTAAAGTTAACAACATCTAACCTCAACCAAAAGGTTGATTTTATAAAGTGTCCGAAATAGGCAAACTATGGTATCATTAGAAAGGTCTCTGTGTGGGGAGTTGAACACTGCAATCCGTTTTTTGATAGCTCTTGTTATAGGCGAGTTATTTGCGTTTATAGCTAAGTCCCCCTAACCGCGACCCAAAATGTTGATTTTTAAAAAGTGTCCGAAATAGGCAAACTATGGTATCATTAGAAAGGTCTCTTTGTGGGGAGTTGAACACTGCAATCCGTTTTTTGATAGCTCTTGTTATAGACGAGTTATTCGCGTTGAAAGTTAACCACATCTAACCTCAACTTAAAATGTTGATTTTTAAAAAGTGTCAGAAATTGGCAAACTATGGTATCATTGGAAAGATCTCTTTGTGGGGAGTTGAAAACTGCAATCCGTTTTTTGATAGCACTTGTTATTGGCGAGTTATTCGCGTTTATGGCTAAGTCCCCCTAACCGCGACCCAAAATGTTGATTTTCAAAAAGTGTCAGAAATTGACGAAATATGGTATTATTAGAAAGGTCTCTTTGGGGGAGTTGAACACTGCAATCCGTTTTTTGATAGCTCTTGTTATAGGCGAGTTATTCGCGTTTAAAGTTAACCACATCTAACCTCAACCCAAAGGTTGATTTTTATAAAGTGTCCGAAATAGGCAAACTATGGTATCATTAGAAAGGTCTCTGTGTGGGGAGTTGAAACTGCAATCCGTTTTTTGATAGCTCTTGTTATAGGCGAGTTATTGCGTTTATAGCTAAGTCCCCCTAACCGCGACCCAAAATGTTGATTTTTAAAAGTGTCCGAAATAGGCAAACTATGGTATCATTAGAAAGGTCTCTTTGTGGGGAGTTGAACACTGCAATCCGTTTTTTGATAGCTCTTGTTATAGACGAGTTATTCGCGTTTAAAGTTAACCACATCTAACCTCAACTTAAATGTTGATTTTTAAAAAGTGTCAGAAATTGGCAAACTATGGTATCATTGGAAAGGTCTCTTTGTGGGGAGTTTAACATGCACTCCGTTTTTTGATAGCTCTTGTTATAGGCGAGTTATTCGCGTTTATAGCTAAGTCCCCCTAACCGCGACCCAAATGTTGATTTTTAAAAGTGTCCGAAATTGGCAAACTATGGTATCATTAGAAAGGTCTCTTTGTGGGGAGTTGAACACTGCAATCCGTTTTTTGATAGCTCTTGTTATAGACGAGTTATTCGCGTTTAAGTTAACCACATCTAACCTCACTTAAAATGTTGATTTTTAAAAAGTGTCAGAAATGGCAAACTATGGTATCATTAGAAAGGTCTCTTTGTGGGGAGTTAAAAACTGCAATCCGTTTTTGATAGCACTTGTTATTGGCGAGTTATTCGCGTTTATAGCTAAGTCCCCCTAACCGCGACCCAAAATGTTGATTTTCAAAAAGTGTCAGAAATGGCAAACTATGGTATCATTAGAAAGGTCTCTTTGTGGGGAGTTGAACACTGCAATCCGTTGTTTTGATAGCTCTTGTTATTGGCGAGTTATTTGCGTTTAAACTTAACCACATCTAACCTCAACTTAAAATGTTGATTTTTAAAAAGTGTCAGAAATTGGCAAACCATGGTGTCCTTAGAAAGGTCTCTTTGTGGGGAGTTAAAACTGCAATCCGTTTTTTGATAGCACTTGTTATTGGCGAGTTATTCGCGTTTATAGCTAAGTCCCCCTAACCGCGACCCAAAATGTTGATTTTACAAAAGTGTCAGAAATTGGCAAACTATGGTATCATTAGAAAGGTCTCTTTGTGGGGAGTTGAACACTGCAATCCGTTTTTTGATAGCTCTTGTTATAGACGAGTTATTCGCGTTTGAAAGTTAACCACATCTACCTCAACTTAAAATGTTGATTTTTAAAAAGTGTCAGAAATTGGCAAACTATGGTATCATTGGAAAGGTCTCTTTGTGGGGAGTTGAACACTGCAATCCGTTTTTTGATAGCTCTTGTTATAGGCGAGTTATTCGCGTTTATAGCTAAGTCCCCCTAACCGCGACCCAAAATGTTGATTTTCAAAAAGTGTCCGAAATTGGCAAACTATGGTATCATTAGAAAGGTCTCTTTGTGGGGAGTTGAACACTGCAATCCGTTTTTTGATAGCTCTTGTTATAGACGAGTTATTCGCGTTGAAAGTTAACCACATCTAACCTCAACTTAAAATGTTGATTTTTAAAAGTGTCAAATTGGCAAACTATGGTGTCATTAGAAAGGTCTCTTTGTGGGGAGTTAAAACTGCAATCCGTTTTTTGATAGCACTTGTTATTGGCGAGTTATTCGCGTTTATAGCTAAGTCCCCCTAACCGCGACCCAAAATGTTGATTTTTAAAAAGTGTCCGAAATTGGCAAACTATGGTATCATTAGAAAGGTCTCTTTGTGGGGAGTTGAACACTGCAATCCGTTTTTGATAGCTCTTGTTATTGGCGAGTTATTCACGTTTATAGCTAAGTCCCCCTAACCGCGACCCAAAATGTTGATTTTCAAAAGTGTCCGAAATTGGCAAACTATGGTATCATTAGAAAGGTCTCTTTGTGGGAGTTGAACACTGCAATCCGTTTTTTGATAGCACTTGTTATTGGCGAGTTATTCGCGTTTATAGCTAAGTCCCCCTAACCGCGACCCAAAATGTTGATTTTAAAAAGTGTCCGAAATAGGCAAACTATGGTATCATTAGAAAGGTCTCTTTGTGGGGAGTTGAACACTGCAATCCGTTTTTTGATAGCTCTTGTTATAGGCGAGTTATTCGCGTTTATAGCTAAGTCCCCCTAACCGCGACCCAAAATGTTGATTTTAAAAGTGTCCGAAATAGGCAAACTATGGTATCATTAGAAAGGTCTCTTTGTGGGGAGTTGAACACTGCAATCCGTTTTTTGATAGCTCTTGTTATAGGCGAGTTATTCGCGTTTAAGTTAACCACATCTAACCTCAACTTAAAATGTTGATTTTTAAAAAGTGTCCGAAATAGGCAAACTATGGTATCATTAGAAAGGTCTCTTTGTGGGGAGTTGAACACTGCAATCCGTTTTTTGATAGCTCTTGTTATTGCGAGTTATTCGCGTTTTATAGCTAAGTCCCCTAACCGCGACCCAAAATGTTGATTTTTAAAAAGTGTCCGAAATAGGCAAACTATGGTATCATTAGAAAGGTCTCTTTGTGGGGAGTTGAACACTGCAATCCGTTTTTTGATAGCTCTTGTTATTGGCGAGTTATTCGCGTTTATAGCTAAGTCCCCCTAACCGCGACCCAAAATGTTGATTTTTCAAAAGTGTCCGAAATAGGCAAACTATGGTATCATTAGAAAGGTCTCTTTGTGGGGAGTTGAACACTGCAATCCGTTTTTTGATAGCTCTTGTTATTGGCGAGTTATTCGCGTTTATAGCTAAGTCCCCCTAACCGCGACCCAAAATGTTGATTTTTAAAAAGTGTCCGAAATAGGCAAACTATGGTATCATTAGAAAGGTCTCTTTGTGGGGAGTTGAACACTGCAATCCGTTTTTTGATAGCTCTTGTATAGGCGAGTTATTCGCGTTTATAGCTAAGTCCCCCTAACCGCGACCCAAAATGTTGATTTTCAAAAAGTGTCCGAAATAGGCAAACTATGGTATCATTAGAAAGGTCTCTTTGTGGGGAGTTGAACACTGCAATCCGTTTTTTGATAGCTCTTGTTATAGGCGAGTTATTCGCGTTTATAGCTAACCCCCTAACCGCGACCCAAAATGTTGATTTTTAAAAAGTGTCCGAAATAGGCAAACTATGGTATCATTAGAAAGGTCTCTTTGTGGGGAGTTGAACACTGCAATCCGTTTTTTGATAGCTCTTGTTATTGGCGAGTTATTCGCGTTTATAGCTAAGTCCCCCTAACCGCGACCCAAAATGTTGATTTTTAAAAGTGTCCGAAATAGGCAAACTATGGTATCATTGAAAAGGTCTCTTTGTGGGGAGTTGAACACTGCAATCCGTTTTTTGATAGCTCTTGTTATAGGCGAGTTATTCGCGTTTATAGCTAAGTCCCCTAACCGCGACCCAAAATGTTGATTTTCAAAAGTGTCCGAAATAGGCAAACTATGGTATCATTAGAAGGTCTCTTTGGGGAGTTGAACACTGCAATCCGTTTTTTGATAGCTCTTGTTATGGCGAGTTATTCGCGTTTAAAGTTAACATCTAACCTCAACCCAAAATGTTGATTTTTAAAGTGTCCGAAATAGGCAAACTATGGTATCATTAGAAAGGTCTCTTTGTGGGGAGTTGAACACTGCAATCCGTTTTTTGATAGCTCTTGTTATGGCGAGTTATTCGCGTTTATAGCTAAGTCCCCCTAACCGCGACCCAAAATGTTGATTTTTAAAAAGTGTCCGAAATAGGCAAACTATGGTATCATTAGAAAGGTCTCTTTGTGGGGAGTTGAACACTGCAATCCGTTTTTTGATAGCTCTTGTTATTGGCGAGTTATTGCGTAACTTAACCACATCTAACCTCAACTTAAAATGTTGATTTTTAAAAGTGTCCGAAATAGGCAAACTATGGTATCATTAGAAAGGTCTCTTTGTGGGGAGTTGAACACTGCAATCCGTTTTTTGATAGCTCTTGTTTTGGCGAGTTATTCGCGTTATAGCTAAGTCCCCCTAACCGCGACCCAAAATGTTGATTTTCAAAAAGTGTCCGAAATAGCAAACTATGGTATCATTAGAAAGGTCTCTTTGTGGGGAGTTGAACACTGCAATCCGTTTTTTGATAGCTCTTGTTATAGGCGAGTTATTCGCGTTTAAAGTTAACCACATCTAACCTCAATTAAAATGTTGATTTTTAAAAAGTGTCCGAAATAGGCAAACTATGGTATCATTAGAAAGGTCTCTTTGTGGGGAGTTGAACACTGCAATCCGTTTTTGATAGCTCTTGTTATTGGCGAGTTATTCGCGTTTTAGCTAAGTCCCCTAACCGCGACCCAAAATGTTTTTTTTCAAAAGTGTCCGAAATAGGCAAACTATGGTATCATTAGAAAGGTCTCTTTGTGGGGAGTTGAACACTGCAATCCGTTTTTTGATAGCTCTTGTTATAGGCGAGTTATTCGCGTTAAAGTTAACCACATCTAACTAACCTCACTTAAAATGTTGATTTTTAAAAAGTGTCCGAAATAGGCAAACTATGGTATCATTAGAAAGGTCTCTTTGTGGGGAGTTAACACTGCAATCCGTTTTTTGATAGCTCTTGTTATTGGCGAGTTATTCGCGTTTATAGCTAAGTCCCCCTAACCGCGACCCAAAATGTTGATTTTTAAAAAGTGTCCGAAAATAGGCAAACTATGGTATCATTAGAAAGGTCTCTTTGTGGGGAGTTGAACACTGCAATCCGTTTTTTGATAGCTCTTGTTATTGGCGAGTTATTCGCGTTTATAGCTAAGTCCCCCTAACCGCGACCCAAAATGTTGATTTTTCAAAAAGTGTCCGAAATAGGCAAACTATGGTATCATTAGAAAGGTCTCTTTGTGGGGAGTTGAACACTGCAATCCGTTTTTTGATAGCTCTTGTTATTGGCGAGTTATTCGCGTTAAAGTTAACCACATCTAACCTCACTTAAAATGTTGATTTTTAAAAGTGTCCGAAATAGGCAAACTATGGTATCATTAGAAAGGTCTCTTTGTGGGAGTTGAACACTGCAATCCGTTTTTTGATAGCTCTTGTTATTGGCGAGTTATTCGCGTTTATAGCTAAGTCCCCCTAACCGCGACCCAAAATGTTGATTTTCAAAAAGTGTCCGAAATAGGCAAACTATGGTATCATTAGAAAGGTCTCTTTGTGGGGAGTTGAACACTGCAATCCGTTTTTTGATAGCTCTTGTTATGGCGAGTTATTCGCGTTTAAACTTAACCCCATCTAACCTCAACTTAAAATGTTGATTTTTAAAAGTGTCAAAATAGGCAAACTATGGTATCATTAGAAAGGTCTCTTTGTGGGAGTTGAACACTGCAATCCGTTTTTTGATAGCTCTTGTTATGGCGAGTTATTCGCGTTTATAGCTAAGTCCCCCTAACCGCGACCCAAAATGTTGATTTTAAAAGTGTCCGAAATAGGCAAACTATGGTATCATTAGAAAGGTCTCTTTGTGGGGAGTTGAACACTGCAATCCGTTTTTTGATAGCTCTTGTTATAGGCGAGTTATTCGCGTTTAAGTTAACCACATCTAACCTCAACCCAAAATGTTGATTTTTAAAAAGTGTCCGAAATAGGCAAACTATGGTATCATTAGAAAGGTCTCTTTGTGGGGAGTTGAACACTGCAATCCGTTTTTTGATAGCTCTTGTTATAGGCGAGTTATTCGCGTTTTAAAGTCCCCATCTAACCTCAACCCAAATGTTGATTTTTAAAAAGTGTCCGAAATAGGCAAACTATGGTATCATTAGAAAGGTCTCTTTGTGGGGAGTTGAACACTGCAATCCGTTTTTTGATAGCTCTTGTTATAGGCGAGTTATTCGCGTTTATAGCTAAGTCCCCTAACCGCGACCCAAAATGTTGATTTTTAAAAAGTGTCCGAAATAGGCAAACTATGGTATCATTAGAAAGGTCTCTTTGTGGGGAGTTGAACACTGCAATCCGTTTTTTGATAGCTTTTTATAGGCGAGTTATTCGCGTTTAAGTTAACCACCTCTAACCTCAACTTAAAATGTTGATTTTTAAAAAGTGTCAAATGGCAAACTATGGTATCATTAGAAAGGTCTCTTTGTGGGGAGTTGAACACTGCAATCCGTTTTTTGATAGCTCTTGTTATTGGCGAGTTATTCGCGTTTATAGCTAAGTCCCCTAACCGCGACCCAAAATGTTGATTTTCAAAAAGTGTCCGAAATGGCAAACTATGGTATCATTAGAAAGGTCTCTTTGTGGGGAGTTGAACACTGCAATCCGTTTTTTGATAGCTCTTGTTATGGCGAGTTATTCGCGTTTATAGCTAAGTCCCCTAACCGCGACCCAAAATGTTGATTTTTAAAAAGTGTCCGAAATAGGCAAACTATGGTATCATTAGAAAGGTCTCTTTGTGGGGAGTTGAACACTGCAATCCGTTTTTTGATAGCTCTTGTTATAGGCGAGTTATTCGCGTTTATAGCTAAGTCCCCCTAACCGCGACCCAAAATGTTGATTTTTAAAAAGTGTCCGAAATAGGCAAACTATGGTATCATTAGAAAGGTCTCTTTGTGGGGAGTTGAACACTGCAATCCGTTTTTGATAGCTCTTGTTATTGGCGAGTTATTCGCGTTTATAGCTAAGTCCCCCTAACCGCGACCCAAAATGTTGATTTTTAAAAAGTGTCCGAAATAGGCAAACTATGGTATCATTAGAAAGGTCTCTTTGTGGGGAGTTGAACACTGCAATCCGTTTTTTGATAGCTCTTGTTATTGGCGAGTTATTCGCGTTCTAGCTAAGTCCCCTAACCGCGACCCAAAATGTTGATTTTTAAAAGTGTCCGAAATAGGCAAACTATGGTATCATTAGAAGGTCTCTTTGTGGGGAGTTGAACACTGCAATCCGTTTTTTGATAGCTCTTGTTATAGGCGAGTTATTCGCGTTTAAAGTTACCACATCTAACCTCAACCCAAAATGTTGATTTTTAAAAAGTGTCCGAAATAGGCAAACTATGGTATCATTAGAAAGGTCTCTTTGGGGGAGTTGAACACTGCAATCCGTTTTTTGATAGCTCTTGTTATAGGCGAGTTATTCGCGTTTAAAGCTAACCACATCTAACCGCAACCCAAAATGTTGATTTTTAAAAAGTGTCCGAAATAGGCAAACTATGGTATCATTAGAAAGGTCTCTTTGTGGGAGTTGAACACTGCAATCCGTTTTTTGATAGCTCTTGTTATTGGCGAGTTATTCGCGTTTATAGCTAAGTCCCCCTAACCGCGACCCAAAATGTTGATTTTTAAAAAGTGTCCGAAATAGGCAAACTATGGTATCATTAGAAAGGTCTCTTTGTGGGGAGTTGAACACTGCAATCCGTTTTTAGCTCTTGTTTATTGGCGAGTTATTCGCGTTTAACTTAACCACCTAACCTCACTTAAAATGTTGATTTTTAAAAGTGTCCGAAATTGGCAAACTATGGTATCATTAGAAAGGTCTCTTTGTGGGGAGTTGAACACTGCAATCCGTTTTTTGATAGCTCTTGTTTTGGCGAGTTATTCGCGTTCTTAGCTAAGTCCCCCTAACCGCGACCCAAAATGTTGATTTTCAAAAAGTGTCCGAAATAGGCAAACTATGGTATCATTAGAAAGGTCTCTTTGTGGGGAGTTGAACACTGCAATCCGTTTTTTGATAGCTCTTGTTATAGGCGAGTTATTCGCGTTTAAGTTAACCACATCTAACCTCAACCCAAAATGTTGATTTTTAAAAAGTGTCCGAAATAGGCAAACTATGGTATCATTAGAAAGGTCTCTTTGTGGGGAGTTGAACACTGCAATCCGTTTTTTGATAGCTCTTGTTATTGGCGAGTTATTCGCGTTCTAGCTAAGTCCCCCTAACCGCGACCCAAAATGTTGATTTTAAAAGTGTCCGAAATAGGCAAACTATGGTATCATTAGAAAGGTCTCTTTGTGGGAGTTGAACACTGCAATCCGTTTTTTGATAGCTCTTGTTATAGGCGAGTTATTCGCGTTTAAAGTTAACCACATCTAACCTCACTTAAAATGTTGATTTTTAAAAGTGTCAGAAATTGGCAAACTATGGTATCATTAGAAAGGTCTCTTTGTGGGGAGTTGAACACTGCAATCCGTTTTTTGATAGCTCTTGTTATTGGCGAGTTATTCGCGTTTATAGCTAAGTCCCCCTAACCGCGACCCAAAATGTTGATTTTCAAAAAGTGTCCGAAATAGGCAAACTATGGTATCATTAGAAAGGTCTCTTTGTGGGGAGTTGAACACTGCAATCCGTTTTTTATATAGCTCTTGTTATTGGCGAGTTATTCGCGTTTATAGCTAAGTCCCCCTAACCGCGACCCAAAATGTTGATTTTTAAAAGTGTCCGAAATAGGCAAACTATGGTATCATTAGAAAGGTCTCTTTGTGGGGAGTTGAACACTGCAATCCGTTTTTTGATAGCTCTTGTTATGGCGAGTTATTCGCGTTTATAGCTAAGTCCCCCTAACCGCGACCCAAAATGTTGATTTTTAAAAGTGTCCGAAAAGGCAAACTATGGTATCATTAGAAAGGTCTCTTTGTGGGGAGTTGAACACTGCAATCCGTTTTTTGATAGCTCTTGTTATTGGCGAGTTATTCGCGTTCTAGCTAAGTCCCCTAACCGCGACCCAAAATGTTGATTTTCAAAAAGTGTCCGAAATAGGCAAACTATGGTATCATTAGAAAGGTCTCTTTGTGGGGAGTTGAACACTGCAATCCGTTTTTTGATAGCTCTTGTTATTGGCGAGTTATTCGCGTTTATAGCTAAGTCCCCCTAACCGCGACCCAAAATGTTGATTTTTAAAAAGTGTCCGAAATAGGCAAACTATGGTATCATTAGAAAGGTCTCTTTGTGGGGAGTTGAACACTGCAATCCGTTTTTTGATAGCTCTTGTTATAGGCGAGTTATTCGCGTTTAAAGTTAACCACATCTAACCTCAACCCAAAATGTTGATTTTTAAAAAGTGTCCGAAATAGGCAAACTATGGTATCATTAGAAAGGTCTCTTTGTGGGGAGTTGAACACTGCAATCCGTTTTTTGATAGCTCTTGTTATAGGCGAGTTATTCGCGTTTAAAGTAACCACATCTATAACCGCAACCCAAAATGTTGATTTTTAAAAAGTGTCCGAAATAGGCAAACTATGGTATCATTAGAAAGGTCTCTTGTGGGGAGTTGAACACTGCAATCCGTTTTTTGATAGCTCTTGTTTTGGCGAGTTATTCGCGTTTTTAGCTAAGTCCCCCTAACCGCGACCCAAAATGTTGATTTTTAAAAAGTGTCCGAAATAGGCAAACTATGGTATCATTAGAAAGGTCTCTTTGGGGGAGTTGAACACTGCAATCCGTTTTTTGATAGCTCTTGTTATAGGCGAGTTATTCGCGTTTAAATTAACCACATCTAACCTCAACCCAAAATGTTGATTTTTTAAAAGTGTCCGAAATAGGCAAACTATGGTATCATTAGAAAGGTCTCTTTGTGGGGAGTTGAACACTGCAATCCGTTTTTTGATAGCTCTTGTTATAGGCGAGTTATTCGCGTTTATAGCTAAGTCCCCCTAACCGCGACCACAAAATGTTGATTTTTAAAAAGTGTCCGAAATAGGCAAACTATGGTATCATTAGAAAGGTCTCTTTGTGGGGAGTTGAACACTGCAATCCGTTTTTTGATAGCTCTTGTATTGGCGAGTTATTCGCGTTTATAGCTAAGTCCCCCTAACCGCAACCCAAAATTTGATTTTTAAAAAGTGTCCGAAATAGGCAAACTATGGTATCATTAGAAAGGTCTCTTTGTGGGGAGTTGAACACTGCAATCCGTTTTTTGATAGCTCTTGTTATTGGCGAGTTATTCGCGTTTATAGCTAAGTCCCCCTAACCGCGACCCAAAATGTTGATTTTAAAAAGTGTCCGAAATAGGCAAACTATGGTATCATTAGAAAGGTCTCTTTGTGGGGAGTTGAACACTGCAATCCGTTTTTTGATAGCTCTGTTTATAGGCGAGTTATTCGCGTTTATAGCTAAGTCCCCCTAACCGCGACCCAAAATGTTGATTTTTAAAAGTGTCCGAAATAGGCAAACTATGGTATCATTAGAAAGGTCTCTTTGTGGGGAGTTGAACACTGCAATCCGTTTTTTGATAGCTCTTGTTATAGGCGAGTTATTCGCGTTTAAAGTTAACCACATCTAACCTCACCCAAAATGTTGATTTTTAAAAAGTGTCCGAAATAGGCAAACTATGGTATCATTAGAAAGGTCTCTTTGTGGGGAGTTGAACACTGCAATCCGTTTTTGATAGCTCTTGTTGTTGGCGAGTTATTCGCGTTTAAGCTAACCACCTAACCGCGACCCAAAATGTTGATTTTTAAAAAGTGTCCGAAATAGGCAAACTATGGTATCATTAGAAAGGTCTCTTTGTGGGGAGTTGAACACTGCAATCCGTTTTTTGATAGCTCTTGTTATAGGCGAGTTATTCGCGTTTAAAGCTAACCCCCTAACCGCACCCAAAATGTTGATTTTTAAAAAGTGTCCGAAATAGGCAAACTATGGTATCATTAGAAAGGTCTCTTTGTGGGGAGTTGAACACTGCAATCCGTTTTTTGATAGCTCTTGTATTGGCGAGTTATTCGCGTTTTAGCTAAGTCCCCCTAACCGCGACCCAAAATGTTGATTTTAAAAAGTGTCCGAAATGGCAAACTATGGTATCATTAGAAAGGTCTCTTTGTGGGGAGTTGAACACTGCAATCCGTTTTTTGATAGCTCTTTTTATAGGCGAGTTATTCGCGTTTAAAGTTAACCACATCTAACCTCACTTAAAATGTTGATTTTTAAAAGTGTCCGAAATAGGCAAACTATGGTATCATTGGAAAGGTCTCTTTGTGGGGAGTTGAACACTGCAATCCGTTTTTTGATAGCTCTTGTTATTGGCGAGTTATTCGCGTTTATAGCTAAGTCCCTAACCGCGACCCAAAATGTTGATTTTCAAAAAGTGTCCGAAATAGGCAAACTATGGTATCATTAGAAAGGTCTCTTTGTGGGGAGTTGAACTGCAATCCGTTTTTTGATAGCTCTTGTTATTGGCGAGTTATTCGCGTTAAAGCTAACCCCCTAACCGCGACCCAAAATGTTGATTTTTAAAAAGTGTCCGAAATAGGCAAACTATGGTATCATTAGAAAGGTCTCTTTGTGGGGAGTTGAACACTGCAATCCGTTTTTGATAGCTCTTGTTATTGGCGAGTTATTCGCGTTTATAGCTAAGTCCCCCTAACCGCGACCCAAAATGTTGATTTTTAAAAAGTGTCCGAAATAGGCAAACTATGGTATCATTAGAAAGGTTTTTGAGTCAATCGTGACAGTTTTTTGATAGGTTATAGTACGTATTCCCAAATTTTGATGCTACCGTACATCAACTTCAAGGAATGATGTATTTTTAGGGAACCTGAACTTGGCCTAGTATCGTGTTTCTTTGGCGAGAACTGAGATTAGTCATCCCTGAAATGATTTTCTGTTAGCTCGAAATTTGGGAGGTATTTACTTCCTTTCTAAAGTCACTAACCGCGAAATGTTGTAATTTTTAAAAAAGTGTCCGAAATAGGCAAATATGGTATCATTAGAAAGGTCTCTTTGTGGGGAGTTGAAACTGCAATCCGTTTTTTGATAGCTCTTGTTATTGGCGAGTTATTCGCGTTTTAGCTAAGTCCCCTAACCGCGACCCAAAATGTTGATTTTTAAAAAGTGTCCGAAATAGGCAAACTATGGTATCATTAGAAAGGTCTCTTTGTGGGGAGTTGAACACTGCAATCCGTTTTTTGATAGCTCTTGTTATTGGCGAGTTATTCGCGTTTATAGCTAAGTCCCCCTAACCGCGACCCAAAATGTTGATTTTTAAAAGTGTCAGAAATAGGCAAACTATGGTATCATTAGAAAGGTCTCTTTGTGGGGAGTTGAACACTGCAATCCGTTTTTTGATAGCTCTTGTTATTGGCGAGTTATTCGCGTTTATAGCTAAGTCCCCCTAACCGCGACCCAAAATGTTGATTTTTCAAAAGTGTCCGAAATAGGCAAACTATGGTATCATTAGAAAGGTCTCTTTGTGGGGAGTTGAACACTGCAATCCGTTTTTTGATAGCTCTTGTTATTGGCGAGTTATTCGCGTTTAAGCTTAACCAATCTAACCTCAACTAAAATGTTGATTTTTAAAAAGTGTCAGAAATTGGCAAACTATGGTATCATTAGAAAGGTCTCTTTGTGGGGAGTTGAACACTGCAATCCGTTTTTTGATAGCTCTTGTTATTGGCGAGTTATTCGCGTTTATAGCTAAGTCCCCCTAACCGCGACCCAAAATGTTGATTTTAAAAAGTGTCCGAAATAGGCAAACTATGGTATCATTAGAAAGGTCTCTTTGTGGGGAGTTGAACACTGCAATCCGTTTTTGATAGCTCTTGTTATTGGCGAGTTATTCGCGTTTAAAGTAACCACATCTAACTCAACTTAAAATGTTGATTTTTAAAAAGTGTCCGAAATAGGCAAACTATGGTATCATTAGAAAGGTCTCTTTGTGGGAGTTGAACACTGCAATCCGTTTTTTGATAGCTCTTGTTATTGGCGAGTTATTCGCGTTTATAGCTAAGTCCCCCTAACCGCGACCCAAAATGTTGATTTTTAAAAAGTGTCCGAAATTGGCAAACTATGGTATCATTAGAAAGGTCTCTTTGTGGGGAGTTGAACACTGCAATCCGTTTTTGATAGCTCTTGTTATTGGCGAGTTATTCGCGTTTTAGCTAAGTCCCCCTAACCGCGACCCAAAATGTTGATTTTTAAAAAGTGTCCGAAATGGCAAACTATGGTATCATTAGAAAGGTCTCTTTGTGGGGAGTTGAACACTGCAATCCGTTTTTTGATAGCTCTTGTATAGGCGAGTTATTCGCGTTAAAGTTAACCACATCTAACCTCAACCCAAAATGTTGATTTTTAAAAGTGTCCGAAATTGGCAAACTATGGTATCATTAGAAAGGTCTCTTTGTGGGGAGTTGAACACTGCAATCCGTTTTTTGATAGCTCTTGTTATTGGCGAGTTATTCGCGTTTATAGCTAAGTCCCCCTAACCGCGACCCAAAATGTTGATTTTAAAAAGTGTCCGAAATAGGCAAACTATGGTATCATTAGAAAGGTCTCTTTGTGGGGAGTTGAACACTGCAATCCGTTTTTTTGATAGCTCTTGTTATAGGCGAGTTATTCGCGTTTATAGCTAAGTCACCCTAACCGCGACCCAAAATGTTGATTTTTAAAAAGTGTCCGAAATAGGCAAACTATGGTATCATTAGAAAGGTCTCTTTGTGGGGAGTTAACACTGCAATCCGTTTTTTGATAGCTCTTGTTTAGGCGAGTTATTCGCGTTTAAAGCTAACCACATCTAACCGACCCAAAATGTTGATTTTTAAAAAGTGTCCGAAATAGGCAAACTATGGTATCATTAGAAAGGTCTCTTTGTGGGGAGTTGAACACTGCAATCCGTTTTTGATAGCTCTTGTTAGGCGAGTTATTCGCGTTAAAGTTAACCACATCTAACCTCAACTTAAAATGTTGATTTTTAAAAAGTGTCAGAAATTGGCAAACTATGGTATCATTAGAAAGGTCTCTTGTGGGGAGTTGAACACTGCAATCCGTTTTTGATAGCTCTTGTTATTGGCGAGTTATTCGCGTTCTAGCTAAGTCCCCCTAACCGCGACCCAAAATGTTGATTTTTAAAAAGTGTCCGAAATTGGCAAACTATGGTATCATTAGAAAGGTCTCTTTGTGGGGAGTTGAACACTGCAATCCGTTTTTTGATAGCTCTTGTTATAGGCGAGTTATTCGCGTTTTAAAGTTAACCACATCTAACCTCAACTTAAAATGTTGATTTTTAAAAGTGTCCGAAATAGGCAAACTATGGTATCATTAGAAGGTCTCTTTGTGGGGAGTTGAACACTGCAATCCGTTTTTTGATAGCTCTTGTTATAGGCGAGTTATTGCGTTTATAGCTAAGTCCCCCTAACCGCGACCCAAAATGTTGATTTTTAAAAAGTGTCCGAAATAGGCAAACTATGGTATCATTAGAAAGGTCTCTTTGTGGGGAGTTGAACACTGCAATCCGTTTTTTGATAGCTCTTGTTATTGGCGAGTTATTCGCGTTATAGCTAAGTCCCCCTAACCGCAACCCAAATGTTGATTTTTAAAAGTGTCCGAAATGGCAAACTATGGTATCATTAGAAAGGTCTCTTTGTGGGGAGTTGAACACTGCAATCCGTTTTTTGATAGCTCTTGTTATTGCGAGTTATTCGCGTTTATAGCTAAGTCCCCCTAACCGCGACCCAAATGTTGATTTTTAAAAGTGTCCGAAATAGGCAAACTATGGTATCATTAGAAAGGTCTCTTTGTGGGAGTTGAACACTGCAATCCGTTTTTTGATAGCTCTTGTTATTGCGAGTTATTCGCGTTTAGCTAAGTCCCCCTAACCGCGACCCAAAATGTTGATTTTTTAAAAGTGTCCGAAATGGCAAACTATGGTATCATTAGAAAGGTCTCTTTGTGGGGAGTTGAACACTGCAATCCGTTTTTGATAGCTCTTGTTGTGGCGAGTTATTCGTTTTAAAGCTAACCACATCTAACCGCAACCCAAAATGTTGATTTTTAAAAAGTGTCCGAAATAGGCAAACTATGGTATCATTAGAAAGGTCTTTGTGGGGAGTTGAACACTGCAATCCGTTTTTTGATAGCTCTTGTTATAGGCGAGTTATTCGCGTTTAAAGTTAACCACATCTAACTCACCCCAAATGTTGATTTTTAAAAGTGTCCGAAATAGGCAAACTATGGTATCATTAGAAAGGTCTCTTTGTGGAGTTTAACACTGCAATCCGTTTTTTGATAGCTCTTGTTGTGGCGAGTTATTCGCGTTTAAAGTTAACCACATCTAACCTCAACGTAAAATGTTGATTTTTAAAAAGTGTCCGAAATTGGCAAACTATGGTATCATTAGAAAGGTCTCTTTGTGGGGAGTTGAAACTGCAATCCGTTTTTGATAGCTCTTGTATTGGCGAGTTATTCCCGTTCTTAGCTAAGTCCCCCTAACCGCGACCCAAATGTTGATTTTTAAAAAGTGTCCGAAATAGGCAAACTATGTATCATTAGAAAGGTCTCTTTGTGGGGAGTTGAACACTGCAATCCGTTTTTTGATAGCTCTTGTTATAGGCGAGTTATTCGCGTTTAAAGTTAACCACATCTAACCGCAACTTAAAATGTTGATTTTTAAAAGTGTCCGAAATAGGCAAACTATGGTATCATTAGAAAGGTCTCTTGTGGGGAGTTGAACACTGCAATCCGTTTTTTTGATAGCTCTTGTTATTGCGAGTTATTCGCGTTTATAGCTAGCCCCCTAACCGCGACCCAAAATGTTGATTTTTAAAAAGTGTCCGAAATAGGCAAACTATGGTATCATTGAAAGGTCTCTTTGTGGGGATTGACAACGCAATCCGTTTTTTGATAGCTCTTGTTATTGGCGAGTTATCGCGTTTTAGCTAAGTCCCCCTAACCGCGACCCAAAATGTTGATTTTTAAAAAGTGTCGAAATAGGCAAACTATGGTATCATTGGAAAA